>JABWTJ010000014.1:2087500-2687500 GCA_016801875.1 Solanum sitiens | reverse complement strand
TTCCACCATTTTGTAATAGCCCAATTGACCTGTATAAAAGGTCCTAACAAACCTACAGCCACAGTAAAGTTTCTCCAAATACTTTGTGCAACTTCACCAGTTAAAAAAATGTATGACAGACTCTTCTTGAAATTGTCGACAATATCTACACCTAGAGACTTAAAGGACTCCCCATGATGCCACAATGTCATCTATTGGTAGCTATAGATTCCACAACCACCAAATAAAAAAAGAAAATTTTCACAGGAAGACCTTTTACCCAAAATTTCTTCCAAATCCATCTTTTATGCTTTTTTTGTCTCTGAGTTCCCCTAAAATTTCCTTTAGTAGATGGCATCCACCATGCTCTATATTTGTCTTACAAGCTCTCTCATATCATGAGATTCTTTGTCAAAATGTTCAACAATTTGATTAGACAAATAATTATGTAGTCTTTCCTAATTCAATTTTTTTATTATCCATAAAAAATTCACCTCTTTTATTGCTATTGTTAAACACAAAATTTGTGACAAACTTTTGATATAAAGGTCCTTGTTTAGTCCAGTTTTGATGTCAGGCATCATAATAATCCTTCTTGGTTCCCACAAAATTTCGTTCTCAACTTTGTCTCTAGCTTCCAACATATGATTTCATAACCGTGAACCCCTTTTCCATTTCACCATCGCCGGGATCTTTTGCAATACTTGTCCACATAAACTTAGATCAAAGAGTACTAGTTATTCTAAACTTCCACCACAACTTTGCAAATAAGGCCTTTGAAATATCAAATAAAGAACTGAAATCTAGCCCTCCTAGTTTAGAAAAACATAATTTCAACCAAGAAACCAATATTAGATCTACCCTCTTCCTTATTGCTTCAGAAGAGTCTTGAAAAATCATGTGCAACTCATTCAAAGCATATTTAGTATGAGCTAAATTTGATAAAAGATATATAGGCATGTTTTGCAACACATTTTTAATCAAAACAACTTTGCCACAAAAGGATAATAACTTATTCTTTCAATTATGTAACTTTCCTTTTACCTTTTTATGATTTCAATATAGAATATCTTCTTCTTTCTTGAATAAAAAATGGTCATCCTAAATATATGAATGGGAACACACATTTTTCCATTCCTATGACTAAGCCCACCTACAACACAATCGAAGAAGAAGTCTTGTGAAATAAAAAGTAAGCACTTTTATCTTTGTTGATCAACTGACCTGTGATCTCCTCATATTTCCTCGATACTTTCTTAACAAGATAAAGAGATACTTTATATGCTGAAGTGAATATTATAGTGTCATCTGCATAAGTCAGGTGATTTAGCTTCTCACTCCATCTTGGGAAGCCATATCCCTTATACAAACTATTGTCAAACAAGGCATTCAGAGATTTGGACAACACTTTTGCGGATAGAATAGACAGAGCTAGAGATAAGGGATTTCCTTGCTTCACTCCCTAGTAGAGTGAAAAAATCCATGATTTTTCCCATTTAAAATAATAGAGTACCAGGTCTTTTTTCTATCAATCTTCATACCACGACGGTAAAAATCTCACTGAAACACATCTTTCTGAGCACATTAGATAAAGGCATAATACATAAATATGCCCTTTAACTTGGCTTCGAATCACATTTATGCCCTTCAACTTTGGGTGTGCACAAGTAGACAATTAAACTTGTATAAAGTTGAACAAATAGACACACATGTCCTACATGTCATTTTTTGACCTACGTGTATTGTGCCATGTAGGACTCATGTGTTTATTTATTTAAAAGCTGGATAGTTAAGGTGTCTGTTTGTGCATTATGAAAGTTGAAGGTCAAATTTAAAATTTGAAGCCAAGTTTAGGGTCTAATATATGTATTATGCCTTAGATAAATATAGCCAGGATACCCTATTATAATTCTTGGTCATATTTAGTTTGATAACAACATTAGAAGCTCACCTCTTTTTCTTCTATCAGTCACAATCTCTTGAGTTAGCAGCACATTCTGAATTATGCATCTTCCTTTTACAAATCCATCTTGAATAGGAGATACGAACTTAGTTAGAATGTCATCTATTCTTCCATGTACCACTCTAGAGATGGTCTTGTTAATCAAATTATTGAGGCTTATAGGCCTTAGATCTGAAAATGAATTGACCAACTCCTTTTTAGATAGTAGTACTTGATTTGTTTGTGTCATCGACTTGGCAGGTATCACTATTAACAAAAGGTCTTTTCTACCCTATAAACATCATAACCAACAATGTCTCAACATGATTGAAAGAAATTGATGTTCAAGTCATCAGGTCCACTTGCACTTGATCCCTCCAATTGGAAAATATATATTTTTTCACCACCTCCATTGTTGGTATCATTTAAAACTTCTCATTATCCCCTTATTTATCTAATTTGATATACATTCTAATAAAGGAAAATCAGATTCTTCTTCACCTAGTGTAAATTGTTGTTTTTTACAACTTATTGTCTTTTCAACCATTTGATCCTCTCTTTCAAGCCATACTCTTTTAGCTTTTTAAATTCTCTTGATTTGAATCTTTTTCTTCTCTCATTTACTAGACTATGAAAAAATACAGTATTGTTATCACTCTCTATAAATCATGTAATTTCAGCTTTCTGTCTACGAAACTCCTCTTCGTAATAAACATACTTTTTCATTTCCGCATGAGCTTGTAGAATCATTCTATTAGCTGTTGTAGGCTCTTCCTCAAAGTTTTGTTCTTTAATTATGACTACGTATTCTCTGATTATTAGTTGCTTGGGAATATCTCCAAAAGTGCTTTTACTCCACTTATGTAACGCAACTTTGATCTTTTCCACCTTGTGCTTGAAAATTAAAAAAAGATGCCCTTCAAAATCAACAGTCTAATTTTGGGCAACTACTTTTTAAAATTCAGAATGCTCTATCCGAAAATTCAAAAATTTAAAAGGTTTTTTAACTGTCTGATTATTATTTGATTGTTTTTTCATATCTCTTATTATCTTTAAGAGAGTGAGTTACAGTCTCTATGCCACGTTGCTAAAAATAGTAAAAACTTGAATTTTGTAGTGTTAAGAGTTAATTACATTTCATTTCTATTCGTTTTCAAATTACAAAAATCCTCAAAAATATAAGAATTTCGAATATATCACTCAACGTTCCGATAATCGAGTGCCGGTACATCATGTAAAAGTGATTTATCTAAAATTTGAGAGAGTTTGAGAAAAATATGATTTTATTTGTAATTCTTTCAAATGGTAGGAAATCCTAAAGAATATGATTGGAAATTTTAGAAAATATAGTTAAATAAGAATTTTGTAATTGAAATTAGATTTTAAAATCTTGAAAGTTAAAAGAGTAAAGAAATTGAGAGGGGAAATATTTATAGACTAATGGGGAGTAAAAAAACTTAAAAATTAAAAATATGAATTAAATTTTAGATTATTATTTTTTGCTGTTAGTGGGCCCTATAACGGTAAAAAACTTGACAAAGAAATTCTCTAAAAGTTCATGCCTCCAATGGATATTCCTTTAGTCTTGGACTGGTTTGATATGAAATTCTACTGATCTGGGCCAATTTTGGATCGATCTAATTGACATCCTTAGTTTGAATTATATAAATATATGATCATTAAAATGAAAACTATTTAACAATAAAACGAAAATTTAAAATTACTTTTTGTGTGAGAGTTCTTGAGTTCCTCTTTCAAGTATGTTAAATTTTCAGTTTCTTTATTTTTTTAGGCCACCAGTTACATTTGTGACGAAATTTATGCGTGACATGTGAGTTTCTATGCGCTTTCATATGAAATCATTTTTTAGTGCTTCACAAAAAAAAAATTATGTCCTTTTATAAGATATCTTCATTTTTTTATATATATTAGTGATCTGAAAATCATTCAAATCATAAGAAGACAAGAGATTTTATTTTGTTGTTTCCTTGTATGCTTCTACAAATACATTTTAAGACTTATATATGCGCAGTTTCTACTATTTCTCTCTATGAATTTCATATAGTTCAAAAAAATAAAATGCTCAAACACAAACAGACCTAAAGCAATAGAACATGCGCATATATAAGTTTTAAAATATGTTTGTAGAAGCATACAAGGAAACAACAAAATAAGATCTCTTGTCTCCTTACGATTTGAATACAAGAAAATATACTTTTTAGATCACTTATGTGTAGAAAAATGAAGATATCTTATAAAAGGACATAAAACTTAAAAAAATTATAAATGACTAAAAAATGATTTCATATGAAAGTGCATAGACACTTACACGTCACACATAGATTACTACAGAAATGTAATTGGTGGGCCGAAAAAAGACAAAGAAACTGAAAATTAAACATACCTGAAAGAGGAACTCAGGAACTCTCACACAAATAATTAATTTTGATTTTTCATCTTGTTGTTGAATATTTTGCCTTTTGATGGTCATTTATATAATTCAATCTAAAGATGCCAATCGAATCGGATCGGGTCGATCCAAAGTCGGCCCAAATCAGTAAAAGCCCAGATCAAACTTGTCCAAGACTAAAGAAATAGAAAAATCTAACTACACATTTTTTTTACCTTATTTTCTATTATTTCCTACCATTTCAAAAAGTTGCAAAAATTATTTTTAATGGATATATTAGTATCTCTAATCATATCATATTTTGTGTTGTTTTTCAAATATCAAACACCTTAAATAGTTGTATTTTGATAGGATCGAAGAAATATTTGAAGTACAAGTAAATTATATGTTTGTATGAATACTTTATCGGAAAAATGCAAAAATTTAAAAAAAAAAACCATGATATATTATATGTTTGTATGAATAAATATGATCTCGGCGGAAACTCACTTTTCTCAGCTAGAAAATTTTTGATACGTGTTTTTGATTTGCATTCACGTAGATGAAGAACTTGTAAAAACAGAGCAATTGAACTGACTTGTATATGTAGGTGTAAAAATTTTTCATTAATAATTGGAGTTTCATTCTCACAGTTGTTTGCGATTGTATTTTAATAAATCAAGAATTAACTACTTTTTATCGGTGATCGTATAATTATTTCATTGATAATTGGAGTTTTGGTTGAAAAATGTGTTTTCAATTGTATTTAAATTGATCGAGACAAACAACTTGATATCTACAATTTGAGTATGTAAATGTATAAAAATGGAAATTAATTGTATAATCTACTTACTTTATGTCAAATTGTATACATTCATAATTGTATAAATATATTTTTATCAATGATTGTTTATAAACTTGTATGTTTTGTATATGTATAATTTTACATTATTTGTAGAATCGTATGAGTTAGTGTTTGTATGTATATAATTAGACTTGATGGGATTAATGTTTGTATGTGTATAATTAATTGTTGGGTGTAAATTATGTGAAAAAGTTATTTGTATAAGTTCACTAATTACGTTTGTAGTTGTATATTGACATAAATTTGATTTGTGGACTTGTATAATTTGATTGTTGACATGTATATTTTGTATATATATAATTTTACATTACTTATTTTGTGGAAAAAGTTGTCTGGTGAGTGTGTGTTTGTATAATTTTGAATTCCTATTTGTATATATATACATGAGTTATTTCTATGTGCACATGAATGTCTTCCATCTGTATATTGGTAATATATTATGAAAAATGAGATGATGCAAACTGTTACATTGACTACATTATCGAGGGGTTAGTTTTTATTTAGAGAAAATGCTTCTACAAATATATGAATTTATACAAACAACAAACCTCAAGAGTACATGTTAAAACAACAAATATACAATAGTGGATCCAAACTTGGAGAGTTTATACAAATAGTAGTACACAATTTGAATAACAATTATACAATTATTATACAACTATGGGTACAAATTTGACCCAAACCAAACCCAAATACAAAAAAATATAGTAAAATTTAATTTATTTGAAAAATCAAAATGAGATTTCCTTTTACCTCATAAATAGACAATTGGATTAGTATATACAAATTGGAATTGTATGAAAATATACAATAAATCGTAAATTCGAACTTTAAATGTTTATATAAAACTATTTTATACAAATTACCTCAATTGTTTCACCATCTTCATCGTTAGATATACAAATCTGAAAAATCAAAAGAAGTTTCAATGATATACAAATACAAATCGAAAGATGATAAAATTGCAAATAAAAATGCAAAGAGAATTGTATTGTAAAATAATTACCTATAAATCGGGAATCACGATTGGGAGGGAATGAATGAAAATTTCAAAATTTGAAATCAATTTTGATGGAGAGAGAGAATAAAGGAGAAAATTAGGAAAAGTGATTAAAGAGAGAGAATGGACTCATTTTATATAAGGAAAAGGGTGTCGTACACGGTTATATATTTAAGAAGAATTGAAAAACGTAATTATCGAGAATAAACGGTTATGATAATATAAACAAACATTAAATATGGTACGTAATTAAGTAATATAAGTTTGCTTACCTACGTAATTTTTCCGTCAGTACGTAATTCATAAAATACATTTGTCTTATAATCCCTTGAACAACTTGAAAGTAATATTATTACCTTCTTCTTTATTTATCAAGCCCAGTTATTAAAAAAAGGGATAATTGTATAGAATGACAAACTAATAATATAAAATAAATATAGTAGCTACCCTTTGATTTATTTGTGTTCCATAGCAAACTGTTTGTCAGTCTCTCTCTCCCTCATATTCTTGCTCGTCACTCTCTCTCGCTCAATCCTGTCGCTCGCCTCTCTCGCTTTATACAATAGAATTGTATAAATTGTGTTTAAAATTATATAAAGAAAAAGAAAATTGTATAAACTCATGCAAATACATATATCTTCGTCCTATACACTTATAATTATACAATACAAATATTTTCCTGCCAAGTCTCTTTTGTCTTTCTCATTTTATACAAATTCAAATTGTATATAATTTCTCTCTTTCTCGTTTTATACAATTCGATTTAATTGTATATCCCCTGCACAAGTCTCTTTTTGTCTTTCTATCTTTCTCGTTTTATACAAATTCAAATTGTATATAATTTCTCTCTTTCTCATTTTGTACAATTCAATCCTGCCTTTCTCGCTTTCTCGTTTTATACAATTCAAATTGTATATAATTTCTCTCTTTCTCGTTTTATACAATTCGGTTCAATGTATAGCGAATTATATATATATAAGTTTGCTATTGAGCGCAATTATGCAAACTTTGCTATAACATACTAATATGAATTTTATGTTTGCTATATGTGAAAGTTGCCTAAAACAAAAAACAAGTCTTGCTTACCAATCTCAAATATTCACATATTAAATATTATAAATTATAAGAATAAATATAAGAAAAGACTATTTTATCTTATATATAAGCCCAACAAGAAAAGGACCAACAATGCAATACTTAATTGTACAACATGCTTTGTGAGATGTACTATTGTTAATTGCATTATAAAGTTGGGCCTTTCTTTTATCATTTTAATAGTAAACATGTGTATTACTCTTCCTTTTACACGTGTACTGGTAATTTTCTCTTCATGAGATAAATTCATTTCTCTTTCTTCCCTCATTCATAAATAAAAATAACGAAATTGATTCATCTTCCTTCTTTCCTCTACTATCTCACCGGATGTTATCTTCATTCTCCTCTCAATCGGTAATTTTGTTCCTCCATCCTCTTAACTAAGATTTTTAGATGAATGATGAGTGTAAATAATTTTTTACATGATTTTTCTCTCTAAAATTATACAATTTTCATCTTAATGATTCTCAAATCTAATCCGTTCTTTTTCTAATATTGAGCAACTTATGTTCAAATTGCGAGCTATTTATATTTTTGAGGTTTTAAAGAAATTTTCTTAATTATTGAACTTTTATCGTCTGTAATGGTCATTTGTTTTTAGGTCATTTCCTATTGGATTTGAATATGCATGTACTAATTTTTTTGTTATACTTATTCATGTTTGGATTTAGGTAGTGAGATGCAATTTTATGAATGATTTTGAATCCAAACTCAAAGATAATGGACCATTTTAGGTATTTTCTCTTCCATTTTTTTTTCAGGTTAAGAGTTGGTTGGTGCAAAATATTTCTCTGTCGATTCTGAAGATTTTGTTTTGTATTGTCTTTCTTTGACTTTTGATGGTATCTAAGTTGTTAGGATTGAAGATAAATGAAGATTATTATTGTACATTTAGTTAGTAAAAGATACCTACTTTTCTAATAAAACCTTTTGTGTTTTAGTGGTTGATTAAAAACATTGGCTATTTGATGAGAGAAGAGGAAAAGTTAACAAAGAAGTATGGATGCAATGCTCTGAATGTCGACAGTAAGAAGTATGGATGCGATGCTCTGAATGTTTATCGACAATAAGTAGTATTTTAGTATTTTCAATCTTTTGGTGCTATTGAGTTGTATATATACGTTTATCTACATTATATTTTTCGTCTTTGAACTGCAACATCAAATTAGTTGTTCTTTATGTCGTATGTATTGCTTATTAAATGTCAGAATTATTAAAGGACTAATTTGAGGAATTTTCAATTGATTAAAATGAAACAAAAAAAGGTAACACATTTTCTTTTTCAGTTAAATTTTTAAGTTACTATTACTTAGATAAGTAATATTTAGAATTTATTCTCTTCCCTTAACTGAAAGTCCATTACAACTACCTAATCTTTTCCTTGGCGGTCATGACTGTCATATGTTCTTTACTTCGATAAATGACATATCGTTGTGAAATGAAAATGTTGATAGTTTACTATTTGAAAGTGAATATAACTAGGCAAGTTATTTTTCAAATTTTAGTCGTTAGACTAATCAAACATCTCTGATTGGTTTCTTTATACTGATATATTTACAACTAATTTATAGCTTCGATTTAATATTTATGTATTGGTCAAACATTTGCAATGACAATGTGATAGGTTGCGCTAATCATATGTTAATCAAATTAGGTCAAAATCACAACAAAAGAAATTTAGGAAGTCCTACAATCTTCAAAAGTAATGTCGTTATATGTTTGTCTATTCAGCTCCTCACGAATCATATTGACTTCTATATATTCTAATGATATCTTATTATAATGATTATGCCCAAATTAGAGAGTGATCTTCAAATTTTAATAATGATCGCACACAAGTTTGTTGAAGGAGACACACGCTACAAGTAATTTGAGAAAATCATGTATGCACACAAATTCAGCTAATAGTAGTGAGTACTTTTTCTTTTCTCTTTTCTTCTTGGGCTGAGAACATATTAGTAGTTGTACTTCAGCCTGCTCATCTTCTCCCCCATTCATTGTGCTTGACTTTCTTTTGTTCTTCAATCTTTCAAACAGAAAAATTATTTATTTATAGATCACTGGTTTTTGTCTGGTGTAGTCTTTAAATTCTTAAAGGTAACGAGAAAGTTATAGTTATGTTCCACTATATTAGCCTATAACAGTTATTTGATGAGGCAAAGCATAAGTAATGAATTAGTGGTTATTGAATTGATTAACAAGGATAATAAAACTACTGCTAATGTATAAGTTTTCTATATTTTTTGTTCTCTCTACCAACATATCACTGATGGTCATGTTGTATTCCATTGACCTATTTGTTCCAAATTAATATGTTCCACATTTCAGTTTTGAGTAAGCAAGTTATAGACCATTGAGTTGGTTAGCAGTTTCAATTCGGTATGAGTAGATTAGGATATGTTCATGTGAAATGCTCATTTGGATTTATAGATGTGCTTATGTACTTGAATTTTTTGATTTATGATGTGGGGTTCTTTTTCTTTACCCGAAATGAGTGAAAGTTGAAATTTTCGTGTTTTCATTGATTTTTCTTGAAATTCTTGTTTGTTCCTTTATTGGATAGGGTGAATTAGAGCGGAGTGGATGTAGAGGATTAATATGTTTGACTTTACTGGTTTGGGGTAGAGCTTAGTTGATTTAATTGATTGATGGGGTTCTGTGAGATTTGTGCCCAAGTAATAAAAGATGATAAAGAGACCTTTTGTGGGTCTCGGTTGGACTGATGAAAGGGTAATTTGTGTTGTATGGGTTAGACACACTCGCGGATTTGAAAGAAGACTTGGTGTTAAAGTGGATAAAGGTGTGGTGTTTAAGTGGAGGAATGTGTAGTAGGCGGGCACCTGATTTAGAGATTTATTGGTGATAAGATGAGGTGAATAAAGAAAACATTATTCTGGTATGATATTTGGTTTTTTAGGGGGTGGAGTGGGGAGGACAAAGAAGATGAAGTTTTGACCTTTTTAAACTATTGATCGAGTTTTGTTGTAGGTTGTCCTAGAAATGCTACTATTGAGTATATGGATTTAACATGTATAGTTTTACATGTGTTGATGAACTTCTCTGCCATTTGTCTCATCCATTTGTTTCTTTGCAGGTAAAAGACCCTTGAAATGGTGACTTTTGCCAAATCGAAGAATGCTTTGAAGCGCGTTGAAGGTTAGTGGAATTACTATCTTCATTGTTTCAGCAAATATCTTTTACGGATAGTACCATAACTCATCTATTTATAAGCACAAAATCCTTTAGTTATTTTCTATTAACTTCAAGTTGTTATCTACTGTTCAGTAACATATCAAATATGTTTTGTGGAACTTTCTGAGGTACAAGATTACTTTTTGTTGATATTAATTCGTGGGTTAAACTAATCACTTCGATTTTGCTAAACCTAAACAGAAAACATATTTTGCAATTATCTTGCTTTGGTTTTGTAGCGAGACAATATGAGAAAGTTATGCTTTTTCAGTCCCGTTATTCGAATGATCAAATTATCCGAAATAGAATCGCGTCTGGCATCAACATGAAGTTTATACGCCTTTTGAATTGCCAAACGAGTTTGAATAAAAAAGTATTGTATTAAATGACTTATCTTTGATCTGTTGTAAAAGAGCATGTTATATCATAGATAATAAAACATCATGTATTAATTTGCAGGAACAAATACTTAATATGAATCACTCGAAGAAGCTATTTGTTCATACTTCCAAGTTGTAATGATTTTTGAATACTGATATGATGTTTTTTCACATCTAGTCTTCCATAAATAAAGAAGAAATCTTTCCAAACACCTCCCCCAAACTCCTCCTCATCCCTACTTACTTTTCGCCTTTCCCAAACCTTGTTCACCAAATAAAAAACAGCAGTAACCTTCATTAAGAAATGAAAAACTAGAATTAATATAATCCACTATTTTGTGTTATTTATTATTGAAATTTTAGAAAAAAATCATCATATTTTATTTTTATATCCTTGAAATTATATAAATATATTTGGTAGTATCTTATGATAGAGTGATTGAACATAATAGAGATTAATCGTAATTATTGATTGGTAATTGATAATTAGTAGTGAAATAATAGGTGGTGAATGATGATGGTTGTTAGAGGTATATAATGTTGACTAATGATAGTAATTATTTATAGTGATTAGTAGGATGTAGTAATGGGTTATGGTAATGATTGTAACTCATGGCTGATGTTGATGATGATTGATTTTGGGGATTAGCGGTAGTTGTGATTGTAGTTAGGCTAAGGATCGACGTGATTGTGGAATGAAGGCGGTGATGATTGAATCGGTGGTTATAGTTCTGGAGGTCATAGAGAAATGTCACATCAATTTGTCTATGTTTTATGTATTTGTATATATATCTATATCTATATATATATATACATATATATATATATCTATATATATATATATATATATATATAGATAGATAGATAGATAGATAGATAGATAGATAGATAGATAGATAGATTTTAGAAAAATAATCATCATCATTGTATTATATTCCTCTATTCTTGAAATTATATAAATATATCTATGAGCACCAAAAAGCCTTCCTCCACCTACTTTTGAAGCAACCATGGCTAACCATCACTAATCCCTTATTGTCTTTGGAAAATACTTTTTCACCGGATAAAATGGTGGTCGCAACGACCTTCTTGCTCTTTTTTTTAAAATAATAATTCAAAATGGCCTAAGTGGGCCATATTATTAATCAACAAAATAAATCCAAAATGTCCGGCCCAAAATGGGCATCCACCAACAAAACAAGAAAAGAAAAATGAAATAAAATCAAACAACCAAAAAAGGAATCAAATTAGGGCAAAACAAATATCGAAACTACAGCCGTCTTCTTTCCCTTTTCATCTGGGAAACCGAATACCTCCTTTGACGAATTTCAGCTATTGATCTTCATTCTCCACACCGACGAATCATAGAAAATATCAGTTATGTAGCTCAATTATCAGATTCAGAAAAGACGCCGACTAATTTCATCATAGGCAGCCTCAAATCTCTTACACATGTGTCGTGACATATGACCCAACAAAAACATTCCTTGTCAACCTCATTGCCAGCCGAAGACTATGTAGCAGGTAACATCCATCCTTTTGTGTAGATCATTAGATCGGAAATTCTTAGAATATTGACGTAAAACTTTTTTAAGCAAGCTATTTACTATGTCACTTTTGATAGAATTAGATTCTGAAGATGCTGATACCACACATTTGCACAGTGAACAACCAGATCTAAAAGTTCTGCAATTTTTTAGGTAAACATACTATATACCTTCTCAAGACCATTGAATTAGTCTGGCTCCCAAGCCTTCAAGTATTTGTATTAAAATCTAGGGATTTGTTGTTTATCTAAGAGAATCAATTTGAACTTCTTGTGGTAGTTGTTGCAATGAATTATAGCTTATACTACCCATTCAACAAGTAATAAAATCGGCAATTTTATTGCCTTCTCGTTATACATGATGCACTGTACCAACGCCTTTTGCCCTCCAAAAAATTATCATGTCAACCTTCATTCTTAACTTCCAAGGAGTATTCCTTGTA
Source organism: Solanum sitiens (assembly GCA_016801875.1). NCBI lineage: Eukaryota > Viridiplantae > Streptophyta > Magnoliopsida > Solanales > Solanaceae > Solanum > Solanum sitiens. The sequence continues at coordinate 2,674,669 of JABWTJ010000014.1, read as the reverse complement.
CCCTTAACCATATTAAACAAAGCTAATGAATTTGTCTCCAATCGCACGGGAACAAAATTGTTCCTTATGCAATATTCAATCACATTCCCCAAATCCAATGCTTCTGCATATATATTAGTGTTATCTTCAATTCTTATAACATTAGCACAAATAAAATCCCCTTCATCACTTCTCACGCAAAAACCTGATGAACTTGGGCATGGGTTACGTTTAGAGGCCCCATCCGAATTACATTTAAACCATCCTCGTGGAGGAAACTCCCACTTAAACAATCTAAAATGAAGAACTCACATATATTCTGTGAAGTACTGCACCATCTTTTGCCAAAATTTCTTCCAAATCCCTCTTTTATGCTTTTTTGGTCTCTGAGTTCCCCTAAAATTTCCTTTAGTAGATGGCATCCACCATGCTCTATCTTTGTCTTCCAAGCTCTCTCATATCATGAGATTGTTTTTCACATGTTCAACAATTTGATTAGGCAAATAATTATGTAGTCTTTCCTAATTTAATTTTTTATTATACATAAAAAATTCACTTCTTTTATTGCTATTGTTAAACACAAAATTTGTGTCAAACTTTAGATATAAAGGTCTATGTTTAGTCCAGATTTGGTGCCAGGCATCAGAATCATCCTTCTTGGTTCCCACCAAATTTCTTTTTCAACTTTGTCTCTAGCTTCCAACATAAGATTTCATAACCATGAACCCCTTTTCCATTTCACCATAGCAGGGATCTTTTGCAATACTTGTCCACATAAAATTAGATCAAAGAGTACTAGTTATTCTAAACTTCCACCACAACTTTGCAAATAAGGCCTTTGAAATATCAAATAAAGAACTGAAATCTAGCCCTCCTTGTTTAGAAAAACATAATTTCAATCAAGAAACCCATATTAGATCTACCCTCTTCCTTATTGCTTCAGAAGAATCTTGAAAAATCTCGTGCAATAAATTCAAAGCGTATTTAGTATGAGCTAAATTTGATAAAAGATATATAGGCATGTTTTGCAACACATTTTAAATCAAAACAACTTTGCCACGAAAGGATAATAACTTATTCTTTCAATTATGTAACTTTCCTTTTACCTTTTTTATGATTTCAATATAGAATATCTTCTTCTTTCTTGAATAAAAATTGGGCATCCTAAATATATGAATGGGAACACACATTTTTCCATTCCTATGACTAAGCCCACCTACTACACTATCGAAGAAGAAGTCTTGTGAAATAAAAAGTAAGCAATTTTATCTTTGTTGATCAACTGACCTGAGATCTCCTCATATTTCCTCGATACTTCCATAACAAGATAAAGAGATGCTTTATCTGTTGAAGTGAATATTATAGTGTCATCTGCATAAGTCAGGTGATTTAGCTTCTCATTCCATCTTGGTAAGCCACATCCCTTATACAAACTATTGTCAACAAGGCATTCAGAGATTTGGACAACACTTTTGCGGATAGAATAGACAGCGCTAGAGATAAGGGATCTCCTTGCTTCACTCCCTAGTATAGTGAAAAAATCCATGATTTTGCCCATTTAAAATAATAGAGTACCAGGTCTTTGCTATTAATCTTCATACCATGACGGTAAAAATCTCTGAAACTCATCTTTCTTAGCACATTAGATAAAGGCATAATACATAAATATGCCCTTTAACTTGGCTTCGTATCACATTTATGCCTTTCAACTTTGGATGTGCACAAATAGACACTTAAACTTGTATAAAGTTGAAGAAATAGACACAAATGTCATTTTTTGTCCTACGTGATGTCCTACGTGTATTGTTTCATGTAGGACTCATGTGTTTATTTATTTAAAAGTTGAATAGTTAAGGTGCCTGTTTGTGCATTATGAAAGTTGGATGTCAAAGTTAAAATTTGAAGCCAGTTTAGGATCTAATATATTTGTTATGCCTAAGATAAATATAGCCAGGATACCCTATTATAATTCTTGGTCATATTTAGTTTGATAACAACATTAGAAGCTTACCTCTTTTTCTTATATCAGTCAGAATCTCTTGAGTTAGCAATACATTCTTAAATAATGCATCTTCCTTTTACAAATCCATCTTGAGTAGGAGATATGAACTTAGTTAGAATGTCATCTATTCTTCCATGTACCACTCTTGAGATGGTCTTATTAATCAAATTATTGAGGCTTATAGGCCTTAGATCTGAAAATGAATTGACCAACTCCTTTTTAGGTTGTAGTACTTGATTTGTCTGTCTGAGCGACTTGGCAGGTATCACTATTAAAAAAATGTCTTTTCTACCCTATAAACATCATAACCAACAATGTCCCAACATGATTGAAAGAAATTGATGTTCAAGTCATCAGTTCCACTTGCACTTGATCCCTCCAATTGGAAAATATATATTTTTTCACCACCTCCATTGTTGGTATCATTAAAATCTTCTCATTATCCCCTGATTTATCAAATTTGATATACATTCAAATAAAGAAAAATCAGATTCTTCTTCACCTAATGTAAATTGTCTTTTATTACAACTTATTGTCACCATTTAATCCTCTCTTTCAAGCCATACTCTTTCAGCTTTTTAAACTCTCTTGATTTGAAATCTTTTTCTTCTCTCATTTACTAGACTATGAAAAAATATAGTATTTAATATCACTCTCTATAAATCATGTAATTTCAGCTTTCTGTCTTCCTCTTCGTAATAAACATACTTTTTCATTTCCGCATGAGCTTGTAGAATCATTCTATTAGCTGTTGTAGGCTCTTCCTCAAAGTTTTGTTCTTTGACTACTTCTTATCTGATTATTAGCTGCTTGAAAATATCTCCAAAAGTGCTTTTACTCCACTTATGTAATGCAACTTTGATCTTTTCCACCTTGTGCTTGAAATTAAAAAAGATGCCCTTCAAAATCAACAGTCTAATTTTGGGCAACTACTTTTTAAAATTCGGAATATTCTATCCGAAAATTCAAAAATTTAAAAGGTTTTTAACTGTCTGATTATTATTTGATTGTTTGTTCATCTCTCTTATTCTCCTTTAGAGAGTGAGCTACACTAACTATGCCACGTGGCTAAAAATAGTAAAAACTTGAATTTTGTAGTGTTAAGAGTTAATTACATCATATTTCTATTCATTTTCAAATTAAGAAAATCCTCAAAAATATAAGAATTTCGAATATATCACTCAACGTTTCGATAATCGAGTGCCGATACATCGCGTAAAAGTGATTTATCTAAAATTGAGAGAGTTTGAGGAAAATATGATTTTATTTGTAATTCTTTCAAATGGTAGGAAATTCTAAAGAATATGATAGGAAATTTTAGAAAATATAGTTAAATAAGAATTTGTAATTGAAATTAGATTTTAAAATCTTGAAAGTTAAAAGAGTAAAGAAATTGAGAGGGGAAATATTTATAGACTAATGGGGAGTGAAAAAACTTAAAAATAAAAAATATGAGATTAAATTTTAGATTATTATTTTTTCGCTGTTAGTGGGCCCTATAACGGTCAAAACTTGACAAAGAAATTCTCTAAAAGTTCATGCCTCCAATGGATATTTCTTTAGTCTTGGACTGGTTTGATCTGAGCTTCTACTGATCTGGGCCAATTTTGGATCGATCTGATTGACATCCTTAGTTTGAATTATATATATTATCATAAAAAGGAAAAAACTATTTAACAACAAAACGAAAATTTAAAATTACTATTTGTGTGAGAGTTATTGAGTTCCTCTTTCAAGTATGTTTAATTTTCAGTTTCTTTATTTTGTTAGGCCACCAGTTACATTTTTGAAGAAATCTATGTGTGACATGTGAGTTTCTATGCGCTTTCATATGAAATCATTTTTTAGTACTTTACAAAAAATATAATTTTATGTCCTTTTATACGATATCTTCATTTTTTTATATGCAAGTGATATGAAAATCATTCAAATCATAAGAAGACAAGAGATCTCATTTTGTTTTTTCCTTGTATGCTTCTACAAACACATTTTAAGACTTATATAGGTGCAGTTTCTACTATTTCTCTGTATGAATTTCATATAGTTCAAAAAAATAAAATGCTCAAACACAAACAGACCTAAAGCAGTAGAATCTGCGCATATATAAGTTTTAAAATGTGTTTGTATAAGAATACAAGGAAACAACAAAATAAGATATCTTGTCTCCTTACGATTTGAATACAAGAAAATATACTTTTTAGATCACTTATGTGTAGAAAAATGAAGATATCTTATAAAAGGACATAAAACTTAAAAAAATTGTAAATGACTAAAAAATGATTTCATATGAAAGTGCATAGACACTTACATGTCACACATAGATTACTACACAAATGTAATTGGTGGGCCCAAAAAAGACAAAGAAACTGAAAATTAAACATACCTGAAAGAGGAACTCAAGAACTCTCACACAAATAAGTAATTTTGATTTTTCATCTTGTTGAATATTTTGCCTTTTGATGGTCATTTATATAATTCAAGCTAAAGATGTCAATCGAATCGGATCGGGTCGATCCAAAGTTGGCCCAAATCAGTAAAAACCCAGATCAAACTGGTGCAAGACTAAAGAAATAGAAAAATCTAACTACACATTCTTTTTTACCTTATTTTTTATTATTTCTTACCATTTCAAAAAGTTGCAAAAATTATTTTTAATGAATATTTTAGTGTCTTTAATCATATCATATTTTGTGTTATTTTTTTAAGATCAAACACATTAAATAGTTGTAGTTTGGTAGAATTGAAGAAATATTTGAAGTGCAAGTAAATTATATGTTTGTATGAATACTTTACCGAAAAAATCCAAAAATTTGAAAAATCCAAAAAAAAAACTGATATATTATATGTTTGTATGAAGAAATATGATCACTAGTTGAACCCTTGCTTGCTTTGGATTTTCGAGTCAACTCGAGAGAAACATTAGATTTATCTTCTGAGCAGCAACTGATCATAGAGTTTTGCCTCTGAAGCACAACCATGTTTTTACCATCCATCTCGCCAGTCTTAACGTATGTTTGCAGCTTTGTACTTCTCTTGTTATTTGGTACCTGCATCAGGAATCATTAAGGGTATGTCTGGAAAGTCATTTGGTAATTGGATATGGTGTAATTACTAAGGTAGTAATTACCAGTCTAGTAATTACATTATCTTTTAATTACACTGACCTATTTGATTGTCGTGTAATTATACATATCCTGTTTGAATGTCACCGTGTAATTAGACATGTTTTGTTTGGATACACAATTACAATCATAAAAATATATAAATTTTAAAAATAAAAATAAAATATTTAAAATTTATACTAGACAAATAAGAAACTTTATAAATGGTGTGAAATTAAATATTTAAGATATATATTCCTTTTTAAAATATATTAATTAATAAGCATATATTCTTTAACTAATACTATGAAAAAATAATTGATTTATATCTTTTCAAATTAATATATTTCAATCGAATTGATCATAAAAATTAAAAGTATGAAGTTTCTACGAACATAGTGAAATGCATGTTTGATAAAAAGATTAATATATAAATAAAATTTCATAAATTATTAAATATTTTACAAAAATATAATCTATCAAGTCTAATTAAAAATGACGTGCAATGTGAAGCCAATATTACTAAAACAAATGAAACTGAAAATATAATATAAGTTATAAAGTCAAAACAAAAATTAACATAATACTCTTACAACAAATTTCAACATAGCATACATAAATATGATTTATTTTTATTTTTATTTTAAAAAACGTAAGTCTATAACCTTACTTAATCATAAATTCTGTTTTAATTTAAAAATTAGAATATTAGTTAAATTATGCTAATGACAAAATAAGCATGACATAAAGAAATAGATAATACGAAAAAATTGCATAGAATCACGTAAAGTAAGGTTGAGAACAAGAAAAAAATGAAATATAATAATATAAAATAAAACTAAACTTTTAGAATAATAATATTTTTTTAAAAAAGGAACTTAAAATGATAGAAGTAAAAAATTAAAACAAAAAAAATAAAGTATAACTTACCTAAATAATGTTGAGTTTAGCAAAGTGTGAATGGAAAAAGAAAAGAAAGAATATGGAAAAGTGAGGGAACCAATTTGGACGGAATATGAAAAGTCATTTCTCCCATATAGGCAAAAGAAAGGGAAATTGTTGTCCTTATATAAGGAAAAATTTCCTTTACTTCTTAAAGAGCTAAGAAGAAGGTGCCCCCTCACGCTGTTGTCGTCGCTCGCTCGGCTTCGGCTTTGGCTTTGGCTTTGAATTGGATTTGGATTTGGATTTGGCAAAAGATGTGATTGATTTGATAATTTTTTTGAATAGTTAATTAACATAATTAATTCGCGTGTAACTGTACATTTCGAAAAGCCGTTACTTTCCCAACATACACATTTTCTGGAAAAAAAAAAAAAATTTCAAAAGACGCAACTTTCTGGATAAAATGGGTCTGAACATATTTTTCTGAGCAGACACGTTTCTTGCTAAAAATGGCTATGAAAGGAAGTCATTTTTCGTTTTTCAAACACTGAATTTTTTTTCTTCTCTACATATATTTTTTCTCAAAATCAAAGTGTCGATCGACTGAGTCTGTGTGACTTGTTGTTGTTCTTAAGTTCGCTGAAATTAAAGAAATTAGAGGTACCGCTATTTCTTTAACAGGATTAATCCATTTTATCTTGGGAGAAATTAATCCATAACCTCGGGTACAGTGAGAGAATTAAATTTCTTAAGGAGACACAGCAATTTCTGTGGACTCGGATTATTTTGTTTTTCTGTATACTTCATCTTATTTTTGTTTTTGTTTTGCTAACCTTATAAGTACATGTTATAACAATCTTAAGAAATTTAATAAGTTTCGGTATTTGAGGTTTCTGGAGATTAAAACCTTTAAGGTTTTCTACTCTGCTTGAATTTTTAAAATTCATTCGATTAACGATTAAAAGAACATAAAAACTTTATCGTTAAATTAGAAACAATCTGTGTAAAGATTTGTTCTTTACTGTTAGTGTTTCAAATACTAAAATTATCTCCAATTTGTGACAGAAAAAAAAGACTAATTCAAGTCAAGTGAATGCTGGAACAGTAAGTGCTGCAACAACATCGGTTGCACATAATCGTTCAACTGCTGCCTTAGCGCCGGCTGAGAAACCTGCAAAGTTTTCTGGAGTCGACTTCAAGAGATGGCAGCAGAAGATGTTCTTCTATCTCACTAAATTGAGTCTGCAGAGGTTCATTAATGAGAATGTTCCTGTTATGTCGGATGATACTCCGCCTGAAGAACGATTCTTGGTAACAAAAGCATGGACATACTCAGATTTTTTTGTATAAAAATTATATTCTGAGTGGCCTACAAAATGGCTTGTACAATGTGTACAGCAATGTCTTAACCTCAAAGTAACTCTGGAATGCTTTAGAAAAGAAGTACAAAACAGAGAATGTCGGAATGAAGAAGTTCATTGTGGCAAAGTTTCTGGACTATAAGATGATAGATAGTAAGACCGTCGTCACCCAAGTTCAAGAACTGCAAGTCATAATCCATGATTTCCTTGCTGAAGGTATAAATTTATTTAATGCCTATGTTAGAAATATTAAGTTTTTCCTTAATACTCACATAATCTTTAATGTAGGATTGATTGTGAATGATGTCTTTCAAGTGGCTTCCATTATTGAAAAGTTACCTCCGTTGTGGAAGAGCTTTAAAAACTACTTGAAACATAAACGCAAGGAGATGACTGTTGAAGATCTCATAGTAAGGTTGAGAATCAAAGAGGATAATAAGGCTGCAGAAAAGAGGTCACGTGGTAACTCAGCAATATCTGGAGTAAATATTGTTGAAGAAGATCCCACAAAATTAAAGAAAAGAAAGAAAGCATCTGGTCCAAAAAGCAATCCTCCTAAGAAGAAATTCAATGGAAGTTGCTTCAATTGTGGTAAACGTAGTCATAGGTCTACTAAATGCCGGGGTCCTAAGAAGCACAAGAAAAATAAGGATCAAGCAAATTTGGCTGAATCCAAAGGAGAAATGGACGATTTCTGTGCAATGCTTTCAGAATGTAACTTGGTCAAAAATCCAAGAGAATGGTGGATAGATTCTGGTGCCTCATGCCATGTTTGTGCCAACAAAAAATTATTTCATCATGTACTCCAGCACCTACAGATGAGAAGTTGTTTATGGCAAACTCCGTTGTTGCAAAGGTGGAAGGAACTGGCAAGGTCCTATTAAAGATGACATCAGGCAAGGTGGTGACTTTGAACAGGGTCTTGTATGTTCCAGAATTGAGAAAGAATTTAATTTCAATTCCAGTTCTGACTAAGAATGAATTCAAATGTGTATTTGTTTTTGATAAAGTAGTAGTAAGTAAGAATGATATGTATGTACGAAAAGGCTACCTCTATGATGGCATTTTCAAACTTAATGTAATTGCAGTTGATTTGAATAAAGATTCTGCTTCTTCTTACTTGCTTGAGTCTAAATGTTTGTGTCATAACGTTGGGACACGTTAATAACAAAATCTTGCGAAAACTGATTAACTTAAATGTTTTGCCAAAATTTAAGTGCAATAAATCAAAATGTCAAATTTGCGTTGAATCTAAGTATGCTAAACATCTTTATAAATCTGCTGAAAGGAATTCAAATCCTTTATAACTAATTCTCACTGATATTTGTGACATGAAGTCAACACCATCACGCGGTGGAAAAAATTATTTCATAACTTTTATTGACGATTTCACTAGATATTGTTATATCTATTTGCTAAATGGTAAGGATGAAACAATATATGCATTTACGCAATATAAAATTGAAGTTGAAAATCAGTTGGATAAAAAGATCAAAATGATCAGAAGTGAAAGAGGCGGAGAATATGAATCTCCATTTGCAGAAATATGTTTAGAAAATAGAATAATCCATCAAACTACTGCTCCGTACACTCCTCAATCTAATGGGATTGGAGAAAGGAAAAACCAAACTTTAAAAGAAATGATGAATGCATTACTTATAAGTTCAGGTTTACCACAGAACTTGTGGGGGAAAGCTATTCTTACAGCAAATCAAATACTCAATAGAGTGTCTCACTCAAAGACACATGTTATTCCATATGAGAAATGGAAAGGTAGAAAATCTAACTAGAAATATTTTAAAGTGTGGGGGTGTCTAGCCAAAGTCCAAGTTCCTATACCTAATAGGGTAAAAATAGGGTCTAAGACTGTGGATTGTGTATTCATTGGATATGCCACAAACAGTAAGGCATGTCGATTTTTGGTTCATAAATTCGAACATCCGGATATTCATGACAATACGGTAATGGAATTAGATAGTGCTGAATTTTTTGAACATAACTATCCGTATAAAACTAGACTTGAGTAATCTAGTGGGGGGTCTAAACAACCCAGAGAAGAACCAAAAGAGAATGAAACCAATGAAGAGAGTCCAAGATGCAGTAAACGTCAAAGGACAGCTACTTTATTTGGATCTGATTTTGTAACATTCCTTCTTGAAAGTGAGCCTCAAACATTCAAGGAAGCAATGTTGTCTAGCGACTCAACCTCTTTGGAGGAGGCTGTCAATAGTGAAATTGAATTAATCCTAAGCAATCATACTTGGGAGTTGGTTGATCTTCCTCCAGGGAGCAAACTCTTAGGTTCAAAATGTATCTTTAAAAGGAAGATAAGAGATGATGGAACTATTGACAAATATAAAGCAAGACTTGTTGTCAAAGGCTTTAGACAAAAAGGTCTTGATTATTTTGACACATACTCGCCAGTGACTAGATTACATCAATTCGAATATTAATTGCTCTATCTGCAGTATACGGTCTTGAAATCCATCAAATGGATGTAAAAACCGCCTTCTTAAATGGAGAGCTGGATGAAGAAATTTACATAGAACAGCATGAGGGTTTTGAAGTTTCTGGTAAAGAAAAGAAAGTGTGCAAACTTATTAAGTTACTTTATGGACTAAAACAAACACCAAAACAATGGCATGCAGAGTTTGATCAAACCATGTTGTCAAATGGGTTTAAGATTAATGAATGCGCTAAATGTGTTTACATTAAAGATACTCCAAATCAGGAAGTTGTTGTATGCCTATATGTGGATTACATGTTGATAATGAGTAAGGACATTGCCAATATAAATGCTACTAAGTGTATGCTCGCTAGTAAGTTTGATATGAAAGATATAGGAGTTGCTGATGTGATATTAGGAATTAAGATTCTCAAAACTCCTAACGGTATAGCATTGTATCAAACTCATCATATTCAAAAGCTACTTGAAAAGTTCAAGTATTTGAATATCAAAAGGCAAAGACCCCAATTGATGTGAACCTTCATCTTGCAAAGAATAAAGGTGAAAGTTAGTCTCAATTGGACTATGCCAGAGTGTTGGGAAGTTTGATGTATGTCATGAATTGTACACGACCAGATATAGCTTGCGCTATTAGTAAACTGAGTTGATACACAATTTATCCCAATCAAAATCATTGGTTGGCAATGAAGAGAGTTTTGGGATACTTAGATGACACTCAAAATTATGCTTTGCATTATAACAAATATCCAGCAGTTCTTGAAGGATATAGTGATGCAAATTGGATTACTGGGTCAACTGAAACAAAATTCACAAGTGGATACGTTTTCACTATTGGTGGAGGAGCAATATCTTGGAAATCATCCAAACAAACATGTATAGCTCGCTCTACAATAAAGTCTGAATTCATAGCCTTAGACAAGGCAGGTGACGAAGTTGAATGGCTCCTGAATTTCTTAGAAGATATTCCATTTTGGCCAAAACTAATGGCCCCTATATGCATACACGGTGATATTCAAGCTGCAATAGAAAGGGCTGGAAGCGTTATGTATAACGGCAATTCTCATCACATAAGACGAAGACATAACTCTGTAAGACAACTACTTTCTAGTGGAATTTTCACAATGACTATGTAAAGTCAAATGATAATGTGTCGGATCCACTTACAAAAGGCCTAACTAGAGAGGGAGTTGAGAAATCATCGACGGGAATGAGACTATGGCCGAGAACAAGTCATCGTGGCGGTAACTCTACCTAGAAAATTGGAGATCCCAAGATCTAGGTTGAAGGAGATAAAACAAAGTCATTGATGACGGTTCAACATTGTTAAAAATTATTTTATGGTCCATTCTCATGATGAGACAATGTTCAGTAACCAGAATAAATGCATAAGGATTTTTTAATGGTTTCTAAGTTTGATACATGGTATATCAAATGGTGTATCTACGAGATAACACATTTAGAAATCACCTATGTGAGTGTGAAGTGTAAGCCGCTTCAAGGATAATCCGGTAAGGCCAGTTCTCTAAGCACTTATTAACCGAGATGTGTTCATGGCTGAAACGAACAAAATAATGAGAACTAAGAACAGTTCAAGGGTTGATTGTGTGACTTATGTTGTCTAGGCATACACCAAAGCTCGACGGTTTAAAGATATCAAATCTACTAATTGACCGAGTATATCCGATATATGTTCACTACGGAAAGTTTAAAGGGAAACCTACTTATCCAGATGCGATTAACCCTTACTTACAAGACACACAAGTTTTTCATGCATATGCTTTAACAATAGTCATTCCCCATTCATGTGGGGGATTGTTGAGTTTAGCAAAGTGTGTATGGGAAAAGAAAAGAGAGTATATTGAAAAGTGAGGAAACCAATTTGGTGGAAAAATAAAAAGTCATTTGCAAAGTGCAAATGAAAAGTCACTTCTCCCATATCGGCAAAAGAAAGGGAAATTGTTGTCCTTATATAAGGAAACACTTCCTTTACTTCTTAAAGAGCTAAGAAGAAGGTGCCCCCTCGCGCCGTCGTCGTCGCTCGCTCGGCCTCGGCTTCGGAATTGGCAAGTGATTGATTGATAAATTTTTTGGACAAAATTTATTTTATTGATTTTTGTTAATCAAATAAATCATGTTAATCTTATCTCTTATATATTAATTTAGGACGTTAGTTAATTAGTTAATTAACAGAATTAATTTATGTGTAACGGTAACGTTTCGAAAAGTCGTTACTCTTTCCGAAAAATTGTTACTTTCCAAAAATCCGTTACTTTTACAACAGACACATTTTCCAAAAAGTTGTTATTTTTTCCAAAAGACGCAATTTTCTGGATAAAACGGGTCTGAACAGATTTTCTGAAGACACGTTTCTTCCTAAAAATGGCTATAAAAGGAAGTCATTTTTTGTTTTTCAAACACTGAAATGTTTTTCTTCTCTACATATATTTTCTCTCAAAATCAAAGTGTCGATCGACTGAGTCTGTCTGACTTGTTGTTGTTCTTAAGTTCGCTGAAGTTAAAGAAATTTGAGGTACCGCTATTTTTTTAACTGGATTAATTCGTTTTATCTTGGGAGAAGTTAATCCATAACATCGAGTACAATGAGGGGATTAAATTTCTTAAGGAGACACAGTAGTTTCTGTGGACACAAATTATTTTATTTTTCTGTATACTTCATCTTATTTCTGTTTCTGTTTTGCTAACCTTATAAGTACAGGTTATAACATATACCATAGTGTAAGACCCTAAATTACATTCTATCCCCACATTTTTTATTTTATAAAAATCCCTTAAAATTTCAGTCATCCGGATACATAAAATTTATCCTGATACATTATATATGATACACTATAAACTTGTCTGCTGCACTTAATATGGAATATTAATGTAAAATTGATTTTCTTTTCTATTAATCACGCAAAAATGATTTTCTTTTCCCACAAATTATGCAAAATTGATTGATATCAATCCATTACAAATCTTTAACAACTTCACAATATTCAAAAAATAATTTTCATCTTCTCTATGAATTCAAAATCTTGAATCTGGTCAAATCCACCATTGTAGATAATTGGACAAACGATCTCGAATCGACAATTCGAGATCGTCGAGTATAAGAAATCGTTGAGAAATATGGATTCAATGTATCACACAAATTGATTGAACAAATAATTTTTTTGGTGAATCTCAAATCCTCCATTGTGAATAAGGTAGAACTATTTCTTCATCAATTTTTTCCTTCCCAGTTCTTAAGTTGTCTTTTTTTTAAAAAAAAATATTTAGCTTTTCCATCTAATTTTTTTTGATACAGATGACTCCTTTCTTTTAGTATGTTACCTTGTGTATTTGATTTTGATAACGAAAAAGTTCATGAAAATAGATTTAATCAACAAAATGACCTGTTAATCATGAAGAATTTGAGATCGAAGAAGTAAAAAAAAGGATGCATACTCGAGTTTGAAGTCTACTATTGAAAAATATTGCTCAAAAAAGAAGAAAAAGATGGATCCGTCGTAACACAATCTTTACTATCAAAAGATGTAGTTCTACAATGTATCTCGTTTATTTTGATTCTTAAATTAGTTTTTGTTAGTGTTATTACTAATCTGATACATTACTACTATAATGTCATTATTTTATGCAATGTATCATTTACTAATCTTTCGGCCCAATTCACCCAAGGTACATGAGTTTTGATTTATTTTTGTGTTTTTTCAATTGTTCAAGTTTCCATTAATTATTGATTCATATGCATGATACGCTACGAAAAAATTAGTGTTATCATATTGCAATGTATCATCATTCAATTTATTTTTTTGATACATAAAACCCTAAGATTGTTTATTCAGTAGTTACTACTAATGTACGTCATGATACATTAGTAATAAACAACGGACGTGTATTGTAATTTTGTATTTATGGATTATGGTATGATCATTATTGTGTATCTGAATGTGAATTGTATAAAAATGTATCGTCTTAATAAATTGTATATGATCGACTATATTGCATATGATACAAAATTATGAATATAACAACCCACTCAACAATATGAAATACATTCATAAGAACTATTCAAAAATTACAAAATAAAATTAAAATTGAGTTGTAACCATCAAATTTACGTATATGATACATAATTTAGATTACAACGTATCTAGACTATTTGTTTGATACATAGTTATAAAAAAATGTATTTGATATTCATTTAAGGTATATAAGTTAGGTTTTATGTTTAACTATTTTAAAATATGATACATTCTACTGATTACATTCCAGTATATAATTTGGACTTATATAGAATATTAATTATTTTAGAATATAATCATACACCATTATGTTTGTGAATATGGTACCACTCAATATGTTTCAGATATATTTTTATATAGTGCATCATTTTAATTTTGTGGTTGATAATAATGTATCTGATACAATAAGGTTGTGAAAAAGGGTGTAAGTAAGCTTAAATAAAGTGTATTTATAAATGTATCACAATAAATAAGAATTAAGTTATCCATCAGATACATGAATGTATTGACAACTAATTACAACTAAGTAACGTTCAATGTATAGCAAGAATGAATCAACAACTAACTACAACTAAGTTATAGATTACATGAATGAATCAACAATCAAATTATCAAGTACATTGCATTGTTAGGTGTCAAATGTATCAGCAACTAGCTACAACTACTAAGAAAAAAGAATTTTGTATGTGTATGCATGAATGAATCTAGTACTTAATTCTATGACAGTTTTGTATTATATTATATAAGACAAATATATAAGACAATTTAAATTGTAAATAACAACTAAATATATTGAAAGAGAAAGTCAAAATAAACAAAAAAATTTAGAGAAACACTCTAAAACATGAGTAGAAAAAAGTATTCCAAAACCGTAAAAAACATACTCTAAAATTAAAATTAATGTATCTTAACAACCATAACACTCTAAAAAAGTGTCTAACAAGTGATAGATAATCTATATTCAACATTAACCATATCCTCTTGAGATGGTGATGTGAATTGACTCTTAGGCTTTTGTGCATTTTCACTAACATATTCTGCCTTGATCTTTTCAGTACCAAACTTTCATAATATGATTGCATATCGTGTACGAAGGTAATCTGATCAGAAATCATTGGATGGAATAAAGAATCGCATTCCCTTCAAAATGAAGAAGATACATTATAAAGGTAAAGAAGATACATTATAATTCAAAACAAAATCATACTAATATTTACAGGTTGTATCACTTGTTTATGCTTATCAGTAGCCACATTTTTGTATATGATAATTATTAAAACTATATATAACGTATCTTAAACATAGATTAGTACAAATTTTGACTGATATACCATTTAACATGATGCTAATGTATCGTACACACACTGAACAATACAAATTTTGACTGATACACCATTGAACATTATTTTTGTATTACTGACATGATATATTGTGATGGATAACCAACTAAGCATATTACAATATTGATAATTTCATATAATTACAACAACTACTCAAATAATGAATAAAATTAAGATTTATTGTATCAATTAAATAAACTTAAATATTGATAAATTACAATATGAAACGTGAATTTTATCATTAATGTAACATTTTTTGTTGACTAACATAAACAAGTTTAAAAATCAATAAAAGAAGATGGAAAAACTATCTTATGTAAAGATAGTCAAGAAATTGTAGGAGCCAATTTTTCGATCCCTCTTTTTGAATTTTTATCAACCTGCATTTTAGAAGATGAAGCATAATATTGATTCTCTATTGCTACTGGATGATGAAAACACTCGCGCTTTAGAATATGAAGAACAACAATGATTTACTATTGCCAATTGCTGATGAAAACCTTATATTTGGTTTCAGACCATTTAGGATCGTCGAAAAATTGATAAAATCGAAGAACGGTAGAATGAAAAAGATGAAAACTACATATTCAGTGATTTGATATTGATTGACCGGAGAGAGAAAGAAATAATTTAAAATTCAAATTGAAATGAAGGATGTAACTAATTAGATTATGGGAGTGAAATAAGGAGAGGTTAAAGGAGTGAAATTAGGAGAAGAGAAATGTTGTTTTGTAAGGTTGAAGTAATGTATCCTGGTGATTTGGAGTAATGGGAAAAAGAAGGGATTTTTGTAATATTTTAAAATGGTAGGGAATAATATAAAATATGATAAATAAAGATGTGTATATATATAATTTTTTCAAAAATAAAAATAGAAATAAAAAAAAATTAAAAAGTAAGCAGCTAGTAATTACACCATGTAATTACCAACAATTCACAGTCCAATTGTTGAGTATAATTACCTCCTGCCAATTTCACTAATTACTTGTTGACCAAGTAATTGCATGTCCAACCAAACAGGATGGACAGTATAATTACACCAATTCTAGTTACCAGGATGTCCTTCCAAACAGGCCCTAAAAGTAACAACAACTACTACTTGATTAGATAGAAATGTATATATTAAAGTTGATGAATGGCACTCACATGACGCTCTTTTCCAATATTAGAGTGTGATATCCTGAGCTAAGAGCCACCAAATTCAGTGATTCAAGTTGTGAATTGTCGAGAATCAACGCAGAGGGCATATGCAGGAGGGGGTCATCGGGTTCTCGCGAACCAATGCCCCCCTTCCAAAATCATGCATGTATAGTAGTGTTAAATTTTTTTAATTTTTTTTGTTAAATATAGATGTGTGAACCCACACTAAGTATCATATAATGCGACAATAGTTGGTTGCATCTCTCGATGAGGTTAGAAATTTAAATATTTTATATTCATCTTGTTTTATGTTTCTTTCGTAAATTGGGTAATACCTAAGTGGTTATTGATAGAACTTTTGGCATTTAATTAATTAAACATTTCTATTTTGGATCTATAATTTTAAAATTTTTACTATTTTCGATAATAAGAACCTAAATATCAAATCGATTAGATCCTAATTTTCATAATATTGCATCCCTCATCTCGAAAATCTGAATACGCCTATGAACCAGCAAGGCTTCGTGGTGGGGGCATCGGGTGAGTTCAAAAAATGTGTTTTCAAGATAAACTCCCGTCCCGAAGGACTGCCCAAACTCCTTTTATCTCTTTTTATTTTAATCTATAAAAGCCAGTACAAAAATAAAATAAAATAAAATAAAATACTTTTAGATGGACATGTAAATAAGTTTTTAGGTTATGTTTGTTATGTAGGAAACTAAAAAATATTTTTCAATTTTCTCATGTTTGGTTGGCTTAAATTTGTAAACATCTTTCAAATCAATTCATTTTCCTCAAATTTAAAGAAAATGACTGTCCTTCCAAAATTATGGAAAAACATTTTTCAAAACTCTATTTCACCCTTAATTTGTTTTCCTTACCCTACCCATACCCAGTATCTGACGACCCTCCCCATTCAAAAGATTAAAATTTTAAAATTTTCTTATTTTTTAAATTTCAAATTTATTTTCATCCCTACCCCCCCCCCCTCCCTAAATAAAAAAAATTATTTTTGAAAAATATTTCAAATTTTAAGATTTTTTTATCTCACCCAACCTCTACCACCCCTACTTCTTACCCCCCCCCCCCCCAACCCAAAAAAAAAAAAGTTTACTTTTGCAAAATATTTTAAATTTAATCTTAAAAAAAAAATAACACCATAGCAAATATTTGGGTGTTATTGGTATGGAGGATTAGAGGAAAATATTTTCTGAAAAATATTTTTTATGCCATAGCAAATATTTAGTTGTGTTTGATATGAGGAAAACATTTTCTGAAAAATATTTTTTAATGTGTCATTCACCAACTAAACATTAAAAAAATTCTACTCACCAACCAAACATGAGAATATTAGTTAGAAACCACTTGTTATCTAAAAAAACATTTCTAGAAAAATATTTTTCATAAAAAAAAAAAATTCCTTCATATCAAACACACCCTTAATGAGTGCTAATTTTTTGCGCTTCTCTTTCAAAATTGAATAGTGTAATTATTCCTTATTATTTATATCAATTTTATATTGATTAAATTACTTGATCAAATAAACACATAAAGCTATAAAACTACAATTAGAAAAATGTATAATGTCCACCCTAAATTAGTACCTATTTTGTTAAATACTATTCTCTTATAAATAACGAAAAAAATCTTTCCAAACTCCTCCCCCAAACCCTTTCCCATCCCCCACTTACTTTTCGCCTTTCCCTAACCTTGTTCAACAAATAAAAAAACACAGTTGCCTTCATTAAGAAATGAAAAACAAGAATCAATCCACTTTTTTGTGTTATTATCATTGTAAATTTAGATAAATAATCATCATTTTATTCTATTTCTCAATCCTTGAAATTATATAAATATATCTCTAGGTAGTATCTTAAGGTATAATGATTGAATAATAAAGATTAATCGTGATTGTTGATGGTGACGACTGATAATTAGTAGTGAAATAATAGGTGGTGAATGATTATATATGGTAATTGTTAGCGGTATATAATGCTGACTAATGATGATAATTATTGATAGTGATTAGTGGATGGAGAGGCGGATTCAGGATTTCGAGTCTCTGGTGCCAAGTAGGTTCATCGGTTAAATTAATTTTATGCTTCAGTCAAATTATTCATCTTTTTGGTCTATGAAAATATGAACAATAATAAGATGACAATTTTTGTATTATATATACTATAAATTCTTTTCTCATGGATCATGCTAATCTTTTCCGCATTATTTCAATTTTATCAGATGTCTCCAATGAAGCAAAAGTTTATCGTTTTAATTTAGATGCTCTTGTTGAAAGTCGAATTCAAGACCGACAACGGAAGATTTTTTTTTCTCACATAATATTTGGGAAAAATCACTTTAACTCTATTGGTTGACTATTTGAACTCTCACCTTACAATTTTCCCTTCCCTTCCCTACCTCCATATATAAATACAAATTTTTACCCCACATTTGATTGAGATCATAAAGTAAACAAAGTTAAAACTTTCAATTATACTATAAATAGCATAAATATTCATCATTCATTTATAATTGTACTCGGAAGTTTTTACATTTTTAAAACGATCAATGACGATATCGATGCTTATATTTATAAAGGATCACGTTTCATGGAACCCGCTAGTCAAATATACTTATAAATTACTACTCCATATTAAGACAACTCTTAGAATCAAACAAAAAAAAATGTGTCGCTATCATATTAAGGAAGCAAGTTAAAATTGCAAACGGGGCTCAGCAGAAGTTAAAACAACTCTTAGAATCAAACAAAAAAAAATGTGTCGCTATCATATTAAGGAAGCAAGTTAAAATTGCAAAGGGGGCTAAGCAGAAGTTAAAATTGCAAATTAAAAAGCTACAAGGGCCTCAGCGAGATTCGAACCCGCAATCTCCGTATTAGATTACGACCCTTAGCCAACCGCTCCAGAAGGCCTTTTGGTTCCTTGGGTGGCACGTTTAATATTTGTAATTATATTGTAAATATATACTTATATATATATTAGAGTTTCCGTCGAAACTCGTGGGTGGCGTGGCACCCTTACTACCCTTAGTAGATCCGCCCCTGAGTGGATGTAATAATGAGTTGTGGTGATTATTGCAAATGATGACTAATGTTGATGATGATTAATTTTGGTGATTAGCTGTAGTTGTGATTCTAGTTGGAGCTGAGGATGGACGTGGTTGTGGATGGAAGGCGGTGATGATTGACTCAGTGGTAGTAGTTATGGTTGAAATGGTGGTTATAGGTGATGGGTGAAAGTAGATGGAGTAGCGATTAACTGTCATCTTAATTTGTACAAATTCTTTAATAGACATGTTAATGATATCAAGATTTTGTTATAGTTCTTAATCATTTGGACTTATATTCAAATTCTTTAAGTGGTTGTAAAATAAGAAAAAACAAATGCACTTAATGATTATAAGATTCAAACCTTAAATATAACATACTAAATGACTGCATAATTAAGATTAAGACATTCATTAATTGCAACCAAATGAGATATTAAACATTTACTCTTCCTGTCCCACAATAGTTGTCCATTATTTACTTGACACACCATATAAAAATATTAAATAATAGGATAATATTACTATATTATCCTTAGACTTTATTAGATTTAATATTATGAGAAATGTGTTAGACGATAAATAATTAATAGCAAAGGTAAAATAGACATAAAAAGTAAATTATCTCTTGATTATCTAAAATTGACAAGTATTATTGTACAACTACTTTTTAATGTAGTCAACAATTATTATTAAACGGAAAGGTAATATTATTGTCTCCTTTTTTATCAATCCAAATTAGTAAAAAAAGAAGTGATTTTCACGCATCATTCTCGAATTTTCATGTGCTTATAATTATCATAAATTATAAAAGTAAAGATGAAAAATATTATTTTTGATAAATAAAATGAAAAATATTTCCAAACCCCTCCCGGCTCCCATTCCCACTTACCTTTTTTTCCCTAACCCTTTTCACCAAATAAAAAATGACAGTCAACTTCATTTAGTAATGAAAAAATAAGAATCAATCCACTATTTTGTTTTATTATCAATGTAATTTTAGACAAATAATCATCATATATTCCTCTGTTCTTAAAATTATATAAATATATCTATGAGCACGAAAAAGCCTTCCTCTTCCTACGGGTGAAGCAACCATGGGTCCATGGCTAAACACCACTAATTTGTTATTGTCCTCGGAAAATACTTTTTCACCAGATAAAATGATGGCTGCAATGACCTTGCCCCTTTTTAAAAAAATTTAGAATGACCCAAGAGGGACATATATTAATCAACAAAATAAATCCAAAAGGTCCAGCCTAAAATGGAGAATCTCCGGATTTGGCTCCGTCCCTTCCATTATCTCTTTCCCTTCATTTCGTCAAATGTAAAAAGAGACATGTGTTTTTAAAGGTTAAGATTATATTATATTAACAAATATGCATAGTTAAATCAACTATTTTTAGAAAATTACTCTCTAAATTTGATAAAAGTTAAAATATATTCCATACAAAATTTGATATTTATTAATATCATTAATTTCATCTTATATTTTTATATATTAATATTAAATTCTATAATATTTAAGGTGAGAATCAAAAAAAAAAAATTGTACTAGTAAACTTTATTCTTGAAATATTATACTATGTTGAGAAACAAAGAAAGTAAAGAATTATCAATGTTGGAAAAAAAAAACATAAGATGGTTTATTGACTGCAACTGCAACTGGTTGTGAAGTGTTTGATTGTAATCAAACAAACAATCATATTTAAGGCAAAATTCTTCTTTAATTCCACACACGATAGCTCCTTCAGCTCTAGCCTTATAAGCTTGCATCTGATAATCCATTTTCAGTTTCGTGAAATTAGGTCTTGGGTTTAACTCACGCTCCAAAAGCTAGTTCAAAGGAGGAGAATTGTCCAAACCTTATAAGGAGTTCAGCCATCTCATTAACCACCATGTGAGACTTTTGTCATTATTTAACACCCCAACTCACGCTCAATGCTTTGCATCTGGTGTAGACAATTTTGATTTTGGGGGCCCAACATCGAATGAGACAAACCCTTCTATGATACCATGTTAAATTAGGTCTTTCGCCAAACTTTCATTTTTCTTTCGTGAAGCATTTTTCTTTCAGCCTTTATAATCTTCCTAACAGAGATGTTCTCCATTATTACAGGGTGCAGTGAAAATCCTGCAAATCACAGGTTAAGCATCAAAAACCAAAGGGATTTGCAGAACGTATTCGAGTATATTCATCTGCACAACCTAGATAAATGTTACTCCAATTGGCAATTGGAAAACTCCAGCTTCAGTTTTAGGTACTACCTCCGTTAGTCCGTTTCAATTAGTTTGTCTGGTTTTGACTAGCCTCAGAGTTTAAAAAAGTAAAGAAACTTTTGAATCTTGTAGTTTTAAACTAAAATATGTAGAATGTATCAAAATGTCCTTTAATCTTGTAGTCTTAAACGTAACATGCAAAAAGTTGAAATTAAAGAGTTGCCGAAAAGGACTTGTTAAACATATTTGGGGTCAGGACTCAGGTGAATTAACAAAAACCATAATATTATTATTATATAAAAAATTATAAGATTTTAATCACCTATTTAGTTTGAAAATTATGTTTGAGATGATAAAGTTGAAATTAAATAAGCAAATGTCACATGTATATTGTGGCTACATATATATACATATAGTCCGCATGTTCACTTCCTTTTAATTTTATCCATGCTAGAATCTTGTCATTTGGTAAATATGCATCTCCAATCTTGGACTACTTATTCAAGGATGTGTAAAAATATATAGGAAGATTAGTAACATTATTATAATACTAGATAATTAACAATTATAGTTGTTGGAATATGGTAATACAATAATAGATGAGCAGAAATCCGAAATCTGTGTTTTGAAATGGAGGAAGAATGCATAAGGTATTTATTTACGTTTCAAATTACATACAATTTTATATAATAATGTTATATGCATCCTTTCTGCTCTACTCAGGTAAAATTAGAGATTTCACATAGAGACTATTTTTTAGCTCGCTAGCTGCCAACAAACCTAATGTAACTCTAAATTTATCCAGGTTTGGGACTAACTTTGCTATGGTGAAGCTCAGATTGACAAAGTTGACAATTAGTATTGATTGAACCATAATGTGTTAAAGTTGTTTCTAATCAAAAGTAAATCTGAATTCTTCTTTGAATCATTCCGTACCTGGATATCCTGAATTAACTCGGTAGCTAGGGGCAAGGTCTGCATACACTCTACCCTCCCCAGACCGCACTTTATGAGATTACACTAGGTATGTAGTTGTTGTTGTAGTATATCCTGAAGACTGTGTTTTCCCTGTTGCCAACTTAGATAGATTCCATGGACCAACACTATGTGATGATCTGTCGACCTTGTTATGCCAGTTTATGTTCCCTCCATGCTTAATTCTGATCACCACCTTCTTGAGAAAGCTCTCTGGCCCATTTCACCATCTGTTTTGTTCTATTCCCTAAAAACCTTCTTATTTTGTTTAATGGCTTGATAACCTTACCTTGTATTGGAAACAAGGTCGTGAACTAGGTTGGAATGCTATCCAACAAACTATTGATCAAAGTTATACTCTCTCGTAATGAAAGGTATTGTGACAGTCACATGACCAACCTTTTTTCAAACTTCTCTATCACTCATTGACATACTTGATTGCTTTTATATTTAGCTCCTAAAGGTAGTGGGAAGAGATCCTATAGATGTTGCATCCAAAAACCTCTCTGCCAACTCCTGTGTTACGTGCACTGTATTAACTAGAAATTGACTGATTTTCTTCAAGTTAATGAGCAGGCTCGAGACTATTTCAAACACAATAAGCAACATCTTCAGATGTCTCAGTTGGCTTTCACAAAAAAACTTAGTGTATCATCAGCAAATAAGAGATGAGAAACTGAAATTTCTTCTCCTGTTTTGGACCCTACTATGAACCCCTTATCCATTGGTTCTGGACTGCTTTTAGTGTCATGCTACGGAAAGCTTCCCTTACAGAAATGAAAAGAAAAGAAGCACAGGGTTACCTTGTGACAACCCTCTTTGAGATGGAAAGGATCCCATAGCTTCAAAATTTACCATAATGGAATACGATACAAAACCTAATCCATTTAAGCCATTTTTCTTTACAAACCATTCGCTGTAAGATGTTAAATAGAAATCACCAACAATTATTATCCCTTCTCCACATCAAGTTTACGTAGAATCTCTGGCTCCCCTTTCTTTATTCTCCAGTTCAGTACCTCATTTGTAATACGAGAAGCATCTATAATCTTCCTTCCTCTTAAGAAAGCACATCTTGTTTATCAGAAACAAATTCTCGAAACCTTTTCTCAAACTAGCTTAGATATAATTGTATAAATACTTTCTACCAGATTAATGGGCCTAAAACCTTTTAGATCATCGGCACCCTTCTTCTTAGGTACTAAAGCAATAAACGAGGAACTGCAAGCTCTTGCAAAGCTGCAGGCTGCTGGGCCTAGCATCCTTGCCTTAGCTGACTGTAATCAGCATTCTGATTCAGGTCTCGAGTTTTGCTAACATATACCAAATCTCTTATCTAACCTTCCAAAATCCTCCTTATTCCATTTCTTATTTATCCTCCTAACCTTTTTACCGTCTCCATAAGTACCTGATAAGGACTGCAAGTAACATCATAGTTCTCCCACTGTTCTTTTAATTTCTCCATGAAGCCTTCAAGGCCTTCAACCTAAAAATACATGTTCTCAAATTTAAAGTAACCCATTCTTCACATTCTAGCATCATTGGTTTAATCTAAGAGCATTATGATGTAATAGATTGTTTGGTATCTTTTAAAGGTCTCATCCCATTCAATTGATATCGAGAACCTATCAATCCTTGATGTTTGTGACCATATTTCTTCATTTAACCGACTTGTGATTGTTTAACTTTGTCTGCTAACTATAAAATGGTTCTTTAATATGGTGTACTTCATAGTAGTTCAAGATTGTAGTATTAAATTGTTAAGTTTTATAGTAGTTAGGAGGCTAATCTGGACCAATTAGTGTGTACCTAATTGGTCTGTTTAGCAATAATTAGGCCTATGTTGAGTTCATATTTAGTATCAAATTGGAAGTTTGAATGTTTATTGATCAATCTCTTTTGTGACTTGTCTCTTTTTTGTAACTTGCCATGTGTTCTGGAAAGCAGAGCAATTTTTCAGTCCAATTAGTTCTGGGATTGAGTAGTCTTACCGAGAAAAACACAAATGCATTGAGAGATTGTCTAGTTGTTGTTTAGAAATTGAGCTAATAACACAAAGGCATGATTGAAAAATACATAACACAAATGCATTGAGAAGTAGTCTAGTTATTGTTCAAAAACCATTATGCTGCTAACACAAAGGCATGGTTCAAAAATACAGTCTTGCTAACACAAGACATGGTTCAAAAATACATTACACGAGTGTTCAAAATAAACTAAAGAGTAGATTTTTTAAGACCCTTTTAACATAGCCAAAATCATAACAACTTTCCAAATAAACTACTTCTTGGAGGTTCCACAAGGCCCTTTGTTTTTTTGTTTGCTTTCATTTGTTGCAATTGTGAAGTACTGACTGCATCTTTTCCCTTCCATTTAGGCCACGGCGTTTTAAGCCAATATTTATTTTGGTTGGCGAATCACTCTTCAATTTTGTTGGCTCATGTAGAATCATCTCACTTGATGTCCAGGTTGTAATAGAAGAAAGAAAGTCTAAGATAAGGTTAAATCATAATATGACTATCAGAATATGGCTATCAGAATATACACCAAAACATACTAAACATATTAAATGAACATACATTAAATACTTCGGCTCCAGTTGTAGGATTATAGTAAATATCAAAACCAGTTGTAGGCCTTCTGTTTCCTCCGGTAGCAACAAAAAATGAGGCAGAACTGTATGGTCTCTTGTGACCTGATGAAGGTGGAAGTTGACTAGAAGAATTATCTCTTTCAGTAAGAAATGAGATCCCTCTTGCATTATCTTTTTTTCCCTTCCCAATCCTCTTCCAGCCCCAACTTGCACCCTTTTTTGAGGAGGTCTTGGCACATATGTTGCGTCACCACAAATAGAGCTTGGTTGACTTGATTGTGTAGTTGTATATATGGTTTTAGAAGTAGAGTGTGATGGACCTCCCATTCTAGACTATATAGCATAAATAAGGAGATATGAATAACTTGTAGAATAAACATAAAATGCAAATGAATTTTTAAATCTATCCTATTGAACAAAAATAAGGAGATATGAATAACTTGTACAATAAAAATTAAATGCAATGAATATGTAAATTGAATCTTACTCCTGTTTAAAAATAACTTTGTTGACTTGAATTTCTCTAACTATCAGGTTGAAAAATGTTCTCCCTCTCATACTATGTCATCACAAAATAAAATATATGATTAAAATTTGTATAAACTTTAAGCAATTTACAAATGTGAATATGAAGTATTACTTACTTTTGCACACATAGCTTTGTTATGAACAATTTTCTTGCATATAGAACATGTCATTTTACTCCCTTTTCTGAATGTTTATCATATTTTTTTGGCTCATCCGTGCTCTTTCTTCACTTCTTGTCAGGTCCCACATCTTCATATTGGGAATAGATTGGATGAAATGTTTCTTTCTTATAACAGTACTCTACATGTTGATAAGGATTTTGATTCAAGTAATAATAGGCAAAACTAGCATGAGGGCAAGGAATACTTCTAAACATTGACAACTTATCGTCATAGTGTTTCTTGTCCAATTGAACAACAAATGAATATTTCCCCTCACTAATTTCAAAACCATTCCCTCATTCCATTGAACTTTACATTTATTAGAATACTTCTTGTTTCTTTCTAGTATTTTACTTACCATAGGTTCAATATCTGGTATCCGTGTTTCAGCAAATTTGATAATGTATATATGTATGTTCATCATTTTATGTTTAATATCCTCTAATATGATAATAATTGATTTATGTCTAACAGCTAAGATTCAGGGATTAAAAGTCTCACACATGCTATTTTCTACAATATCACACTTGGAGTGAGTTTCGAAAAAGAGAAAAACCTAGAACAATTCTTGGGATCATAATGCAGCAAGTCCCCAGTTATTTCCTTCTTACCTAACTTAGACATTGCATGAACTTCTTCTCTAAACTTAAATCTGAAGGAGGACTTTGAACATCTCCAAAATCGTTTTACGTCTTTCTTCTCCTCTCCATCTCACATGCTAGTTACTCCATATATGTCTAGCACACATCCTTCTCTCAGCATTTGGTAACAACTCTAACAAGACAAGAACAAGTCCCTAACGAAAAATATGTAAAATTGAAGTAGTAAAGATCACATTAAAACTAAAATATAAGAAATTGTGTAATCAATACCTTTTGCATATATGACATTACATTCAAACCTTCACCAATTCCCAAAATTAGATTAACACTGAAAAACTTTATGAACCAACTCCAACCATGTTTTGTTTCTGTATCCACAACTGCTCAGGCAATGGGATACATTTGATTGTTTCCGTTCTTTCCGACAACAACTAATAGCTCACCCGAAAACAACCATCAAATCCAATTATATTCCTACACCACTCTCCAACCATCCTTGCTTAAGTGCATGGAAACACACATAAAAACAAACAAAAAAAGGTTCTTTCCTGGTTCAGTTTCCTTATCATTTTTTATCCAACAAGATTTTATAGGATTGGTTTCTTTGATCATATCAGCAGAGTCACATAATCTGGCAAATTTTAAATTTCAATCTTCCATGTTTTCCTTCATACCTCTTTTTAGCCCAATATCAGACAATCTTACCAACATAAAGACCCAAGTTCTTTGTTACCAAATCTTGAATTTTCCAAATCCTTATGTATGGTTGAGACGCAATTTTGTCCTTAAAATTTTTAGCAACTAACTTTGAATTACACAACTTGTTCTTGTTTAATGGAATACACTTCTGAATAGGATGATAGTTCTTCATAATGAAATCACTTAAGTCCCAGTCAATGAAAGCATATAACAATCACTTACGGTTAGAATTTCTGCACTTTATCCTCACTCTATGTCTTTCATTAAGTCTTAACTTTATCTGCTTCCTGTACTCTACAACAGAATTTGACACTGCCTTCCTAAACTGATCTTCACCCTCAAAGACCATTCCAAACTCAAATATTGACACTTCACAATCTTTATCATATCTGAATTTTTTA
The DNA here is from genome assembly GCA_016801875.1 of Solanum sitiens. Lineage (NCBI taxonomy): Eukaryota > Viridiplantae > Streptophyta > Magnoliopsida > Solanales > Solanaceae > Solanum > Solanum sitiens. The sequence continues at coordinate 2,647,124 of JABWTJ010000014.1, read as the reverse complement.
CTTCTCCTTCTAGCAGGTATATCTACTCCCCTAACAACATTCAAATCAAGTTGTTCATTACTATCATCACTCAAACAGTTAGAGCTATCAAGATAATCCTCATCTCAACTCTATTTTCCTGCATATTTGTTAGTTTTTTTTTTTTTTTTTTTTTTTTTGCAATATCCTCAAAGCCACTATCTATACCACAAGCCTCTCCAATTGGTATTTCTTCATATTTAATAGCCTTTTTCCTCTGTTTTTTTATTTCTTCTTTTCTCAATTTCTTATCAATATCTAATTCATCTTCTGAAGGTATAACCCCTAGATCTGAATCACTACTCGAGAAATTAGATTCACCTTCTCTACCTAGTTATCATTCACACCCTCTCCACTTATAGGTTAACATCTAGAACCTCTCCACCTAGGTTAACAACCTCACCCTCTTCACCAAGGTTAACATCAATACTCTCAGCACCTAGATTAACAGCCTCACCGTCTTCACCAAGGTTAACAACAATATCCTCACCACCTAGGTTAACAACCTCACCTTTTCTACCTAGGTCAATAGCCTCACCAACATCAATACTATCATTAGTTAGATAGCTAGTAGGTCCTACAATGTCAAGTAAGGGTACATCTAATACATGACAGACAAATACTTTAAAAGTGTCCTCATGTTTTTAAGTCTTTAATTATGTGTAGGAGATGTTGGTTAGATGTAATTACTACAAATTGTTTATTCAATAAATCCTAGACACAAAAGCCTTCAACAGTTTCATACCCCAATTCTTTAGTATAACATAGTAGTTCCAAAATGGAAAAGTGGTAAGTAGGGACAGTTATCTCGAATAAGATTCCACCATGATAAATGTTTGTAAATATTATTTCCTCCATGGTCAATTGTTAGGTAACCCTGCAAAATATCAAACAAATCCTAGCTTAAGATAATATAATATACTCATATAACCCATACAACAATTAAGAATGATAGCTTAAAAGCATATTTATTGGAGAATTGTAACGAGGGACAGAATAAATCACATATCCTAGATTTTAACAAAACCTACCCTTTTGAATTCATTTCACAAAATATGTAAAAAAAAACATTAACAATCCTAACTTACAAGGAGAAATCTTCAAGATCAGAACACAAACCAGACGATTTCAACTTCAATCCGGAAGAAATCGCAAAGAGAGAGAACTTCGATTCTGTCAACATTTACGATTTAGGGATTTTGCCCATTTAATCCATTAACAATACACGCCGAACACACGTGGTAGTTGTTAAATGGTCATTTTATACACGTCGGATACATGTAACGAGCTTATTAACACACACCACACAATTTATGAAAAGTGACCAAAAAAAAAAATAATTAAGCGGTTCAAATCTTGATTGGTAAAGGTGTTCAATAGGTATTAGGTCTAGTTAAGGTATCTAAATGAATTATGTAGATAACTTTAAGGGGCCGCGGATGAGTAAAGCCTTTCTTTTTGTTCTTTCACCTATTGCAAGGTGTTTGTTTAAAAAACAGTTTAACACATATAGAGACACCTAAAGTTTGATATAATTTTTTATTTAGATAATTTAACTAAGATATGTTTTAATTAAAAATTTAATGAGTTAAAAAAATTTCACTACTCTCTTTCCCTATTTATTTGTTCATTTTTTACTTGGCACATCTATTAAGAAAATAATAATTGCATTTGACCCCTATTAATCGATAGAATTCAAAAGTCAATTTACTCATCAAAAGGGTTTTACCTTTTTCAAAAATATTAACTCTCTAAATAAATTGAGAATATAATAGGTAAAAGAATATTGTATTTTCTTGATTTATTATAAATGATAAGTAAAAAGTCACAATTCAACGAGTAAGAGGGACGGAGGAGTACTATATTTTGACAATCAAGGAAAGAAAAGAAGTGTAATATGCTCTATGTTTTGATACTCAACTCAAAAATAACGTGTTAGCAAAAAAACAAAAACATTTGGACAAAAAATTTGGACCAGACACGCCTACACACACATTTGGTTTAGTCAACATTAAGATATGTTCGTCACACCCAATATTTTAGATATAAATTCAAAAAGAAAAAAAAAAGACTTGGCAAGAAAATAGTTTTTAAAAATTTCACAATTTCATATGTGATACGTGGAGATGTAAAACAAAAGATCAAAACAAGACAATTGAAGTGCAAAAATTGATACTGGAGTGCTATGTAATAACAAGTTGTATATGATAGTTATAAGACTTAACAATATTAAAAATTCAAACATATGATGATAAAGTTAAGGTTAGTAAAACCAACAGAAGAGGATTGGCTTTCCTACTTTGCAAAAACAACAACACTAGAGATAAGATTCAAGCAAGAAACTAAACAAAGATCAAATGATCTTTCTTGCTCAACATAATCTAATTTAGGTTACAAACAAGAACTTCAAGTCTGCCTCTGTTAATTTCCCCAAGGCCTCAGAAGAGCCACCGACCGTCCTGCACAAAACATCAGTATTGTACAATTAGCACATCAGAGAGAGAATTGAGGAGAGTGTCAGCGTAAAAGAGGAAAATCGGAAGCCAAGTGTAAAACGGTATAAGCCAATAATCTGTCCAAGTGAGATTTGAAGGGAGAAGCATCAAGTGTTTATAGTTGTGAGTTGCGACTTATATGAATGAGAAAGAAAAAAAGGTAAGAAGATAAAATAGTGTATGACCCTACTCCAATCCTTAGCTCAACTTCTAACAAGTCTCTGACCATAACGCTCCATTTAAAACTCATCTCAGCACAATATTATATGTTCTTTTGAGCACAAAAAGAAAATCTCAATTCTCTTAATTTATCTTGAAATCATTTCTGAAGAAAACAGGATCAAAATTACTCAACAATTTCTAGTCATCGAATTATTTTCTTTGAATACCCATGCAACTAGAACGATGAAGTTGGAGAAACTTACCCTTCAAAAACTAGCTCCTTCTTCTCTTGCAACTTTAAGATCCTCTCCTCAACTGTATTCTCAATCACAAATCTCACAATCCTAGAGATGAGAAAACAAAAATAAGCTCCCTTCATTGGTATAGCTGGTTAAAGAAATACAAACACACACCTGATTGGTTTATACTGCCCTATTCGATGGATTCTATCTTGGGCTTGCTGCTCCACAGCAGGATTCCACCAAGGATCCATCAAGAAAACCTAGTAAAGTGCAAGAGGAGAGCGACACATCAAGGAAAATCTTCTAGGTCATTCAACAAAAAATTACACGTCCCAAAAAACATTTGTTCTTTAGGTGCACAGTGAAGGAAGTTAAAATTTCCCCAACAAAATAAATAATTTGGAACTTGAAGATAAGAAGGAATCCAATAATAGATTCAACTCACTTGGTATTTGACAAGAAATGAAGAATATGCATTGACAGAGAAAGGAAAGAAAAACTTTACTTGTGATGCCACTGTAAGATTGAGGGCAACACCTCCGGCTTTCAAGCTCATAAGGAATATCCTGCAATCTGGATCCTCAGTGAATCTTGTAATTGCAGAATCTCTGGCAGTCATAGACATGGACCCATCTAACTGAACACAACCGACGCCCGACTGCCAAATGCACACAAGACATGTTTTTTGTTTTGACTACTGATGGCAACAAGAGGGGTAGGTGTGGAAGGGGATAAAGATAACATATCTTACCTTCTGTAGAGCATAGTGTATCAGATCCAAAAATGATGTGAATTGACTGAAGACTATTGCTTTCGCAGAACCATCTCTTTCAATCATGAACCTTATTTCTTCTCTCTAGACCAATAAAACAAGCAGCAATGAGAACGACGCATAGTGGTTCTTTTTACCACAACAGAGATGCCATAGATATTCACAAGAAAAGCATTAGACGAGTTTAAGACATAATATCAAAGGATATATATAAGATTGAGACCACAACGAGAACTTATTATTCCTCAATTAGTTTCCACCAAAAGTGGGGGTGGTATTTGATGCAACATTTCCAATGGTAAGCAAACTCAATTAGTTTCTACTCAAAGTGGGGGTGGTAGTTGATGCAACGTTTCCAATGGTAAGCAAAACTTCAATTAGACCTCATGTATCCCCCATTTTGCTCACTACCAAACTTGACGAGAAATTTATCAATTTTCCTAGGTGCATATCAAGAAAATTCACCAAGATACAAGATCTAAAACTGAAACCATTATCCTGAACTTCTGCATGCGTAACATCTTGACCCTATGCCTGGTAAGTTAGATGGTATGGGTGCCTTAGGAAACATATTTATTCCTGCAAATGATGCAACATTGCAGCCTCTTGCACTCTGTGAGAGGAAAATAATAAAATAAAGCAACATATAAAGACGGGACAAGATATATATATTGATTGAAAAGTAATTGGATACCAAAGCCTCTATTTTTGTGCTTGTCTGGAAATTATCAAGATGAATTCTGTTCAGTATACTTGAGGACCTAAACCCTTTGATAGTAGCTTTAGATTTCTGATCCCCCCTATCATTTGCCGTGAAATCCACTGTAAGTGTTTTAGAACATGAAGGGCATGAAACTTGTCCCACACTTGCAGAAAAATCTATTAGACATGACTTGCAAAAGACGTGTGTGCAAGAAGTAACCTGCAATAATCAAAAGAGGTACACATTTTATAAGAGAGTCGGTTCAAACTTCAAACGACAGAATAACGTAAAAGAATTTATAGCATCTTTTCTTAGATTGTCAAGAAATGAGGTACATGAATTTAAATCATGAAGTCCACAAGTTTTATGGAAGTCCTTTTAGGTGTTTAAAGGCTTTCTTAAAAGCATTTCTAGTTAAATATTTGAGGTTTTTCATATAGTGCTGGAGAAGAATTTGCAGAAGCTTAGGCACTCAAAGAAGGCTAAAAAAGCTATTCTGAATAGCTTTTGAAAAGACATCGTAGATGTAAATGCGGAGAAATATGGCCACATTAAGATTTGAAATATCCATCATATAATACAAGGAACATTAATGTAGTGCAAGTAGGAATTCCGTCAAATTTAACTTTAGGTGAATTATCAAGTTTCTTTTTTTCTTTCTTTACTACTTTTTATTTCTTTTTTCAGGGAAGGGGGGAAAGGATGCAACTCACAACTGGATCTTCTACTGGATCATGACATAAACCACATGGTTGTTCAACAGAGCCAGCATCATTTGTGCTTTCTCTTCTAGCCAAAGCAACACTCGAGTATACCACAAGGTAAGGATGATCAACTGCCTGTGGTCAGATCAAAAATAAAATCGAGGAAAATAAATTCCATCAAATATAAGCAATTTTTTCTAAATTATCACTTTTGAGATAAAATAATGCATAGATCATAGAAAGTCAAATTCTGTGCTTAGTACAAGAAATTTGAACTGTTTATTTCTTTAAGGACCTAAAATTATTAAAGAAGTTAAGAAGATGCAAACGGAGAAGGCAAGGTTTGTATACAAGGTCATATACTGGAGAATAACATCCCAAATACGGAAACTCGTAGCCAAGGCACGCTAAAAACAGTGAAATAATCAGAGTAACCACTAGCAATCACAAAGGAGACTAATGAAGTCAAAGCTCGCTCCTGCTCTTCTTTATTCAAGGAATTTAAAATAAGAAATATAAAATAGGCACTTTAATATGCAGCGTTTCAGAAAAAACATAATTTTAGATATATGCATTTTTAACATATTCAATGCTATTTCTTAAGGACCATTCAACTAAACTGGATAATTCGGTATTGTATCGCAAAAAGTTAAATTATTAGCAAGGGGACTGTAGGCTAAATTGGAATCCTTTTCTAACATTTTGCCACACTGGATCACACATCAGGCTGGGCTTCTATAATCCAAACCAACACCGTCCACAATGTCAAAATGAGGACAACGAATTCAGGATGACGCTGGGTTTGCCAGTAATGGTGATGGTGAACTGCGCTAATAACATTGGTGCAAAGACTCTGTACATTGTTTAACTTCAGCTTATGTTGGAGACATGGTTATGCCACTGTCAACAAGGGTAAACCAGATCTTACGAAGAAGGTTATGCCTGCTGTTATTGTTGGCAAGCCATGGCATAGAAAGGGCGTTGTTAACATGTACTTTGAAGATAATGTTGTGCTGATTGTGAGTCCAAAGGGTGAAACGGAAGGGTCTGCAATCACTTCCCCAATTGGAAAAGAGTGTGCTGATCTTTGACCTAGGATCGCTAGTGTGCTGCCAATGCTATTGTGTAGAAGTACATTTACCAAGTAATTTGTAATTCATGTTTTGATGGTTTATTTAAGTTTTTGGACATCTAAGGGTTTTGTCTTGGTAAGAGTTATTTGCTCTGACAGTACTAGAAGATTTTCACCCATTACAACATCAAATATTTCGTTTCCATGGTCTTGTTCTTTTACAAAAATTTATGTAGAAATATTGATATATTTCTTTATAAAGGAAAAAAAATACATCAGATCCATTTTTGAAGGTTAACGATGAACCTATACCAGCAACACAGAATGTCATTCACAACTAAAACCAAATGCAAGCAGGCGTCATTACATTATTCAGAACAGTTCAGATTGAAAGTACGGTCTCAATACCTGTCGCAGGCGTGTGAGTAGATCAAAGATGTGAGCATAGTTATTCATCAAAGTACCAGCTTGAATGTATCTGCAACAAAATACATCAGGAAGAAATAGTATAGTGATAAGAAGAAGGTGAAATAGCTAGTATTGAGCACTTTCGACGAAAACGGTGTAAAATATTTCCAGGAAGAAGTCAAGGAGTGTCAATATATATATATATATATATATATATATATATATATATATATATTGACACTATATATATATATACACACACACACAAACTCACATATATATATATACACACACCCCATGATCTGTCCCATTAAAACAAACTGAATAAGAACATTACCATGAGTAGCAGATCGAGAGCAACAAAAAAAACAAAAATACCTTTCAAATAAGAAAGTATCCAGTTGCATAAGTAGTGACTAAAATAGATGACATACGTATTAAATTGTGCCTGGCTTTCATTGTACAGTGATGTGTAGTAGTCTTCTTCTTTAACATCCAAAGAATCTTTCCGCAAGGTAACCTGAACGCGAAAGTAACTAACAGGCTGAGTGGAGAGTAAATGATTATCAACTCGAGCACTGCATTAATGTGAACCAAAACTTACAATCCTTGGTGGAAGTGCAAGATCAGCAGCCCTTCCCTTTTTAGTACGTCTTAGCAATATGCTTTTCAAAATTTTGTGTTTCAACAAAACCATCGCATCTCTACCAATCCCATAATTCCCTTGAGATTGCATGGGTGACGCAATATACTAGAGACAGAAAACGTATCAAACGTCTCGATGTCAGCAACTATATTTTTGTCTGAAATAACAGGAAGCACCAGAATAAGTAAATCAATTTGATAACTTACTCTATTCCACCAGCAAAAATGCCGAACAGGTTTGTGGGGGCAATGTGGGCACTCTGATGAGCTAAAATAAACACAAGCATAAGAGGGAACAACTGAGATTTCAAAATGGTGTAAGTTAAAAATAGATTCAAGTAAGAAAGATTTCAACTGTCATTTAAACATTCATGATTCAACGACAAATTCTATGGTAAAAAAGAATAGATATAACAGAGTAAAAATAAAACAAATCTTGAGAAATATGTTACTCTCTCAAAACCAAGTTAGATGCCAAAATCAGAAAGAAAATTTTAAGTGTACCTATAGTCCAGAACTCTGCAATCACAATCTTTGCAGAAGTAGTACGAGTAAGGAAGAATTTGCAGGAAACGGACCTGTCCAAAAGTGAGGATGTATTAATTTCAGAGAACGAAGATGCCAATTATGTTAGCTACAAAAGAACATTAATCCCAAGAAACTTACAAGTGAGTAAAGCTCTCCTACACGGTTCTGGAGGGGAGTACCACTTAAGGCCCACTTATAAGAAGATTCTAGCGCAAGAATAGCTCTTGTAGTGTTGGAACGTCTATCTTTTACATAATGGGCCTATGCCACAAAAGTGCAATCAGTTAGAGAACTTGAGATGAAGGGTTAGTTAAAACACACAATACATACATATGAGAGAGAGAAAGCTGCAGATGAAGGGTTTGTATTGCACGTAAAGAAGAATTTTGAGATGCAGCCGCAAACACTTCATGCCTTATGTATACTATGATCATATAGATGGAAGGAACAGACTACTCAGGGCTTCACTATGAAGACCAAAATTAACATACCTTTATTAAGAATGGAAAAACTGTTGGGAAATTCGGGTAATTTCCCTACAAAACGGAACAACTTTAGTGAAATGAACCGGTTCAAATGAACTGAACCGGACAGAACACTAACAAAGATACCCGACAAGTAATATCGAATATTAACTGAAAAGAAGAGAAAAGAGACCGAGCAATTTTAATAATGGAGTTCAGCCGCGAAAGCTTAATCTCCGAGCACCGCTCAAAGCAGCCTGCTTTTATTAGATAGAGAGAAGAGATTACAAATGGTGCATTTTACAATGAAGGAGGAGGGGTTCTTTTATAACCCCAAATTCTCCTTCACAATACATAAAACTCCGATGTGGGACTAAATAATTAGGCCAAAGAGTCAACAAATCTCCACCTTGGCTTAATATCCAGTCCCACCAAATACAAATCTTCTCAAACAAACAAATAATAAAAGCAGTTTTCACGTTGCTTCCAAATTTGCGCCGTGAGGCGCCAACTTCAAATGTGCAAGACATTGACCAAGTCTAAACAGTGTTCAAACTTGGCCTTTGTAACCACCTTGGTCAGCATATCTGCGGGATTCTCCGTAGTATGAATCTTCAACAGAAGTATCTCCTCTTCTTCGAGAATTTCCCTCACAAAGTGATAGCGAACATCAATGTGCTTCGTCCGTGCATGAAAGACTTGATTCTTTGCTAAATGAATAGCACTCTGACTGTCAGAATAAACCTCAAGTTGTTTCTGACCAACTCCCAAGTCTTTAAGCAACCCATGAAGCCAAATCGCCTCCTTTACAGCCTCTGTAATCGCCATATACTCTGCCTCTGTCGTAGACAAAGCCACCGTTGACTGTAAAGTAGACTTCCAACTAACTGGCGCTTTTGCTAAAGTGAACAAATAGCCAGTTGTAGATCGTCGCTTATCCAAATCACCTGCATAGTCAGAATCACAGTATCCAACTATGCATTGACCAAGTGATTTATCCTGCTCGAATACCAATCCAATATCTACGGTATTTTGCAGATACCGTAGAATCCATTTCACAGCTTGCCAATGACCCTGGCCTGGATCATGCATGTACCTGCTAACAACACTAACAGCCTGTGAAATATCTGGTCTCGTACACACCATTGCATACATCAAGCTTCCAACTGCATTTGCATACGGGACTTTCGCCATGTATTCTCGCTCTTCATCAGTCGTCGGAGATAACCGGCTACTCAGTTTCAAATGAGGAGCAAGTGGGGTACTCACGTGTTTTGTATCTTCGTGCATACCGAAACGTCTTAGTACCTTCTTCAAATACTGCTTCTGTGACAGCCAAAGCTTGCCTCTCTCTCTGTCCCTGTTTATCTCCATGCCGAGAATCTTCTTGGCTTCCCCCAAATCCTTCATCTCGAACTCTTTACTCAACTGAGCCTTCAGTTTGTCAATCTCAGTTTGGCTCTTTGCTGCAATCAGCATATCATCAACATATAAGAGTAAGTAGATGTAGGAACCGTCTTGAAGCCTGCGCAAATACACACAATGATCGTATTTGCTTCTCTTGTACTTCTGACCCTTCATGAAACTATCAAATCGTTTGTACCACTGTCTCGGAGATTGTTTCAGTCCGTACAATGATTTGACAAGTTTGCAAACCCAATTCTCTTTATCAGCAACCTTATTTCCTTCTGGCTGAGTCATATAGATTTCCTCCTTCAAATCACCGTGTAGGAACGCGGTCTTCACATCAAGTTGAGCTAGCTCCAAATTCAACTGCGCTACCAAGGCCAACATAATTCTAATGGAGGAATGTTTAACAACTGGAGAAAATACCTCATTATAATCAATTCCCTCCCTTTGAGCGTAGCCTTTAGCTACCAACCTTGCCTTGTAGCGAACATCGTCTTTATCGGGAAATCCTTCTTTCTTTGCAAATACCCATTTGCATCCAATTGCCTTCTTGCCTATCGGTAGTTGTGTCAACTTCCACGTCATGTTCTTCTTGAGGGATTGCATTTCCTCTTCCATTGCACCTGCCCAATTGCCACTTTCTGAACTTCGTATGGCCTCTGGGTAGGTGGATGGAACATCTTCATCTGAAACTGGAAGTGCATAAGCTACCATGTCAGTGAAACGAGCGGGCTTTTGGATCGCTCGTCTCTGTCTTCTAACTGCAATTGGCTCCGATTGCTGTAGAGGTTCTTGGGTAGGAACCTCTTCCTCATCTGACTCTTCTTCTGCCGTAGGAGAGTCACTCGTGGTGCTCCGTGCTGGGATCACCACTGTCTCCTCAAACTCCACCTGCTTCGGAGTACACGCCACCTGTTCAGGAGTACTCTCAGCATCTTCTGGATTTACCTTCTTTAACATGGCAGATTCATCAAAGGTAACATCTCTGCTTATAATTGTTTTCTTTGCCTCGAGACAACACAGACGGTATCCCTTCACTCCAGCATTGAATCCCATGAACAAAGCCTTCTTTGCCCGTGGATCCAACTTTGATTCAATCACATGATAATATGCAACAGAACCAAAAACGTGCAAAGTATCATAATCAGTTGCAGGTTTTCCAGACCATACCTCTAATGGAGTTTTGCCATCAATAGCAGATGATGGCAAACGATTGACGAGATGTTGAGCATATGTTATCGCCTCAGCCCAAAATTTTCTGCCTAACCCAGCATTAGACAGCATACAGCGAACTTTCTCCACAAGTGTCCTGTTCATACGCTCTGACACCCCATTCTGTTGCGGTGTTTTCCTGACGGTGAAGTGCCGAACTATGCCACAGTCTTGGCATACCTTAAGGAACGGATCACTCTTGTATTCTCCACCATTGTCTGTTCGGAGAACCTTGATCTTCCTTCCCGTCTGGTTTTCAACTTGAACTTTCCACTTAAGGAAAATTCCAAGTACATCATCTTTGTTCTTCATAGAAAACACCCAAACTCTCCTGGAAAAATCATCAACAAAAGTGACAAAATAATGCCTTCCTCCAAGAGACGGAGTCTTGGCAGGTCCCCATACATCTGAATGCACATAATCCAGAATACCCTTGGTATTATGAATTGCAGTGCCAAACTTCACTCTTCGTTGTTTTCCAAGAACACAATGTTCACAAAACTCAAGTTTGCAAGTCTTCGTACCTTTCAACAATCCTTGCTTGGCAAGAATTTGCAAAGATTTTTCACCAGCATGTCCCAACCGCATATGCCACAGCTTCGTTGCCTCAGTATCTTTCTTGGTGCAAGAAGTTACTGTTGTTACTGTCCCGACCACTGTACTACCTTGATAGTAATACAGATTGTTCTTTCTCACACCCTTCAACATCACCAACGCTCCAGAAGTTGCTTTAAGAACTCCATCTCGCATCGTTATAACTAGGCCTTTAGATTCTAAAGCCCCCAATGAGATGAGATTCTTCTTCAACTTTGGCACGTACCGCACATCTCGCAAGATTCTGGTGGATCCATCATGATTCTGCAGTTTGATTGAACCTATTCCGGTTGTTTTACATGAATTATCATTACCCATGTAAACAACTCCGCCATCGAGATCCTGAAATTCAAAGAACCACTCCCGAATGGGACACATATGATAGGTACAACCTGAATCCAATATCCACTCATCTGCATGTGATGTTGTAGGAGCGACCACTAAAGAGATATCTGATTCCGCATCGCTTTTGCATTCTGCAACATTGGCGTCTTGCGGAGCCTTCCCTTTCTTCTTCAACTTTGGACAGTCTTTCCTCCAGTGCCCTTTCTCATGACAGAAAGCACACTCATCTTTGGCAATGGCTCGACCTTTTGATTTGGACCTTCCTCTTCTCTCTTTTGTCTGGTTTTGATGACGACCTCTTGCCACCAATACTTCTTCTGATGTTGTTGCCTTTGTTTTCATCTTATCCTGCTTTCTCAGTTCATGACTATATAAAGCAGAACAAACAGCATCTAACGACACATTCTCCTTCCCGTGAAGTAACGTTGTCTCCAAATGTTCAAATTCATCGGGAAGAGATGATAACAACATCAAAGCCAGATCTTCATCATCGAATATGACATCTAAATTAAGCAAGTCTGCTACTAATTGATTAAACATAGTGATATGTTCATTCATAGTAGTACCTTATTTGTAATCAAATCGGAACAACCTTTTCTTCATTAGGAGCTTGTTCTGACCACTCTTTTTCAGAAACTTGTCCTCCAATGCCTTCCACAATTTGTATGCAGAAGTCTCATTCTTGAAAGCATACTTTTGCTCCCTGGATAGACACGATCGAATTGTTCCGCATGCCAACCGATTAATGATTTTCCAATCTTTATCTTCAACTCCTTCTAGTTTGACTTCTTCAATAGCAATATCAAGACCCTGCTGGAAAAGGGAGTCCAAAACCTCCCCTTGCCACATACCGAAATGGCCCGTACCATCGAATATTTCAACCGCCAACTTCAAAGTAGACATCGGGAATCTTGACCATGATGACGAGGCACCCGATGTCTTCGGTGGAATATTTGCAACAGACTCCATTTCTTGATCTTTATTTGCCATTACAGACTCAAAAAAAATATTGGATATTACAACAGAATTCAAACAATCGAAGGCTTCTACTGAGACAAAGTAATTCCTTTCTGGTGTGGAAGATCAGGCTAAACTGCAACCACAGAGCATACTCAGACAGAACTCTGACTTAGAAAAAAATTTTCGACACAAAATGACCAAAATAATTCTTTTCTGATGTGGAAGATCAGACGCAGCTGCAACCACAGAGCATACTCAGACAGAACTCTGACTTAGAAAAATCTTTCGACACAAAAGGACCAAAATAATTCTTTTCTGATGTGGAAGATCAGACTCAGCTGCAACCACAGAGCATACTCAGACAGAACCTTGGCTCTGATACCACTTGTTGGGAAATTCGGGTAATTTCCCTACAAAACGGAACAACTTTAGTGAAATGAACCGGTTCAAATGAACTGAACCGGACAGAACACTAACAAAGATACCCGACAAGTAATATCGAATATTAACTGAAAAGAAGAGAAAAGAGACCGAGCAATTTTAATAATGGAGTTCAGCCGCGAAAGCTTAATCTCCGAGCACCGCTCAAAGCAGCCTGCTTTTATTAGATAGAGAGAAGAGATTACAAATGGTGCATTTTACAATGAAGGAGGAGGGGTTCTTTTATAACCCCAAATTCTCCTTCACAATACATAAAACTCCGATGTGGGACTAAATAATTAGGCCAAAGAGTCAACAAAAACAAGGTAACAAAGACCAAACAAGAGTGCACATGAAAGTTTCATGTCATGAGAAATTGAGTATTCAATGTGCTTTTAGGACAAAGACAAACTTTTTACCTCATCCAAAATGATACGATTCCATTTCACACAGTGCAAAACTGACTTCCTCGTGGACATATCTTGACTGGCACAGGCTGAATCATCAACAGAACCAGCATCAGTATCGCTTTTGCGCTTTATACCCTTCCCACGACCTCTTTTACCCATTTCAATCTCTGAATCACCTTCAATAGGATTCTTTTTCAGCTTTGACGGTTTTCCTCCAGGCTTGCTCTGCTGCTTTGATTGTTTGTCCGTTTTAACGGCATGTGGTCCACAAAAGTACTTCTGGTGAAAAGGAAGCTTTTGTTCATAAAAAGACTTTCCACACCACTGACATCTTTCTTTTGGTGGCAACACATATTTCCTGTACTCAGCCTCCACTGTGGAGTATGTAGTGATGACAAAATCATATTCTGCAAATTTGTCAATGTTCTTCTCCCTATTGGCACCATGGTATACCAGAACTTTGTTGCTTCCTTTAGTGGTGAAGCGGTGAATCTCACTGACCCACTGAATCACAGCAACAACCGGACATATAACTAGGGTTCCTTTGACTGCAAGGAGCTCCTGGGAAGAACAAGGGGCAGATGAGAGCAAACTGGAATCAGAAATTGCTTGCCCTAGTTCACGTTTAGCAAGCACAAGAGCTATGGCTTGAGCAGTCTTCCCCATCCCCATCTCATCAGCAAGTATACCGCCTCTAGCAGTAGATTCTTCTTGCTTCAACGCCCAAGCCAACCACTCTTTCTGGTACCTCAGCAAGGGCATAATGAAATCAGATGGTGGCTGAGCAGTTTCAGTTACCAACTCATCCTGACTATTGAATTCAGGATCATTTGGATAGTTTTCAGCCATCCATCTATCGTTTTCTTCTTCCCAGATCTCCCACAGCAAAATAGGTCTCTTCTTTTGATTCTTTTCACGGAACTTCTTCCTATCCTCTATCCTCCCTATCAATTGAAGATAGCCAGCATCTACTTCACCACCCCCTCCTACTTCATTCATTACCAAATCTACATGTTCCTCTTCTTCTCCCTGATCTTCTTTTGTTTCAATCCTCTTTTTGCCCCCATTTCTTTTTGTTTTATTGGAACATACCACTTCCTCAGTCAAATTAACAACTTCATCAGCTACATCTGCATATATGATTAAACCAATTAGTACAATCACATAATTAACCGCTTGCATATATGATTAAAAAAGACCAAATTGAGAGCATATTAATTTTGTCTCATAAGTTGACAATATTTGCATGAATAATAAAAAGTTATATGAATTACCTTCATCACTGATTACATTGTAATCAGAATCCGAGGGTACAGAAAGAAGGTCATCCTCATCAGAGCTGTCCTGATATTGGCGGCTTTGTTTTCCTGATTTCACAATGCACGTCAAGCCCAACCACATCATTTACCTTTATATACAACACATACTAGATATGACACATACCATCTCAAAGAAATGCCTTATCACACACACACAAATGAAAATTAATTTTTTTAAAACACATTAGGCGTTACTTGTTTCTAAGGGTGGGGATAAACTCAAAACAGAAGATCTTTTTGATAAAAGAAGAAAATTGTTCAGACTCCGAAATCGAAAATGGAAAGCGAAATTGGTCTATGTAAATTCCTCCATACGAAACACACCTTTAAAAAAAATCTCATTTCACTTTTGCAATCACTAAAATTCAATGAAGAAAAAGGCAAAAATGAAAAACAAAAGTATGATCGCGAGCAGCAGAAAACATAAAACGAAGGATTTTCCGACGGAACCTTTGGCAGAAGAGGAAGAAGGACGAGAACGGAGCTTCATTGATTAGGGTTTTGCGGGGAGAAAAAACTTAATAGTAGCCACAAGTGTGAACAGTGTGTCTCTCTCCCTGAAGAGAGAATGTTGTTGTATGTTGAGAGACATTTGTGAGGCGGGAAAGGCATTTATATAGCCAAAATTGTTATGCTAAAAAGGGTTGACCATTTAACTATTTTCCCATTTTAGCCATATATAAACTTGACCTAACTTTTAAATCTTAATTTTTGGACTTAAGCTATTTATAAATTTGATTAACTTGTAAATGTAAATATATGAATTTCAGTAAATTTGAACAACTTTAAAATTTGAATATTAGGATTTTAGCAATTCATAAATTTGACTAACTTTTAAATTTAATTTTTTGATTTAGCAATTTATAAATTTGACCAATTTTTACTTTTCATTTCCAGATTTTAGCAATTTAAATTTGACCAATTTTTAAATCTCAATTTTCGGAAATTTACATTCAATTTTTAAATCTAAAATTTTTGGAGTTCTATCAATTTAAATTTGACCAATTTTTAAATCTAAATTTTTGGAGTTCATCAATTTTAATTTGACCAACTTTTAAATTTTTGCAATCTAAATTTGACTGAATAATTCTTTTACATATCTTTTAAATATTTTTAAGTTGTTAATTATTATGATTTGTTGTTCTTTTATATAATTTTCAAGTAATAAGTTTACTTTCATTATCAAAATGTATGCCGCACCCATAGAATTTCGAGAGTCAATCCAATCTTTTAAATATTTTAAATTGTTAATTATTGTGATTTGTAGTACTTTTACGTAATTTTTTCAAATAATACAAGTTACTCATTGTATCCCAATTTATGTGACACTTATAAAATTCGAGAATCAAAATAATTATTTTAATACATCTTTTAGATACTTTAATTTCTTAATTATTCTAATTTATAGTATATTTTACGTCATTTTCAAATATTCATACACATATACACACAAATTAAAACAGAGAAAATATATAAAATCTATTCATACCCTCAATTAAAAGTAGGCACACCAACAAAGAAGTGTCTGGTTATGACCAAGTCTATATAGTATTAATTCAAATATATAACAGACTAAACAAAAAGTAAACTAAGCAAATTAAAATAGAAAAAATACAAAGAAATCATAAATAACCTTGATTAGAAGCGTCAATAAAAAGTGCATTATGACCACTTCTCTATAATAGTAATAATTATTTTGTGTGACATACATAAAATTATTATTAAAAATATATTTATTAATTGTGATTAGAAGATGATTTAATTAATATACAATTATATTTGATGTTTTGTTTTAAAAAGAAAATTTAATCACGATTAAGCAAGGATGACATGCCTTTTTGGCTATTGACAAAGGATGATAGAAGTAAGTATTTTTTTTTAATTACTTGTCCATTTTTCAATTGACATATCTATTAAGAAAGCAATTAATGACATAGTGAGTTTATCATTTTAGCTCTATTAGTTAAGAAGTTGATGAATTAAAATTTATGATTTTCAAGAAATTCTACATTTTTCTAAGTAGTTAATTGTAGGGCATACTAGGTAAAAAAAATTATCCTTTTTTAATTTGTTAAAATGAACAAGTAATTAGGGACAACTAAAAAAGAAAAAGTGGACAAGTAATTAAAAACGTAGGAAATATTTGAGCAATTTAAATTTAAGAGGTGTAATAAAAGCATTTTATTTTCAACAGTAGAATTTGGGATTTGGGCAATCTAATAATTTGACCATTAGACTTCTTAAGCATGAAGGATAGATAAAAGACGGGTAAAATTTATGGGTGTTTACACCAAGTCAATAAATGCATGTCATGTGTATAAATTTATAGTTCATTTTACTTCATTAAATCAAGTAATAATGTATTTTGCATTGGCTTGATGTAAACACCCGCTGCAAGTAAGTTTTTTCCATAAAAGAATTGCCAAGGATGATATATTAGGGATACATAAAAGATATTAAGTGTGTTTCTGGTATCGAGGAAATATTTTTCGAAAAATATTTCTTATTTTTTTATATTTGATTGCATAAAAAATTTTAAAATATTTTCCCTAGGAAAATAAGTACCTAAGAAAAAATGACTTTTTTTAATGAAAATAACGAAATTAAATTTTTATAAGTGATATTCTATATTTGTTGTATCGTGTCTCACCCATACAACTCCCCAACTCTAAGCCTTTGATCATCCCACCCTTGAGGCCAATGGCTATTGTTTTATGTTTATTACTCTTGACTCCACCCCCTCTCATTCTTTTTGTTTTTTATGCTGGAGTACAAATTAATATTTTTAAAACAACATTTTTTGCTTATTATCAAACATTAATTAAGTTTGTGACAGTAGAATATTATATAGTATAATTATCAATTAAGTGTGACTAAAACACGATTGAATTGATATACTTACATTATATTTGATGTTTGTTTAAATTTAATCACAATCAGGCAAACTTTACAATGTTTTGCATGGAAATGTAAAGGTTGATACCATGTAGTTATCAGGGATTGAAGGAGAAACTTACATGTATCTCTACATTTGACGCTCTGCACGGCAATGACATTTTTCTTTTAAACGCAAGAGATAGAGTAGAAAATGTATATTTAACTTTCTCTGCTTTATATTATTTGATAAATTTCATCGACTTGACACACCCTTTAATTAAAAAACTTAGTTAATTATGTATTTTACTAAACTAAACATTAAATTGGAAGGACAAGTAGTATGCACGGAGGAAGTACATTTTATTGAGAGATGAAACACATTACTATTGTATAACGTTTAACATGTTAGGTGTACAAAGTTTACAAATCAAGTTCAAGTAGTTGCATTGTGCACTTCCTTGGTAGAGATGTAGTTGGTGTATGCTAGGAAAAGATGTGTGTATAGTTTCTTCTTTTCTTCCATTCTTGACCACTACATTTGTTTACGTCACTAAGACAAAGAAAAAAAAAAACACAAATGATGTGTTAATCCAAATGAAGCATACTAACATACCTAAAGAACATGTAGAGTTCGAAATACGAGATATGATGGAATGTCCTGAAAAATGTATACATAGTTAGAAGTTTGAAACATAACTTTTTATTTGCAGGTTCCGTCAAAGTCATGTTTGCCCTGGGTATGGACTATGGAGAAAATCCTGTTGGGAGAGCCACCCCCGAATGGATCCTGTAGTGCGCGATTCGAATTTAGTCGGAACTTCAATGTAGGCCCTGGACACCAGATGACAATGGGAAACCAAAAAAAAAAAAGATTTACCGTAGAATCTATATTTTGTAGCAACAATACACGAATGTAAAAATGTTTAGGCCTTTAAGTTCCTTATTCAGTTATCAGCCTCCGTCGAAGTCATGTTTAGGACATATCTTCCTCATCCAAATTCGGTAGTGTTGGAACGACCTTCGATTTGATATCATGGGTCACCTAACTTATTATGTGTTGAAAGTTTTGATCGTTTGAAGTTTACCCAAAACTCACAATTTAAGAATAACTTGAATAAAACTCAATTTAGCTATTTCCAATTTAGTTCTTTCCAAATTTAATTCTAAGTCCGAGGTGTTACAGGATCAGAAGAAAATACTATTTTATAATCGTGGTTATACTTGTTTATCTCTGTTTAGCTAATGGGGGTTATATGCTCATATTTTCATACTATTTGAATGTATTAAGGGTGAGGGTAGGGGTGTACATGATCGGGTTGGTTCGGGTTTTTCAACTATTAAATCAAATTATTTATTTTGGATTTTTGAATTTATAAACCAAACCAAACCAATAAAATTCGGGGTTTTCAACTTCGGGTTTTTCATATTTCTTCGGGGGGTTTCGAATTTTCGGGATTTTTTCACTAAAGTATTCATACAAACATATAATTTACTTGTACTTCAAATATTTCTTTAGTCCTACCAAAATGCAACTATCTAAGTTATTTCTCAAAAAATAACTAAAAATATGATATGACTAATGACACTAAAATATCCAACAAAAAATAATAATAAAATCGTGTAAAACAAATATTGCAAATTAATAAGTCATAATGAAAATGATCATAATTTAAAGTACTAAATCATGCTAAAATAAGTTTAGTAAGTATTAGTTACATGACTAAATATTAAACGAAAGTAAAATTAGATCATATATTTTAATTGTCTAAGTCTATGTAAAACTAAAAAACAAATATTCAATATTATTGTCATTCTTAGTGTTGAATTGATTTTCTTTTTGCATTAGTATTGACTAGGTAAATTACCCGTGCTTCGCACGAGATTGAGCTATGTTATTAAGCTCACATTTATCATTCGGTAATATTCAGATTTTTGATATATACACTACATTGTAAAGTTCATTTTATCTTAAAACAATCCAAAATCTAAAGAGTGTTATATTTTTTTATTTATGATTTTTCTATACAAAAATTAATGAGTCATAGAGATATTTTAAGTATAAGAAAGAAGTCTAAGAAATATCCATGAAAATAGTTGGTCAGAAGTAATGAAATTTTCTAAATTCCAAGAACTTATAAAGAACAACATCAGACGTTAAAGAAGAGACCAAAAAGCCTCAAACAACAACACTCCCAAGTAAAGTGGAACATCACGTCCACACAAGAACATAATAAACTAATTCAAATGGAGAACTTTATGCTCCTTTCTTATGACCCTAAATTGTTAGTATCACAAATATTTTTCCTCATCATCTCAGAATAGTCAATACTATTGCTTAGGTTTCATATAACTAGTCGAACTTATTTGGAATTAAAACATAGTTTTTGTTTATGGTTATTTTATGCAATTACAAAGAACTAATGTAATGATCAATCAAGCAGTAGACGATATCATTCATAACTGGATATTCTAAACCAAGATTTTTACACATAACATATTAAAATATCAAAACATAATTTTCTGAGTTCTTGAATTCACAAATAATAATAAAGACAACCTTACTTTCCTAAAAATCAACAAGAAAAACGCTTGTTGCTTAACATATTTTTCAAAAAGATAGTATGTCGGTCTGTATCCAAGTTTACACCTAAAAAAATTAATTGAAAGAAGGCAAAAGAAAGAGTTATTACTTCTTTATCAAAAAAGCAAAAAAAACTTTATCAAAAGAAAGAGTTATCACTACAACAAAAATGATATTTAGCGAAAATTATAAATGTCCCTAGAAAAAGTCCATATCAACATTGAATCTAATGACAAGTAATTAATGTAGGTAAAGGCTCTAGCACTCTTCGTTACTGTGCATATTCATTGCTAAAAAATATTTTTGTTTTAGTGTATTTTGGACATTTGTTAGTTTCAAGAAAACTTGGTTTCTTATTATGCCTAAAAAGAAGAGATGGAAAAATATGAAAAATTAGTTAACTTGCGATAAAATAAGGGACTAATTGTCACTATACTAATACTTTAGGAAGGGTGCAATTGCATATAAAATGTTTGTACCTAATAATGAGCAGTCAAAATAATATACTAATTGTGGCAAAGAAGACAACAATCTGTTTGGTTCTTTTAACAAACTTCAGCATTGGTTCCATCTTAGTTATCACATATTTATTGTTTTGTGCTATCAAATATAGCACAACCCACAAGAAATTTTCCCAAAAAGTATACGAATAAAACTATATAAAGAGACAAAATAGAATATTAATTTTCAATCATCCTCACTCAAAATTTTTAATTGAGTTTAAAAAAAAAGACACCAAAATAGAAAAAAGAAATTTCAATAGATACATGAATTACTATGATTTAGAGTAAAATATTAAGCTTCATTAGATATGAGGAAGAAAACTTTGAGGAACGAAACACACTTCATAAGAATATTAATTAATGTAATTAAATTCAACTCCCCTATAGCGAAAAAATCTACAAATAATAGTGGCAGATATAAATGTTTTGTTATTAAAGAACCAAATATAATGAATTGAACCATTTCAACAGTTTTATGAGTTGTGGACTGAGAGGTGCAAGAGTAGTAATGTCACATTGCGATTTAAACAGTTTTTCTTTGTTTATATGAAGAAACTTGTAGGAAGGAAAGAAAGAAAAGATCGATTTTCAATCATCCTTGCTGAAGGTCACCAAAATAGTAAAAAGAAATTATCATAGTTACATGAATAACTATGACTTATAGTAAAGATTAATCTCCATGAAGTAGGAGGAAGAAAACTTTAAGGAATAAAACAACCTTCTTAAGAAGCATAATTAATGTATTTGAATTTGACTACCCTATAAAGAAAAAAAAGCCTAAAAATAATAGTGACAGAAAATTCCTCTATTTATATTAAACAAAGTGTAGGTCAAAACTCTTTGAAAAAGTTATAATCCTTCGGAAAGGTCTCAACCTTACATAAAAGTCGCAACTTTTCATAAAAGTCACAATTTTTCATAAAAGTCACAACTCTTCATTAAAGTCGTGACTCTTCCAAAAGGTCGCAACTTTTTATAAAGTCACATCTTTTCATGAAATGAGAATGCTATTTTTGGTAATAAAAAACTTTAAAGGGGAATCCTTATTTGTGGTGGCCCCATGTAGGCGGACCTAGTTTTTTTTTTTAATTTTATATCTATATGATTTTTATTAAACTTTATTATAATTACCAACATGTATGGACTATAATCTTTATTAGATCATTAAGAATTCTAACTTTCAAACATGAAATAAATATATTAAAAGATAAAAATTATGAAAAAGTATAAGAAATATTTAAAAATTATATCAAAGTAAGTACTTTTACGTATAAATAAAATTTTGAAATTATATATGTAATGTGGGGTTGTTTTGGTCTCGGGTTGGTTTCTTTTAGTTGAAACCAACCCAACCCAAATGTAGTCGAGTTTTTTTTCCAACACCAAACCAAGTCAAATTAAACCACTAGTCAATTTTTTTTCGATTTGACTCAATTTTCGGTTCGATTTTGTACACCCCTAGGTGAGGAGTTGGCATGAGAGCTTGAGGGAGAACAGTAAATTAAGTAACAGGATTAATAACAACCAAAGTAACAATTAGGGGGATATATAGGTTATGATATGATGTGATGATGGAATGACTTAGAGGTTGGAGTTGACAGCCGAAGAAGGTGGGTGACTTGTTGTGACATGTGTGAGTTCCAATAGTGTTGTTTTATTTTCATGCTCTTAATTAGGTGCATGATATTATGTGGTGGATTTGATTCGATTAATGATGTCTACAAGTACGTGTTATTTGTATGATACTATTTTTGTTATGCCACTTGGCTTAGCTTGGTTGCGGCATTCACTAAAGTTTCTTAAGTGAAGACGATGGTGATCTCCGATAACTTTTACTTATTTTTTCTTATGATGGGAGTTGTATCTTATTTCCTTTATACATTTCACTCTCTTAGTACATCTGGTAGCTATTTAGATTAGTTTCTTCAGAGGGTATTTCGAGTAATTGTAAAAGAAGGACTCATATATTTGAGTTTCATGTTATTAAAAATATTAAACGGAAAAGGGCCTAAAATACCCTTGAAGTATCATAAATGGTACAAATTATCCTCCATCCACCAATTGGCTCCAACATATCCTTCTCATTCATCTATTGGCTTCAAAATACCCTTCTCATTCACCTTTGGGTTCAAAATTAACCACTTATTTAACAATTTTAAAGTTAAACTATTTAAATATTCTTTTCATACAGGGCGCTCAACTATTTGTTATAATTTAACTTATTAATATAATTTATTAACCAATCTACTACCCACCCATTATTAATTAAACCACATTCAATTAATAAATCCGTGCCATTACTAATGCACAACAGAAAAGTTACTACTAATGAGTGTTTCTAAAAATTTGAGTCAAAAATGTCTATAGAATTACATTATCATACATTCAAGTCCTCAATCAAAACATATTATAATTAAAGTGTCTAAATAAAAATTACCGATAAACATAAAAGTCTGACTATATTCATCTTAATTATTCATTCGCCTCAATTATGTGATGTTACTTAATAAAAATCTTTTAAAAAAAAAGAATATATCAAAGTTTTAATATTCAAAATTAATAATAAATATTTATAAAATTATATTAAAAAAGGTGCATGAATTAATTCGAGAGGTGCTACTTCTTTACCTTTAATCATAAATTTCGAATTCAAGTTTGAAACAGAATCCTATAGAACGTGTCCTCCTAAATAAGTGGCTCAACCTAAATTTAATTGTGGCTTCAATTCAGACTCAAATAATTTTGAATGTCATTTTAAGGAATCGGTAATTTCGACGTGCTTTAGTAGTGTTTAGGGCGATTTTGATATTAGAAATGATTTATTAATTGGTAATGAGTGGGTAGTGGGTTGGTTTATATATGATATTAATGAATTAAATTATATTCAATAGTTGAGCGTCAAATATTTTTAAAAAATATTTAAATAGTTTAAATTTGAAATCGTTAAATAATTGGTCAATTTTGAACCTAAAGGTGGATGACAAGGGTATTTTGGAGCCAATAGGTGGGTGGAAAGGGTATTTTGGAGCCAATAGGTGGATGAAGGATAGTTTTGTACATTTTCAATACTTCGAGGGTATTTTAGGCCCTTTTTCGAATGTTAATAGTTTTCTTAAGTTTATTTAAGTTTCTATTATCCGTTTTTAAAGTTGGGTGGTAAGGGTTCTCATATATAGGTGTTAGACTAGGTAACCACACAACCAAGTTAGTTGGGTCGTAGCAATGTGTCAATATATCAACAATGACAGATCAAGTACGTAAAGTATTATGTGAGTACAAAAGAGATCATTCTACATGCACTTAAAAAAATTTGTATATGGGAACACTAGAACATTTGGATGTATAAAAAAAAGATAGAGATGAACTTCAACTAGATTTAAATAACAAAAATAAAACACAATAGAATCATATTTTTTTAAATTGTCGTATATATAGTTATACTTTTAATGAATTATTAATTTATAATATTAATGTAACCATATATTTATATAGGGATCTTTTGAAAATATATTATCTTGTTATCTAATTGAAATTGGTGATTATTTTTTACGTTGGCCAAAGTCGAGACCAAAAAAAAATATTACCTTAGAGAGATTATTAATTTATCATGTATTAATTTAGTGAGATTTTACTATAACGTAGTTCGTTTTTCCTTTTATCTTAGTGTCTAGAGTGTGTTTTCATGTATCAATACCAACATAATTTTGACTTTTACATCCATGGTGAGTTAACATGTTCCTCTTTAAGTACATTTTATATCTTAAAAGTTTACATTATTTTTTAATAAAAAATGAAATGGAAACTTAATAATATAAAATAATGTGAAAATATTTAATACATAGAAATATAAAATCGGGATAATATATATCGATCCTTTTTGTTGAAAGTTGAGATACAATATTACTTATTCAATATTTCTACTTATTTGAAGAAACATCAATTTATTAATTTATCTGCGAGTACAATTTTGTTTTTTCCTTGTTTTTCCTATCCTAAATATTCTCCATAATTCTAGGGATGTTAATAAGAGTCCGGAGCCTAAAGGGTCAAAATATTAACAAAAATTTCAAAACGGTATATAAAATTTTATATTAATAAAACGGCAAAATCGTTGCATTAACAGCGATTTACTCCACCGGAAAAAGCAAAATCGCTGCCGAGGCAGCGATTTTGCAAAAATATGATTTTTTTTAAAAAAAATGAAATCGCTACCTAGGCAGCGATTTTGATTTTTTTTTTTTTAAAAATCACTGCCTAGGCAGTGCTTTTCAATTTTTTTTAAAAAAAGTTTTTTTTTTAAAATAAGGAAAATCGCTGCCAAGGCAGCGATTTCAAAAAAAAAAAATTTTTTTTTTTACAAATTCGCTGCCTAGGCAGCGATTTTAAATTTTTTTTTTTTAAAATATGGAAATCGCTGCCTAGGCAGCGATTTCAGAATTTTTTTTTTCTTTTTTTTAAATGTTAAATCGCTGCCTTGGCAGCGATTTTATAAATTTTTTTTTTTAAATCGCTGCCTAGGCAGCGATTTAACATTTTTAATTTTTTTTTTTTTAAAAAAAAATATAAATGATGTTTGAGTTCAAATAGAATTCTAAATTCAAATAATTAAATTTTTTTAAATATATATATATATATATATATATATATATATATATATATATATATATATATATATATATTTTAAATTTTTTTTGAAGATAATCACATGTCAACTTAAAAAAAAAAAGGTGACATCTCAAATTCTTACAAAAATATTCAAACTTTTTAAAAAAATTCACATGCATTTATAAAAAATTGTGTCAATTCACATACAAATAGTGTCAAAGTCACATATTATATTTTTATTTTGTTATAAATTGATTGAATTGTATTTCACATGTAAATAGTGTAATTTTTTTTTTGTTATAAATTGACTGAATATTCACTAATTTTTGTTTTATTATAAATTGTTGAATACAGTTCACGTGCAAATAGTGTCAACATTTTTACTTTGTTATAAATTGATGAATTGCTCATTCATATTGCATTGTACTTTTTCAATTTTCCAACAATCTTATAAGCCTTTCTATTTTTCTATTTTTCTAAAGTTTTTAAGAGCCTTTTCTTTATAAGGTGAGTTTGAATTTATTTTATTTTTAATTTATTTAATTTGATATCATACAAACCAGCGATTTCCATATTTTAAAAAAAAAAAAATTTATAAAATCGCTGTCAAGGCAGCGATTTAACATTTTAAATTTTTTTTTTCTGAAATCGCTGCCTAGGCAGCGATTTTTTTTAAAATCACTGCCTAGGTAGCGATTTCATTTTTTTAAAAAAAATAATCACATTTTGCAAAATCCCTGCCTCGGCAATGATTTTGCTTTTTCCGGTGGAGTAAATCGCTGTTGATGCAGCGATTTTGCCATTTTGGTTAATATAAAATTTTATGTACCATTTTGGAATTTTTGTTAATATTTTGTACCCTTTAGACTCCGGACTCATGTTAATAACATATTTCTCAAATGGAATGGTTTGGATTGCTAAGAACATCAGACAATGACTTTTAGAAAGATAATATATAGTTCCTTGATCTTTTTATGCATATCTAGAAGTTTATAAAATTTTGAGATGACTATTCAAAAGAATATATTATTTTTTATATAATTATGGCGTAGGATTTAAGATAATCTCTAAAAATCCTAACTGAAATTGAGCTCATCTTTGCTTTCAAACTTTGATGTCTACAACTCTATCAAGCGATCCCTAAGTGAGGTTGGTTTGTAGTGTATTTTAAAAAAATAAATTAAAAGCTCTTTAATAAATTCTGCAAGTAGCCCTTCATTGAAGAAGTCGTGTTACATTGATATTCTCATCGTTTTCTTGTATAAATATATTAATTATCCTTCTCACATTTTTTGGAGGCATAATATATAGACATGCCCCTTAGCTTGACGTCAACAAACAACTATGATCTTTGATTTTGGGTGTGCACAAGTAGACACTTAAACGTGTATAGAATTGAATAAATAGACAGATTCATCCTACTATACATGGAACCTTACATGAAAATTTTGTATCCTACATGGCGTCCTACTTGTATTATGTCATGTAAGACATGCGTATCTACTTGTTCAAATTTATACAAATTTAAGTTCCCACTTATGCACGCTCAAAGTTGGAGGATATAATTATCCGTTATAACCAAGTTAAACATTATGTTTATGTATTATATCTTCTTTTTTTTTGGATGAAATCCAAACTATCATATGCATCACATGGTAGACTTGGACAAAGCCTTATGGGAATGAATCCACGAGTTTCACACAACACCACCTACAAACTATTCTCTCTATCCCTTATTACTTGTCCATTCTTAAATTGACACATTTAAGAGTGGCAAACGAGCGAGTCAAGTCGAATATGAGTCGACAAAAAATAAGTTAAATAAATCGATAAATTACTCGACTCGACTCACATTTTACATGGATAAAAAAGAGTTACCCAATGAATAATATGGATAACATATTTATCCATATTATAATAGAATGTTAAAAACTTTGAAAACAATTTTTTTAAAGAAGTTTTTTTCTCACTTAACTCCACCCTACCCCCCTACCCCCAAAAAATTAAAAAAAAAATTACCCCCTCCCCCCAAAAAAACCCCATACCCTATACCAACCCCGCCCCCCACACCCCATCCAAAAAAAAATTAACATAATTTTAATTTTAAAAAAAATAAATTTACCAACCCACCCCTCTACCAGCCCCCTACCCTCCCTCTCCTACCACCTATCAGCCCCCCAACCCCCCTATCCCAATTTGTTTTTACCAAAATTTTTAAAAAAATCCATTAAATTTTAAATTTTTTTGTATAAAATTTACCAACTCACCCCTCTACCAGCTCTCCCCCCCCTCCCGACACCCCCCCCCATACCAAATAAAAATGTAAAAAAAATCATTTTTTAATGAAAAAGACTTACTTACTATCGCACCCTTTATCACTCTGTTTTTTTTTTGTGTGTGTGAATGAACATCTTTACCCATTTTATCCATTTAACTATCCACTTTTAAATGGATATTATTTGGTTTTTACCCATTTTAAAATGAGTTGGGTACCCAATCCATTTTCAATGGGTAAATATGAGTGGATTCCTGTATTAATTACTCATTCTCCCACCCCTAGGAAAACTTATTAAGAAAACAATAATTGACATAGTGAGTTTACCATTTTACCCTAATTAATTATGAAGTGACTGAATTAAAAACTTAAGATTTTCAAGAGGTTTTACCTTTTTCAAAGTAATTAATTGAGGTATAATAGGTAAAAGAAATTGTCATTTCTTGATGGACAAATAATTAGAGACAACTAAAAAAGAAAATATGAACTAGTAATTAGGGACAGAGGGAGCATCAAAATTCAAACCAGATATTGAGGAGTCCTATTAAAATAGAAAAATAAAATGTGAATTAGATATGTATTCTATTAAATTAATTATATTCTTGTGATGAAACTATATAAACAAGAAGAAAAATAAAGTAAGAAGAAGAGAGTAAATTTCTTATTCCTCTTGAAATATATATTTAGAGATCCACAGATGTAATTTATAATGAAGGAAAATTCATTTATTTATTGGGGAAACCTAACTTGATCCCAAGTAGGAATCCTAACCATATCCTAAAAGGATTCCACATAATTAGAATTCACTCTAATAAAAATATGTTTGTAACACTCCCTCTTGAATGTACTCGTTAAAACCTTACTAGATAAAATCAGTAGGAAAAAAATCTAGCGAAGGAAAAAGAGTACACATATCTAATGATACGCATTATGGATGCCTCATCAAAACCCTTACAAGAAAAACTCAATGGGACAAAACCTTGTGAGGAAAAAAGAGTATATCGCGTATTAACTCCCCCCAATGACAACATCAATTCAGAGACTAGATCTTTGTTTTCCAAGCTTGTGCACCATCTTCTTGAAAGTTGTAGTTGGAAGAGACTTGGTGAATAAATCTACTATATTATTACTTCAACAAACATGTTGCATGTTGATATCACCATTCTTGGGAGCTCATGAGTGTAGGAGAACTTTGACGGAATATGCTTCCTTTCATCTCCTTTTGTGAATCTTTCCTCCAGGATCAAAGATTTCTGCAAGTTCCTTACTTTGACTTCTTTAAGCAAATAGTTTATTGCCTTTTGAAAACTCTTCAAGAGAGTCAATTCAAGTCATCAGCTTATATAACAATAAAACAGATTCTTGATTGCATTAATCTATATATGAAGATTATAAACAAGTTTCCCAAAAACTTGTATATGCTTTAGATTTTGAAGTCATAGAATATTTTCATATCAATTTTTTCAAGTGACAAGATTCAATATTAAATGTATGACATTTCTAGTGCCTAGATTGCAAGTCAAATAAGCTTTACGCTTACCAAGATGCATCATTCCACTTTTCACTTGATAATTATTTCTACATCAACATGATTTAATAGTCGTATAATTTATATCGTCATAATCTTTTACAATATTGCGCGCTATTGTATTAAAGATATCGCCAAAGATATATCATTTTGTATCGATTCACAATACGACATAACTTATTGAGATATTATAACTTCATTATTTTTGGGTCATAAGCTCGTCAAGAGCACATTGTCTCCTTATTATGATCATTTTGATTCTTTGATCCTACCCTTTTTTCAAGGATTATTTACTTAGATTCGATTAATCTATTATGCTTCATGCATCTCGTAAACTTTATCCTTTAGAAACATTCACTAGGAGCATTTACAACTCTTATGTTGCTTCTTAGCTTCCCTTATGTTAGACAAATTAACATATGTCACAATCTATTTTGAAGAATTCATCTTTGTGCATTATAATATATACATTAGTCATATATTGCACCTCAAAATTATCAGATGAGAAATATTTGTTCCCTGACTATAAATCAATTTTTTTTTAAAATGATCATAATTTATTGGTATGATGCGTACAATTGCGGTATCATATTTCAGATCAACACATTAAGCTTTATTTTCATAAACAATGATTTCACTATCTATCTGAGACATGTAATGTCACATCAACTTGAATATTTATCAATATTATTAAGATAAATTGTCTTGATTACATATTCTGAAAGTTGTGCTCTTAACTCAATTATCTTGCACAAACAATTATGTGAATGTTTAACTGCAAGTTGACAACAAACACACATGTGATTATCTTATAGATGCGTCGCTTTATTGTATCACATGATAGGTGAACGAGCCCATATTCACCTTTTATACTTTTCAGAATTTAGGAATTTAGTCGCAACATTAGTTGATCCAATCAATTTATCATGAGAACAAACAATAAAAAATTCTTGAAGAATCTTCTAGTTCTTCAATATATGTCTATTACTCAGTATGCACATCTTTGAAATGATCAAATCATTCATGCCAACTAATAAAATTATTAGTACTTTTAAACTCCAATTTTACTATGCCATGTGCCTTTTACTTTAGTAAATTTCTAATTTACTATTATATGAGTAAAGTTCAATTTTATTACTCCGAGAGTAATTTCAGATTTATTTTTTCTCCGTTATTCTACCCTTCTAGAGGTGAGTCGTAATTTCATCACTGAACGAACTAATCTGATTATCAAAAAAATATTCACGTAATCATATTATTTGTGCCGATATTTTAGCAAACATCTAGTAGGGAGATAACAATAGGCACACATGAGACCATTAAGTATCTAAACAATCCACTAGGTGGATGAATGGGTCCACAAATATCCTCATGTATACGTTCCTAAAACGCAGGGCTTCAAGTTTAACTTTCGTTTATGATGGTCTCACAATTAACTTGCCTTACTAACAAGCAATACAAGAAAATTCACCATTTAAAAGAATTTTTAGGTTCTTCAATGGATACCCATTTTAATTTTCCATAATTCGTCTCAACATTATAGACTAAAAATGTCTCTGACAATCATGTCAAATTAAGAAAGTATTGGAATTAGTTAACTTTTTATTTATCATATAATGTGCCTCAATTGCACTAATTCTTATCCAATAAAAGTCAAAAGATAAAGTATGAAACTTTTCTTTTAACATATGTCTGCTCAGAGACATTCTTAGTGATAACATATCTACAATCAAAGGTCGTGATTTTTTCCACGCCTAGCATGGTAACTTACACCTCATTCACTTTAGAGAATGAATCTATATTTTTAGCATTTATCAAAAGTTCTCATTCTTCATAAATGGAACAGAAACAT
Source organism: Solanum sitiens (assembly GCA_016801875.1). NCBI lineage: Eukaryota > Viridiplantae > Streptophyta > Magnoliopsida > Solanales > Solanaceae > Solanum > Solanum sitiens. The sequence goes on along the minus strand of JABWTJ010000014.1, from coordinate 2,616,020 downwards.
GTGAGCATAACAAATTAGAGAAAAGATATAAAAGTCACCACTGAAGTTGTTTCAAATTTTTAAAAAGACACCTTAACTTTGCAACCGTCTTATTACCCCACTAAATAATTTTGAGTAGATATAATTACATCATTTTTCGTCCATCTGACATAGAGAGTGGTGTGCACTCTCTCAAAGAGAGTGAGCAGCCTAAAATAACTAATATAATTTTATTTTTATAAGTATTTTATTATAAAATATATTTGCTTATTTTTCTTATTATTTTAACTTTTTTTTTCTTTTTCTTTTTTCTCTTTGTTTCTTCTTTCTTTTCAAAAATTCATTGTCATCTCCATTAATTGAAGCTTCTTACTTTCAATGTTAAATTTTTTACCACAACTTCACCTTCTTCTTTTTTTAATTACTATTAGTTTTACTCTCTTTAATTTTAAAATTTTATCTAAATATTTTCTTACATTTCGAACAATTCGATAAACTCATTAGATTTCAAGTTGATTTGAAAGTATCATATAGTTTTTTATTCAATTTCAATTAAGTTCTTTTAATTTTCGAGAAATTAATTGATTCTTTTAAATTATCATTTCTAATTTTGAATTTATATGGAAATGAGTAATTGATGATACCTTCAAAAATTTAAATTTTCTTAAAAAAATAATTAATTTTGTTATAAAAAAATTCAATAAAGTCTCAATAATAGTATGAATTTTATAAAGAATTTGACCGGATAAGAAGAAAAAAAAGAAAAGAAAAGAACTGGAAGTGATTTTCAATTTGACATGGGGGTGGGAGGTTTTAAAAAAAATTAAAATGGAGGGATGAATCACTTGAAAGTGGAGGTGGAAGATGAAATGAAATTTAAGATATATCAAAATTAAAATTCAAAAGGTAAGAGAGAGAAATAAAGAAAGAAAAAGATAAAGAAAAAATTTAAAATAAAAAAATTATATTTTTAATTAAATTAACACGTGACATATAATGATTGGTGTTGAACTCACTTGCCTCTTAAAATTTGGGGTTGATCGAAAAATGGTATAATAATATCTGTTCAAAATTGTTTAGTGGGGTAATAGGACAATCGCAAAGTTAAGGTGTCTTTATGAAAATCCAAGACAACTTCAATGGTGACTTTATGTCTTTTATCTAACAAATTATGATAACTTTAGTTCTTCATTCCATATTCATGTGCATTATTCAATCACGTGTCTTCTTTCAGACATAATATACACGACTATCACATTCACTTTAGGGAATGGATCTGCTTCAACAAGATCTATTTCATGACTATTTTTTTAATCAAAAATTAATTATTTTGCAATAGTTATCATTATATCATCAATATGGTGCATTGAGACTCAAAAAATTGTCTTATTTATATAAATACATCTTATGTCATAAATTGATGGAACATGAATCCAACATCTTTTATATCGATGGGAAATGAATCCAACATCTTTTATCACGATGCACCAAGATTTGAACTTAATGTCTTACCCTCTTGATGCGATTGGATATGGATCCATCTTCTTATCCTTATGATGCGATTGGACATGAATCTATCATCATACTCTCAACCAATAGCATAATAGGCTAGTAAAGGGCAACAAATAAGCTACTGAATACTAATGTGTATTAATATAATGTAGAAAAACAATTCACAAACATATCTTCAATTACAGTAACAAATCTATAAAATATTACCACTATTGGTGGAATTTACAACGTATGTCACATAATAACAACAAAAGTGACTTGTATCTAATAAATAAAATTAACATAATTTTAACAGATCTTTCAGATTCCACTTTCTCTTTCATAGTATATTTTGATCAATCATTAATAGAAGATTTCATATAAAGAATGGAGTTAATTTTTCCTATAATCGAGACATGCAATTTGATTGTAAGTAATTTTCCAAAATAATCAAAACTTAATGATTTTTATAATTGACCGATTAATATAACTTAAGCCTTCAGGGAAGGCATGAGACACTAACACAAACATATTAACCATGCAACATATAGCTTTCATAATATAATCTATGTGCTTGAATCAATGTATTTCTATCAAAAGAATTAGCACTGTATATTAATTTATGTGCTCTCTCCTCGTACACACCAATTTCCCAATTTGAACACTTCAGCAAAAAAAATGGATGCAGTAACCTGTATTAGACAACTCAATTAGTTAGAAACTCGTGTTGATAACGTGTTATGAAACTATATTATAAACAAGAAGAAGAATAAAGTATGAAGAAGAGAGATGATTTCTTATTCCTCTTGAAGTATATATTTAGAGATCCACATATTTGATTTACAATGAAGAAAATCCCTTTGTTTATAGAGGAAACCTAACTTGGTCACAAAGTAGAATTCCTAACCATATTCTAAAAACGGAAAAGGGCCTAAAATACCCTCAAAGTATTGGAAATGGTACAAAATTACCCTCCATCCACCTATTGGCTCCAAAATACCTTTCCCACCCACCTATTGGGTCCAAATTACCCTTGTCATCCACCTTTTGGTTCAAAATTGACCACTAATTTAACGATTTTATATTTAAACTATTTAAATATTTTTTTAAATACGTGGCATGCAACTATATGTTATAATTTAACTTATTAGTATAATTTATAAATCAATTCACTACCCACCCATTACTAATTAAACCCCTCCAAATTAATACACCCGTCACATTATTAATGCAACAACAGAAAAGCTACTGCCAATTGAGTGTTTTTATTAATTTGAGGCGAAAATATCTATAGAAGTAAATTATCATACGTTAAGTGTCTAAATAAAAATTACCGATAAACTTAAAAGTCTGACTATGTTCATCTTAATTATTCTTACGTCTCAATTATGTGATGTTACTCCATAGTTAACTTTTTTTCAAAATAATATATTAAAGGTTTTAAAACAAATCATAAATATTTATAAAATTATATTTTAAAAAAGTGCATGAATTAATTCGGGATGTATTACTTCTTTACCTTTAATCATAAATTTTTAATTCAATCTTGAAAGAGAATCCTATTGAAAGTGTCCTCCTAAATAAGCGGCTCAACCTATATTTAATTGGGGCTTCGATTCGGACTCAAATAATTTTGAATGTCATTTCCAGGAATCTATAATTTCATCGTGTTTTAGTAGTGTTTATGATAATTTTGATATTATAATTGGATTATTAATTGGGTGGGGTTTAATTAGTAATGAGTGGGTAGTGGGTTGATTTATAAATTATATTAATAAATTAAATTATAACCAATAGTTGAACGCCAAGTATTTTAAAAGATATTTAAAGAGTTTAATTTTAAAATAATTAAAGAAGTGGTCAATTTTGAACCCAAAGGTGGATGACAAGGGTATTTTGGAGCCAATAGGTGGATGAAAAGGGCATTTTGGAGCCAATAGGTGGATGGAGGGTAATTTTGTACCATTTTCAATACTTCAAGGGTATTTTAGGCCCTTTTCCGTTCTAAAAATACTCCGCATAATTACACATTCACTATAATACTAATATTTATATCAGTTCTCAATATTTTAGAAATTTAAAATTTAATTTCCATCAGTTTATATAGTTATTTAATATGTAAGATTGTACAATTTTTTTATAATAATTTTCTTAATTTGATCAAATAAACAAATAAATAAAACAAAACATTTATTTATATAGAATCAATTAATATGGAACAGTAGTAGAAGTAGTTCGTTTGACTGTTGAATATGAGTTACTATAACCGGCCATGTTACAAGTGAAGTGCATGGTAATATAGATTAATACTAACTCAGTTTCATAAGTATTATCACAATAAAAAATATTTGCATTAAAAAAAAATTATTTTAGGAATTCAAAATAAAGTTCTTGTATTTTCACTTTTTAGTATTTTCTGTCTCATTTCATGTAATATTTTTGTTTACTTCGTTAGAAAAAGAATGTCACTTTAATATAATTAGAAAAGATTTAACTTTAAAATTTTCATTTATTTTTGATGAAGTAATTTATAATCATACAAAAATTTAAGAATTGTTTTAGATCACAATTTTTAAAAATTCTTTTTTTTTTCTTTGTTAAGCATCACGCCAAATTAAAAGGTGTCATATAAAATAAGATTGAGGGAGTAATATTTAATTTTCAAGAAGATTTTTTTAATAGAGGCGATTTCGTAAATTATATACTATGATTATTATTACTAAATACTCTATTAATTTCAATTTATGTGATGCCTTTGAGATTTCAAGATTCAAATAAAACTTTTGTAATTTTTTCATATCTTTTATAAATATGTTGATATTTTGACTAATACTACTTTTACATAGTGTTAAAATATGTAAATGTTATTTCAAAAAACTTAGATTTCATGTCCAAATTCACAATCCAAATTAAACTGTTGGACTCTTTAATTTAAACTGTGCCACATAAATGGAGTAAATAGATTAATTATTTTAACGAGTGTATCAAATCATTTTTTATTGAAAGAAGTATTGTATAGGGTAAATAGACATTAATAAAAATACTCTATCATACATCTTTTCTGAATGAAAATCAAATAAAAAGGCAGAATAAACAGAGCATTCCCACTGCATGTGGAAAGGAATCGGCTTGACTCTGCTCCGACAAAACTCCACGTTGTCTTCTCCGGTGAACTCCGAGGTAAGTTTTCATTATCTTCATCTTTAGGTGTTGTATCTCTAGAACTGCAACTTTTTATCATATGCAACTGAGCTATTGGAGCCCCATTCTCTTCATCTTTCCAACCTCCTTGTTCTCTAAATCGCCAAAGTAGTACTTAGTAGAGAGTAGATTTTAAATTCTGATAGACTGAGAAGCTGCTAATACCACTTATGGGGAAGGAAACTCAAAAGACAACTTAAAACAAACCCACTAGTTTGCCAAGAAATAAATCGACATCCAGTCCCTAAATATTCCACTTAACGTTCACCTTCTTTTTCTCATGATTGAATGAATCTCATAAAGATTAATACCACACGTCAATGAGAGAAACCTGTCTCTATGTTTAGAAAAATATCAAAGACGAGATGTCCATACTACTGACTGTTGAATAAGCGATCAGCCCATCAGAAACTTGCTCTTTTAAAATATTAAAGAATAACTTCACCTAAATTCTTATGCCGTAGTCTCTTCCTAGTGTACACCTCATAATCTCACCAGGTGGCATAGTAAAGAGACTGTTTGAAACCATTTCAGGCAATACATTAAGTAAGATACCTTCTCTTGCTTTAACCCAGAGCCAAGAAAGTGATTCATTACTCCAAATTAGAAGCTATTTGTTATTAAGTTGAGTAAGCCTCAAACGAGTCATACTTAACTTATCCAAATTTAAGATTTTCTTTGCTGCAATAGACATATCTTGAAAATTATGCACCATAAAAATCCCTGCAAAATTAACAGCTAGGTTAGCAATCACGAATTTCCTTCCTTAGAGAGCGTTTTATTTGAATAGGGACTTCTTCTCTTATTCTCTTTGTTGCCTCCACCTCCATAACAACACTCCAAGGTACCTCCCAATTTTTCCCCAGGATAATTTGCATAGTGAGAGAATCAATTTCTACTATTACAGGGATCAGATTTCTATCAATACAATATTGAATTCCTTCTTTGATTGCAACAACTTCTGCAACTAAATTAGTAGACACTCCCTTTCCCTTTACCCCTATAATATCTCCTTCACTATTTCTTACACAGAAAGCAACAACACTAGGGCCAGGGTTACCCTTTGATGCACCATTAGTGTTGGATTTATAACAACTAGAAAAAGGGGGACTACATTTCACAATTCTATGACTATAGCTTGGCCTCTAATTTTACGGTACTTCTACAATTTGAGGCCAATTCTTTGGGAAATTTTGGAAAAAAGGAAAAGTGGTCGAGATGAACTTATGAATAGTGTAATTTATATCATAAATGACCTTTTCGTAGGGGCATCGACCACCATGGAGAATGATGCTACTTCTTTTTCATAAAAACCAAAAAATAATTATAGGAACAACCGCCATAACATATTCAACCTTTTCATTTCCAGCTGCATTTCTCCACTTTTGCTCTGTTTGTTTAAATTGAACCCATGACTGACTTTAGACGTATCTGTGCTATTGAGTAACCACCATGTCTGTCACATAGATTACAGGAAACAAAATTACTCAATTGTTCCTGAATGTGATTAACAATTCTCTCTGGCAATAGTTGTTGTAGATTTCCAAAGTCCCAACCTTATTCATTCATCACCTCTGATAGGTCCTTCATTTCATGTCTAATCTGGCATTGAGGGTCTTGATGTGAAGGACCAAGCTTGGTCCAATTTTCATACCAAAGTTAGTGGAGCCTCCTCTTGGTTCCCACCGTAGGTTCTTCTCTAAGATATCTAGATTTTCCCACATCTTCTTCCATACCTGTGAGCCCTTTCCAATTTACCAGAGTAGGAATTTCTTTCTTACAATATTTGTTCAACATAAAACTTTCCCAAATAGAATTACTAGTTCTAAAAATTTTCACCATGCCTTTGCAAACATTGTTGTGGAGACATCAAACAATGATTTGACCCCCAAACCCTTTTATTCTTCAGGCAGACAAACACTTAGCCAAGTAGACCAATGTTTACTTCTTCTCGTTTCTTTGTTGTTCCAGAATAATTTAGAAAAATCGTGTGTAACTTATTCATCACACACATAAGGGGGACAACAACCGATAAGATGTGGATAGGAATGATTTGTAGAACACTACTAATCAAAGTTTCTTTGCCACCAAAATCAAGCATTTTTCCTTTACTTTTTTGCAATTTATCTTTGACCTTCTTGATGAGTTCTGCATAAGCCCTCTTTCTCTTTTTGCCACGAGGGATAGGACATCCTTAGTAGGTAAAAGTAAATTGGCCTCTTGAATACCTATACAATTATCAACTAAAACACCTAGTTGGGCACTAGTGTTTTGATGCATATATGAGGAACCTTTTCCTTTATTAATAAGCTAACCAGATTGTGTTTCATACCTACTCAACATCTTCATTATCTTATTGAGACCTTTCATGAGCTGCTGCAAAAATAATAGTATTATCTGCATAATCCAGATGATACAAATTTGTACTTCATTTAGGCATGCTATAACCCACATATTGTACATCATCAAACAAGACTTTCAAAGCTCTAGTGTGAACATCAACACTAAGAATAAACAAAGCAGAAGATAAATGGTCTCTTTGTTTCACTCCCTTCGTGGAATGAAAGAATCCATAAGCTTGTCCATTTATTAGGATTGAATACCAATTATTAGTTATAAACCTCCAGATGATATTCATAAATTCTTCAATAATCCCATCGTCCTAAGTTCTTTCATCAAGTAAAACGAAGAGACTCTATCATAAGCCTTCATCATATCAAGCTTAACAATTGTATTAGCTGGTTTTTCCCTCTTAGTAATATCTTGAACTATCTCCCGAGTGAGTAATACATTCTCAATGATATTCTTTCCCATCACAAACCCTTATTGATTAGAAGAGATTAGCCTTGGAAACACCATCTTTAATCTATCATGCACAACTTTAGAGATCACTTTGTTGACAAAATTACTCAAGCTGATAGGTCTTATATATCATGCACAACTTTAGAGACCACTTTGTTGACAAAATTACTCAAGCTGATAGGTCTTATATCAGAAAAGGAATGAATATCATTCTTCTTAGATAATAACACAAGATTAGTATGAGTAATGGATTTCGGTAATTAATTTCCTCAAAAGAAAACCACTACTAACTTCCATATATCCTCTCCTAGAATATCCCAACAACTCTGATTCTATGTGCGTGCAAGTGGATTGAGATTCGAGCTCAAGAGTTGTGATTTCCTTTTTTCATGTGCGTGCAAGTGGATTGAGATCTTGAAGGACTACGACCTCTATATTCTATACCATCTATGCAAGTAGAATGTAGTAGAGGATGCCTTGAGTCGAAAGGCGGTGAGTATGAGTATTATAGCCTTTCTTTCAGCTTCGGAGCGACCTTTGGCTTTAGACATTTAGTCTTTAACCAATAGGATGATTAGATTTTTCACATTCTAGGCGGGTGTTAGCATATATGGGAATTTAGTCGTCTTTATTGAAGCGGATCAATGGTCGTTAGTTGAGGATGAGGCCTTGATTTCTTTCTGAGATCGGGTTTTTCAAGGTGGTGTTGGGAAGGCTGCCTTCGATTCTGACGGGGTTTTGAGGTTTGAAGACCGTATTTTTGTTATGAGAGTTGGTGATATACTTCAGCTGATCCTTCATGAGGCCCGTGATTCCAAATATTTATCCATTCAAGCACCGCGAAGATGTATTATGATTTGATGCATTACTGGTAGGTTATAGTATGTGCAATCATGACTTGAGTTTTCAGGTCGTGACACAATATAATCAAATTTACATTAGAAAAACATAATAACATGATTATCTGTACTTATTACTATTAATATAACCAATAAGATAGATTTCTAAAATCTTTTCCTCTTTGATTATTTAATCATATTTAAAGTTTTGAACAAAAGTAATAGTTATATATTTTTATATGAATTCTTCCATATTCATTGCTCAAATGAATCATTTTGAAAGGTTTTCAGAAGGTTGAAAATTTGAAATAATTTTTTTTAAAAAAAACTCTAGCAGATGTAATAAGATAAATAACTTTATCTTGTGCCCACCTAAGGCTCCTTACTTGGTTTGTAACATTGTGGATGTCATGAAGACTAAGGCTCCAGAATGTCCAATGGGTTCGTGTTGCTGTCTACTAATCATCATCCTATGATGATAGCTGAATAGGAAGGATGTTTTGGATGGTTGAGGTTCAATTGTGCATTGGTGGGATCCCAGATACCGATGCGAGATGAATGCTAATTTTGAGAGAGATACCCATTGACGGAAAGTGTATTGAACATGTGTAGGATGGACCCGCATTTCAAAAGCTTGTGGATAATGATGAGGCGACTATTGATGATCTAGTGATGAAGATGAGGATGAGGAGGTTTATGATGCTGATACAATGCTCACGTTGGTAGATGGTGCAACTGATGTGACGAATGAGAACGCTGATGATGATGGTGAGGGAGCATAGATGCCAAAGGGAGTTCTTTCTTTTACTCGATATATATGTTTTGATACTGTTGCACTGGGTACAATGCTTTGTCTAAGTGTGATGGATTTCCCTATTAGTGGTTTATTTATTTGTTTAGTCTTCTTCTCTTTTTAGGTTGGCCTCCTCAGCTTTTGTTTTCGATTTTTTTTTCGTGAGGACCCTTGAATAGACTAGGTTTGTGTTTTGATTAGTAAAGTTTGTGTGTAATTGAAGATTTCCGATGATGAATGGATGACGACCTTTTTAAGAGAAAATTAGTCATTAAGTGTTAGTTCTAGAAACTCGACCTTTTGTGATTTGAAACCTTGCTTAAAAGTCAACTAGACGTCATGTGTAGTTCACCCTTGAGAATGCTAATTAATGAAGTTACTCCATGAGAAACACGTAGGCTCTTTGATTGGACTCTGAAAAGATAAAAACAAATTAGGCTTAATTTTGTCGAAATGCACTCAATGTATCGTGTGTGAGCGTGCTATTTGTGTAATCTTGCATGTATGTCATGGTTCCATGTGTGAAGAGGATTGCTTTGCTCGTGCATAAAACTTCATCTAGAATTTGTATGAATTTTGGAATATTATCTAGGCATTTGTTTGCATAGCCCATTTGATTCTACCTTGTGCCTCCATGATATTGTCCCTAGTGAAGCTCCTTTGAGCATTTTAGCCTATAATTCTTTGATAAGCCGCATGATGATCCAAATAAATTTTGTTGGCACCCTTTCTTAGTTTGATCCAAATAATGATCCTTAATGTACTATGTAGTGAAGGATAGGTTGACCAAAAGATAGAGTGATGCAAAATAGAAAGTGTGAGTTGGGGACAAAATGATAATCACACCCAGGATAATGTCCAAACTAAATAGCAATAGGAAGAGAGTAATAGCAACACCAAAATATTTAAATGGGGTAAATATGATACCCGAATAAGTAATATAATAACATTTATAAAAAATTTGGTAGTGTCAAAAGACTACTACTCAACACTCTTTTATTTCTTACAAATTACAATAATATTACTTGCACACTATTTTCTCACAAACTAAGAAGTAGTTTGTGGATTACTCTCTCTACTCTCTATTGCTTCTTTATTTTGGTGTGTCCTTACAAATGAGCATAAATGTTATATTTATAGGGAAAAAAATCTGCCCATTTGATGATTGATGTCACTAATGACATCAATGGAAACTAACAATTCAAACTTGTAGGTAAACAACTTTGACATAAATGTGGTAGCCAATTTTCACAAAATTTGGCTGCCAAACTTTATCTAAATTCTACCAAACTTTGACTACCTATTTCCACAAATGTGGCTACCAACTTTCACATTATGGCTAGTAATTTCAACAAGTATGGCTGCCAAGATTTTATTCCCACAATTCTCTCCTTTAATTTTGGTTTATATTCTTTACTCCAAGAATTGATCTCAATCTGTGAATATCTTCAAACTTTAGAGGCTTTGTATATAAAGATATTTGTAACTTGATCATGAGATTTCACATACTTGAGCTCTACCTCTTTCTTGGCAATGTATTCTCGGATAAAGTGATACCTTGTGTCTATGTGCTTGCTTCTATCATGATACACAAGATTCATTACTAGTGCTTCCGCAGATTGTTATTAAAACAAATCATTGTGGCTTCAATTTGTGGAAAATTGAGTTCTTTCAATAATCGCCTCAACCAAATAGCATGACACATACATGATGTCGCTGCCACGTATTCAGCTTCATAAGTTGAGAGAGTAACAATTGATTGTTTCTTTGAACTCCAAGAAATAACACAATCACCTAAGAAAAACACAAAATCCGATGTGCTTTTTCTATCATTAACATCTCCTGCATAATTACTATCACAATACTCCACAAGATTAAAATCATAAGAAGAAGAATAAAATAGTCCAAGGTCGATCGTACCTTTTATGTAACGTAAAATTCTTCTAGCGACCTTCAAGTGAGTGGAGGTAGGAGCTTTCATGAAACGACTTACTACTCCAACCCCAAAGAGTATATCTGGTCTCGTACATGTCAAGTACCTCAGACTTCCTACGAGACTTATGAACAGAGTGGAGTCCACTTTTTTCTCCATTATCAAACTTTGACAATTTTGTTCCACTTTCCATTGGGGGGTTCATGGGGTTGCAATCAAACATGTTGAACTTCTTCAATATCTCTTTTGTATAACTTTCTTGAGATATGAAGATGCCTCCCTCCGTTTGCTTCACTTCTAGGGCCAAGTAATATGACATGAGCCTTATGTCCGTCATCTCAAACTCAAGGGACATAGCTTTCTTGAAAGCTTCAAATAAAACTGGGTTGTTACCCATTCGAATGAGATCATCAACATAAAGACAAACAAGCAGAATATCTCCATTAGTATGAACTTTAATGTAAAGAGCATATTCATGGAGACAACGAGTAAACCCATTGTCTTTAAAGTATTTGTCAATGCAACTATTCCAAGCTCGTGGAGCTTGCTTCAACCCATATAAGGATTTCTTTAACCTCAAAACCTTATCTTCATAATTGTTTACCACAAAACCCAATGGTTGCTCAACATAGTCTTCTTCTTCAAGATATTTTTTCAAGAATGCCGATTTGACATCTAGTTTATGAATATTCCACTTCATTTGCACCGCTAAAGAGATCAATAGACGGATTGTCTCCATGTGGGCAACAGGCGCATATACTTTCTCATAGTCGATGCCATGCATTTGTTTGTAGCCTTTAGCCACAAGTCTTGCCTTGTATCTTTGTACCTCTCCATGGGAATTTTTCTTCGTCTTGTATATCTATTTGAGTCCAATTGCTCAATGTTTCTTGGGAAGAGTTGTTAACTCCCAAGTGTTGTTCTTCTCTATTGACTGGATCTCATCCTCCATGGCTTGTCTCCACCTTTTGTCAGTAACATCTTCATCAAAATTCATTGGTTCTCTATCAGCAAAGAGACAACACGAAAAATTGAGTAATTTCTTCTATGTTATCATAGAGTTCTTGAATGTTCCTCATCCTACGTGGTCTTTCACTTGAACTCTCTTGAGAAAATGGAGATACAACATTTGCTGGTGAAGGAGGTGGGGTTGCATCTTGTGCAGGTGCCATGGTCTCCTGTTCTTCTTCATCTCCAAAGTATGGAAGAAAATTATGTGTTCCCTTCCGGAGTCTCCCTAATTCCATGATGTTTCTTCATCAAATTCAACATCATGACTCACCACCACCTTTGTATTGCCTAGATTGTACAATTTGTAGCCTTTGGAACTAATGTTTAAGCCAACAAACACATACTTGACACTACGATCGTCAAGTTTAGCTCTCCCTTGATGTGGAACATGAGCATAGGCTATGCTCCCAAAGATTTTCAAGTGCTTGACACTTCGATTTTTTCCGCTCCATGCTTCTTGAGGTGTTAGATCTTGTACGTTTTTTGTTGGAGACATGTTGCTCAAATAAACTGCAGATGAAACAACCTCGGCCAAATTCTTTTGGTAGATATTTAGCTTTCAACATACATCTAGCCATATTAAGAATTGTTCTATTCTTTCTTTCTGCAACTCTATTTTGTTGGGGCGAGTATGGTACCGTTAGAGGACGACAAATTCCATGAGATTGACAAAAGTCATTAAACTCTTTCGAAGTGGATTTGCCTCATCTATAGGACCTTAATGCTTTTATTTCATAGCCACGTTATTTTTCTACAAGTGCTTTGAAATTTTTAAAGGCAACAAAAACTTCAGATTTTTACTTTAAAAAGTATACCCAAGTCTTTCTACTAAAATCATCAATAAAGAGCAAGAAGTATTTTCTTTTACCAAAAGAAGGTGAATCGATTGGACCATACACATCAGTGTGTACAAGTTGAAGTGGATTACGTGTTCTTGATGTAGTCTCTTTTGGAAAACATCCATTGCATGTTTTCCAAGAAGACAAGCTTCACACAATTGATTTGGATGGTTGATTGACGGTATCCCATCAACTATGTTCTTGTCTCCTACTGATTAGTGCGCTTCAAAGTTCAAGTGCCCAAATCTCATATGCCAACCCCATGAGTCATCTTGCACATTAGCCTTCAAACACTTTGCATCGATCATTTTGAGATTCAAAGGGAATAACCTATTCTTTGTCATATGAACTTTAGCAATTAAGTTGTTACTTGAATCTCTAATCCAAAGATGCATATCTTTCATTTGAATATCATATCCTTTTTCAAAAAAATTGACTCAAACTCAAAATATTACTTTTTAATTTTGGCACATAATAAACATTGATAATCAATTTATGGCCACTAGCTTTACAAGATATCAAAATCGTACCTATTCTTTCAATTTGGATCTTTGAGGTATCTCCAAAAGACACATTACCTTTCACAGTCTTTTTTATCTCCACAAATTTGTCTTTGTTGCAAGACATATGATTGCTTGCTCCATTGTCAAGATACCGTGAGTTGCAATCATCTTTATCTTCTTCTTTGAGTGTTAATAACATCGTTGACTCATCTTCATCTTTGTTATTGTCAACATGATTAACTTTCTCTTCAACATTACTACGATATTTCCAAGAGTAACGTCCAATTTTATGATAGTTATAACACTCAATTTTAAATTTTTCATAACTCATTTCATTTGTACCTGGATAGGCTCCACGTCCTCTACCTCCTTATTTACCACGTCCACGATCTTTGAATAACTGATGATTTTATCTTCATTGTTGAAATGATTGGTATAACTTCTTCCTCTTCCTCGGCCTCCACAACCTCTATAGCCTCTCGATTGTCTATTTCCTTTGTAACTTTTCTCACTTTCAAATCTTTTGAAAGATGCATGAGTTTTAAGAAGTTGCTCTAGTGGCTCTTCTTTACTCCTTTTCATTTTCTCTTCATGGGCTAGTAAAAAACCTTCCAATTGTTTTACTGTCATAGAGTCTAGACCTTTAGACTCCTCAATATCACACACCACCTAATCAAATTTAGGTATTAAAGAACGATATATCTTTTTACTGCACGCATATCGTCTACTTCCTCTCCGTATCTTCCTAGTTGATTTACAACAACCATCAATCTTGAACAAAAATCTGAAATGGATACAAACTCTTTCATTTTTAAAACTTCAAAGTTAGCCCTTAGAGTTTGAAGTTTTATCTTCTTTACTTTATCAACTCCTTGGAGAGAATTTTGTAAAATCTCCCAAACTTCTTTTGAGGTGGTTGCATCAGCCACCTTCTCAAACATGCCATAATCCAAACATTGATGGATAAGAGTGAGGGCTTGTTGATCTTTGTTTCTTGTTTTTAACAAGACCTCCTTTTATTTGAGGACAAAGTTTCCCCATTAGCGGAATTTGTATACCCTTTGTCTACAATGTCCCAAACATCTTGAGCGCCAAGAATGACTTTCATTCGTAGACACCATTTTTCATAATTTTCTCTTGTGAGACGAGGGTACTGAAAGGACAACGGACTATTATTTGTCATGGCACGTAGTTGGACAAAATGATAATCACACCTAAGATAATGTCCAAACTAAATAGCAATAGGAAGAGACACCAAATATTTAAATGGGGGTAAATATGATACCCAAATAATTAATACAATAATATTTATGAAAAACTTGGTAGTGTCAAAAGACTACTACTCAACACTCTTTTATTTCTTACAAATCACAATAATATTAGTTGCACACTATTTTCTCACAAACTAAGAAGTAGTTTGTGTATTACTCTCTCTACTCTCTATTTCTTCTCTATTTTGGTGTGTCCTTAGAAATGAGCATAAGTGCTCTATTTATAGGAAAAATTCTGCCCATTTGATGTCACTAATGACATCAATGGAAACTAATAATTCAAACTTGTAGGTAAACAACTTTGACATAAATGTGGTAGCTAATTTCCACAAAATTTGGCTACCAAACTTTACCTAAATTCTACCAAATTTTGACTACCTACTTCCACAAATGTGGCTACCAAATTTCACATTTGTGGCTAGTAATTTCAACAAGTATGGCTGCCAAGATTTTATTCCCACATGAGTGTTTTAAAAAAAAACTGGGGTTAAAAGAGCCCAAAATTAAAAGGGAAATTTTTCAAAATGTCAATATTTTAACATTTAAGAGGGCTCATTAGCAAACTTTCAATATTTAGTAGAAATGTCAAATTTTAGTTTGTTATGTATCTTATTTATGTTTTTATTATTTATTTTTATTTAAAAAATATAATTATTTAATAACAAAAGGGAGAAAATCAAGGGAGAGAATATTTCAAAAAAAGATAAGGATCCCTTAATTTTCTCATCAGTTACATTTTCAAATAAAACTTAAACTTTATTCTTTTTTTTTCTCCAGAACGTTTTCCTTTTTTAAAATTGTATTCATTCCACAATATATTCTATTTATATTCATTATAGTTTTTTATTAGTTTGTATTCATTCCAATAGGTATACCAAATGTATCTATATAGTTATTTAAGAAATATATTTGTATTCATATTTTTTTCCCTCTGTAATTATTTTTTTCTTAAAAAATCTTGTATTTCGTATTCATTTCAATATGTATTTTATTTGTATTTCTATTTATTCTAGTTTTTATTTAGAATTTTTTATAATAATATATAAAATACAAAAAAATTGTATGATGAAAAAGTGAGAATGAAATATAAAATTGAAAAGAAATAATTGAATATTTGGTGTAATCATTCTTAAATAAAATACATAACTAGTTGACATACCTTTAAAATAAATACAAATTAGAAAAAAATGTCAAATTCATAAACTATGCAACATAATTTTTGAATGAATACAAATATTAATTGTATACATACGATTTTAAATACAAATTGAGAAAGGATACAAAATTCTGATTTTTTTTTTATATATATAAAAAAAGAAACTAATAGGATTTTGTTCTTCATGTAAATAATATACATATCTAGTTAGTATACATTTGGGAAGAATTCAATTAGGAACAAATACAAGATTCATAACTATACAACATGAGATTTTGAATGAATACAATTATTAATAGCATACATACTAATTTGAATATTAATTGAGAAAGGATACAAAATTCTAAGAAAAAATAATAAATACAAATACATAAAAATTTCATAGCATACAATACAAATCCAACAAAAGTTCATTAATAAAATCTGAAATATCATAGTCATGTAAAATGTATTCATAAATTATTGAATATCTACAAATGTTAAAAAATATAAAGGAATGAATAAAAAATGATACATTATCAAAATTAATAAAAACTGACCCCAATACAATAATTAAAAAACAACTGAATACAAAATACAAACTAATAAATATTGCACAATGTACATAACAAGAAATTTACAAATATATTCAGTACACATTGTTGAACAAATTGTTCTTTAACTTCAACTCAACATGCAAAAATCTAAACATGTAAAAAATATTTAAATACCTCTTCATCAACAATTTTGTCTTCTCCGTCATTTTTTGTACCTTACGAGTTACATTTTCAATCTGAATTTGATGAAGACTTTGTTCTTGTCGTCTCTCTTCCCTAATTTTAGAATCAAATTTTACAATATCCGTTATTTCTTGTGTAATACATAGATTAAATGATGGAAAATCACTAGAAACCATTTTACTAAGATGAATAGTGTCTCTTAGAATCATTTATTGAAGAGTGTTTTATAGTTCTAAACAAGAATTATCCTACTTTCACCAATGATTTAAACAACAATAAAATCAGAAAATAAATCTAAATTGATAACGATGAAAATACCTTAATTAGAGGAATTTGTGTGAATCCAGATTTTGAAGATAAAAAAATATTTCGGTAGAAGATAATAAGAAAATTGGGGTTGAAGAGAAGAAGAATTTGAAGGTTGAATAGGAATATGAACAAGAAAATATGAAGATAGAGAATTTTAAATATGGAGAGAGAGAAGTTTATTTCTTTTACTTATGGGAAGAGAGAGATATGGGAAAAATTTGCAAATTTTGATTTTTTAAAAATTAAAATAATTTGGGAAAAGTGAACTATGGATATACATGGAAATGTAAATAAATTAATTTTTTAGGAGATAAAATAGGGATTTAATTAGGATACATATTTTTTTTTTAAAATAATGACATTTTTGACATTTTAACTAATATTTTTAAAGTAGTGAGTTTTTTACTAATTAAGTTGTTGATTTTGACTAGTTTGCTAATTTTTCCAAATTAAAATACATAAGTGTTTGCAGCATAGAAAAAAGGAAGCTAAAGAAATAAAAGGATATGCTAGCAAGTGGTTGATTGTCTAAAGGGCGGAAACCAAAAGATAATCAAGGATGGTCAAGAGGTGTGAGGAGAAGAGCAAGAGGTAGACAAAGGGTTCAATTAAGTCACCTTGCTCAAAATTAGAGGGATATAGGGTTAAATAATTTTTTAATTGTATATGAATAGTTGAATCCATTTAACATAAAGAAAAAAAATTCTAGTTTAATTAGTAATTTAGAGGGTTCAGATATTGCTTTAGCTTACGAGTTTAAACCATAGGAGTGATACCTTAGATATTTTTAATCTACATATATGAATTTTTACTCTATTATTGTCTAGTACATGTGTTGGCGAGAGTAGAAACATATGTAGATATTAATACTGGATTAATCTTAACCCAACACTTTCATTCCAAGACATGAATTTATGAGTAAAAAATCATGATAAATTCAACAAATAGTAGATATGAACTGCAACATTAAAACTATTACAAGTTCAATGTTAAGAACCTAGAAGAAATTCGTACAACTTAAATCTCGATTTTGCCTCCTTAGAGAGGTAGTAGATACCTATACATAATTTAGGTATGTAAACACCACCGATACCATGATTAAAAAAATAATAAAATCATAAAATATAACCACATAAAAAATCAAATTTAACTAGTTTGCCTCCATCAAGGAGAACGGGAGAATAACACAAACTGAAAAAGAGCTCCTTTTTGGTGTAGCAAACAAGAGGAAACTCGGATCTACTAATTATTTCTTCAAAAATGGGGGTAAAATCTTCCCCAAATTTCATCTTATTCTGCAACAAATTGGAATCCTTTTGATAAAATCATTCATCTTACTACATCTGTTAGAGTTATTTTGAAATTATCTCAAATTTGTAACATTCTGACAACCTTTCAAAATAATTCATTAAAGCGATGAAGATGGAATAATTCATATCACGATTCATATAAAATTATATAACTATTACTTTTGTTCAAAACTTTATATATTATTAAATAATCAAAAGGGAAAATTTTTTAGATCTATATTGTCGGTTATATAAATATGTATAGTAACAAGTACATATAATCATGTTATTATGTTTTTCTACTATAAATTTGATTATATTGTTTCATGACCCAAAATTTCAAGTCGTGATGACACCTTTTATAACCTACCAGTAATGCTCCCTCAAATCATGATATATCTTAGCAGTGCCCAGATGAATAAAATATTTGGAATCATGGGCCTACGAAGGACACAATGTAGGTGTTGAAAATTTTAACGAAGGTTGTCTTGATAAAAAGTGAGTCTCACACCCTAACTCTGTTTTAAGCCAAATAACCACAAGGAGGCTCAGTATTAGACCGAAAGACTCAACAACCGCACGAAGGGTTGTTCTAGAACAAAATCGGCATTCCAGAGTTAACCAACCAAACAAAATTCTCACCTGGGAACGTTTATGAAGAATGTTGACCAATGTTAAACTTAGGCCCATATTTTAAATGCTAAAATGCATAATGACATAAAATGACACAGAAAAGCTCGAGATCCGAGCCGACCATGGCATTAGCCTAAAATGTCTCTTTCGGAGGTCGTCTTCTTGAAATTTTAGTCAAAATCAACCGTTCAAGGTTCAAAAGCACCAAAACATAGAAATTGACATGAAAACCAATGAACGACTATGTAATTGAGCTATCAGTCCCAACAAGTCATAGATGACTTTTGGCCGCTATATATACTCTACAAACGATGAAAGAAAAGCATAAGTATATAAATTACCTAAAGGGTCATTACAGTTTACAACAAGAATATAAGCCTCACTTGCCTCCGATCAATGCCAATATTCATTAACACTCAAGTTTGGATCTTCAAATCTAAAAAAGATAAAGCAAAGGGTGATAAACATTATTTGATGCCTCCCCCGTCGATGGACTAGTCATCCATATCCACTCCTAAGTTTAAAATTCTTTGGTGCCATCATATGAGGATCCATAAATATTAGCCCCACAACGAGAACTTCTCCCAACTCCGTACATTGATTATCTTAGTCTATCCTTCGGTATGTTTTATATACTCAAAGCATCTTATGTGCAAAAAAAATTATGAATTAAACTTTATTTCTTGCACCTTTTCATACTTTATTTTTTTATTACTTAAGGATTTTAACTCTTGGAAGCATAACTCTCGGTTGCGGAATCTCGCATGTGCACTATTCGTGAAAGAGTGAAACAAATGAAAATTGGAGAAATTGATAGGTCTAAGAACACATGACATGGGATCAAAGAAAGAATCTTCCTAAAGATTTGCTTATAGCCTTCCAAATTTGGGATACATATGTCACCACACTTATCCGAATGATTCTACTAGATATATCTTTGCACCAACAACACTCGTTAACTTGAGGCTCTGATCCTATTAATTAAATCCCATTAGTTGGTAAGCCAGATCTTAGCATGTAACCAATAATAATGGGCCTGTTGGGGTTTATTTGCTCTAATTTCTTATCATAAATAGGTTTCTCTTTTAGGAAAAAGTTTTAATTTTTTGGATAGTCTTTTTCTTGAAAGAAAGGTTTTGAAAGTCTATAAATATAGCTTGTTCCTTCTAACTTAATTAACATGCACAATGTAGTCCTAGGGTTTTCAGAGTAGCGGTTATGGGAGAGAATTTTGTATACCTCCTTGTATTTTGAGTAAATTGATTGAATCTATTGCTCTCTATATTTTGTACTCTCATATTTATAATGGATTGCTCATCTCCTTTGTGGACGTAGGTCGTTTGACCGAACCACGTTAAAAAATCTTTGTGTCTTTTGGTGTATTTCTCGTTTGTCTTTTTACTCATGGTCTTTCGAGCTTTGCTTTGCTAGCTTCCACGTTACACCTTCTTATTTTTTGTCCTAACAAGTTGTATCAGAGCCAAGTGCAACGGTTTGTTGATGGAACCAAGTTAAAAATTGGATGTTCATCTTGACTGATGTAGTTCTAGCCGCAATCTTTTTGACACTAATGAAGAATTTTGTTGGATAAATTGTTTCAGAGAGGTTCTCTATGTCGATACGTAGATTTGATGGATGAGATTATGGAGAAGAGATACAAGATCCTATAGATTATGTGAAGAAGGTGAACAAATTTATTTTTTTCAAAAATTTAGGCCAATGGGGAGATTTGTTAGGGTTTATTTGCCCTGATTTCTTACCATAAATAAGTTTTTCTTTTAGGAAAAAGCTTTAATATTTTACCAGTCATTTTATTGTAGAGAGGGTTTTAGGACTCTTTAAATATAGGTTTGTTCCTTCTAACTTAATCAGCATTCATAATGTAGTCCTAGGGTTTTGTGAGTTGTTATTATAGGGGAGAATTTTGTGCATGCACCTCCTTGTATTCCGAGTGAATTGGTTGAGGTTGTTTTTCTCTATATTTTGTACTGTCATATTTATAGTGATTGCTCATCTCTTTTGTGGACATAGGTCCATTAACCGAACCACGCTAAATCTTTGTGTCTTTTGGTGAGTTTCTCGTTTGTCTTCTTACTCGTGGTCTTTCGAGGTTTGCTTTGCTAGCTTCCGCATTACACCTGCGTATTTAATCCTAACAAGTGGTATCAGAGCAATGGTTCAAGAATGAAACCATATTATAGATGGAAGTTTATCTTGGCGGGTATAGTTCTAGACGCAACCTTTTTGAGAGTAATGAAGATCTTTGTTAGAGAACTATTTTCATAGAGGTACTATGTGTCAAGACGTAGATTTGACGGAGAATATTATGGAGAAGAGATCGAAAATCCTAAAGATTATGTGAAGAAGGTGGACAAATTTACTTTTTCAGAAATTCAGGCTAAGGGGGAGATTTGTTAGGGTTTATTTGCACTGATTTTTTTTTACCACAAATAGGTTTTTCTTTTAGGAAAAAGTTTTAATATTTTGAGTAATCTTTTTCTTGTAGGAAAGATTTCTAGACTCTATAAATATATGTTTGTTCCTTCTAACTTAATTATCATTCACCATATAGTCCTAGGGTTTTCAAAGTTGCGGTTATGGGGCAAATTTTTATATCTCCTTATATTCTGAGTGAATTGGTTGGGGTTATTTCTCTCCATATTTGGTACTCTCATATTTATAGTGGATTTCTCATCACCTTTGTGGACATAGGTCAATTGACCAAACCACATTAAATATTTATGTCTTTTGGTGTGTTTCTCGTTTGTCTTCTTTCTCATGGTCTTTCGAGGTTTGTTTTGCTAGTTTCCGCATGACACCTGCTTATGTTTTGCCCTAACAAGTGGTATCAGAGCTAGGTGCAACGGTTTTTTTATGAAACCAAGTTAAAAATTGGGTGTTCATCTTGGTAGGTGTAGTTCTAGCCGCACCCTTTTTGACAGTGATGAAAAATTTTGCTGGAGAAATTATTTCAAAGATGTTCTTTGTGTCGAGATATAAATTTGATGAAACAGATTATGGAGAAAGAGATAAAAAACCACAAATTTCTTTATCAGAAATGCAGGCCAAATGGGAGATCTGTTGGTGTTTATCTGTCTTGATTTCTTACCATAAATAGGTTTTCCTTTTAGGAAAAAGTTTTAAAATTTTACCAGTCTTTTTCTTGTAGAGAGGGTTTTAGGACTCTATAAATATGGGCTTGTTCCTTCTAACTGAATTAGCATTCACAATGTAGTCCTAAGGTTTTGAGAGTTGCAGTCATGGGGGAGAATTTTGTGCATGCACCTCCTTGTATTCCGAGTAAATTGATTGAGATTGTTTCTTTCTATATTTTGTACTCTCATAGTTATAGTAATTACTCATCTCCTTTGTGGATGTAGGTCAATTAACCGAACCTCGCTAAATCTCTGTGTCTTTCGGTGAGTTTTTCATTTGTCTTCTTACTCATTGTCTTTCGAGATTTGCTTTGCTAGCTTTTGCATTACACCTGCTTATTTTGGTACTAACAAGTGGTATCATAGCCATGGTTCAAGGAAAGAACCATGTTATATATGGGTGTTCATCTTGGCGGGTGTAGTTCTAACCGTAACCTTTTTGACAATAATGAAGATCATTGTTGGAGAAATGGTTTCAGAGAGGTTCTCTGTGTCTATACGTAGATTTTATGGAGAAGATAATGGAGAAGAGGTCAAAGATCCTAAAGATTATGTGAAGAAGGTGGACAAATTTACTTTATCAGAAATTCTAGCCAAATGGGATATTTGTCGGGGTTTATTTGCCCCGATTTCTTACCATAAATAGGTTTTCCTTTTAAGAAAAGATTTTAATATTTTCAGTAGTGCTTTTCTTGTAGGAAAGGTTTTGAGACTCTATAAATATATGTGTGTTCCTTTGAACTTAATTAACATTCACAATGTAGTCCTAGGATTTTGAGAGTTGCGGCTATGGGGGAGAATTTTGTATACCTGCTTATATTCTGAGTGAATTGGTTGAGGTTATTTCTATCTATATTTTGTACTCTCATATATATAGTGGATTGCTCATCTCCTTTGTGAACGTATGTCGATTGACCGAACCACGTTAAATATTTGTGTCTTTTGGTGTGTTTCTCATTTGTCTTCTTACTCATGGTCTTTCTGGGTTTGCTTTTCTAGCTTCCGCATTACACTTCCTTATTTTCGGTCGTAACAGGCCCGGAAGTGGAAGAAATAGATAGAATCATAAAAAAATTATTTAAGGTAGAAATGATATAAATGAGAGTATATATATATATATATATATATATATATATACACAACCTTCGAACGAGGACAAAATTCAAGATTCAGCCCAAAACTTAGTAGATGCTAGCGCATAGTTGTTATAGAAGACTAAGTACATACTAGACATGCATAACAAATATAAAAAATGTCTAAAATTAATAAAGAGTGGTTCAAAATGTACAAAATGAGACGAGTCAACCAAGACGCTAATAAGCTCATTTTGGGGATACAAAGTACAACAACACGAGAATCAACGGGACTCGACTAGAGCTCAGAATCAGGAAAAAAAATGTACAGTGTAGTATGAGTACCAAAATAACAGGTACTTAGTAGGCATCATAGGTCGATCGAGCTCGCGATTACAACAGAATAGCAAGCAAGTAATTAACACATATAGGGCAATAGTAAAGGCATAAGAATCACACATGCATCAAAGTAAAGCTACAATGGAAATTAATGAAGTAAAGTTATCTAAACCTAATTTGATCCCCTTAGACCATAGTGCACATACAAAGGCCTAACAACGATAATTATACAGGAAATAACATGTTTGAACCCCATATGAAAGAAAGGTATAAGTAAATGCTACACTATAAGACACAATTCGATAGTAAATACCAACATCGTCCCTGAATATGATCTTGGGATAACCCCAGGTAACCTAGCATCTCTCAGAATTTTACATAAAAGTAGCTAGTCTTTCCTAGAATCTTACATCGAAAAGCCTTATTGAAACCTAACAACAACAAAGTGATAAATGGAGATATAGTTTCAGGATTCAACAAAAATAAGGAGATACAATAAAACACATGGATGGAAGAACAAGAAGGAGATTTAGCAAAATCAAGCTAAAAAAGGTATGAATTGAAAAACTAGAGGTGTACCTGATAATGAAGAACTCTCGGAGCTCAAAAATTACAACAGATGGTAACAAAGGAGAAAAGATCCCTCAAGTAAAAACAAACAAAAGAAATTGTGAGACACAACATCAGATACAAGAAAAACAAAGAAGAAAGAGTAAGATCTAGAGTGTCCTTACCTCAATCGAAGCTAAAGAACATGCAACAATAGTGGAAGAGATTGAGAGAAAAGCGACAACAAAATTCAAGTGTTAGAATTAGGGTTGCCATTTTTGGTTTTATTTGTTTCTTACTTTGTTTTTATAGATTTTTTTTAGTACTTATAATGCTTTCTTTTTGGGCCAGATCTGATTGGATCTATTTTGGGTCTGGTCTGATTGGATCATGTGTAATAAGGGATTTTTATTTTTTTCATTTAAATAAAAATGCCTACAAGAAAACATAGTTTATTAAAAATAATATCCCAGAATCTTACGTCAGAATTGCTAGTCCTTTTTGGAATCTTACATGGGAAAGCCTTAATATAACCTAACATATCCCAAAATCTTACGTCAAAATTGCTAGTGCCTTTCTGGAATCTCAAATCATAAGTTGTTTATATAACCAAGTCATCTCAAAATCTTACATCAAAATGACTACAGAAAATCAAAACATCTCTCAAAAACATATCTACAACACTAGCTAGAGTCTCCCAGAATCTCACCTTGGGTCAGCTATACGACTAAGAAAAATGATATTGGATAAGTCTAGAGGGTCATCTCACTACAACAAGCCCATTACACATATTGTAATGACTTAGTCAGTCATTTTTTGTTTTTCTGTGGAAATTACTGTTTTGCCCTCCCGATATTAACCATACGTCTTCTATGATTGTGTCTGAAGATCAGTAGTCTTGAACTTTGAGTTAAAATTTAAAAATTTGATAAGTTTTGAGTTTGAAAGGCTAAGTTGTTAAGAAAGTAGTTTTTGGTGTCTTTTAGAGTTTCGAGTGTCGGGATGGAATTTCATCAATTCCATTAGTCCTAAAATGTGAAATCTATTACGTGAGAGTTGTTGGTTTCTGATTCCGAGTCTTTTTGAGGATTTGAGGTCCTTAGTTGTGAAATTGTAGCATTTGGGTTGACTTTGGTAACATTCAGGTTTCAGATGCTCGGATCGAAATTCGAAGGGTTTCATTGGATTCAGGAAATAATTTTAGGCCTAGGTGAGGTTTTGGTTGATTTTTGAGACGTTCCGAGCTTTTTTAACCTTTTTAGGTGTTGAGTTAGTTTCTTGCAATTTTCACGGATGTCAGGTCAAGGAGACCTTATATTCGTATTTTGATAGTTCCATTGAGTCTGTAATGTTGATTATAATTGATTTGCATATGTAGTTTGTGTGCACAGGGTTCCAAATGAATCCCGAGGGTTCTTTTGATGTTATATTGACTGTGTTTCTGGTGCTGCAATCTTCGCTCAAGTGAAACTTGGTTCGTTTAAGCGATGGTCGCTTAAGAAGAACCTCGTCGCAAAAGTGAGACTGGACTTTTGTGCGGGGTTCACTTAGCGATGGTCGCTTAAGCGAAATCTGGTTAGCGAAAGTGAGAGCCCCAACTTTTCCGGGTTTCTCTTAAGCGGAACCTGGTTCAGTTAAGTGACATCTGAGGGGTTTTTGACTTGCAAATTATGGGGTTTCAACCCCATTTCACCATTTTGAGTTTTGGAAGCTTTGGGGTGGCGATTTGGATCAGTTCTTGGTAAAAATTTGAGCCCCCCCTCCCCCCTCCTAAAAAAAATAAAATAAAATTGCGGGCCTTAGACATTTGACTTATTTTTTACACAATAAAGCCTCCCCCTGCACCCATGGTTAGTAAAACACACTTAGTGTTGACTAGACAAAATATTTGTCACAAAGTGTTTGCCCATAAAATCTCCATCTAGTATATATTACAAGTTTATTATTAAATTAATCATTTTTAAATCATTAACTCTCCCCTCTCAAATTAGAGATATCGAGATCACGCCTAAGATAGTGAATGTCACAGTTGGAACGAATCAATTTATACGGAAGTATTTTTGACTTTTAACCTTAACTTTTAACTTAATATTGATTTATTTAGATTTGTTACATGGGAATTAACCTTTCACATGGAATGCCTCATGGCAAAATTTCTAAACAAAAGAGAGAGTATACACGCATCATCAGAAATTTGTTGAGGTACATTTCACTAATTACAAATGAGTGATAGTTCAAGTATGAAACTCATACTCTCAATAGTTCAAGTGTAAAACTCAAGAAGTTGATTAGTTTAAATATGACATTTTTTACCCTTAGTTGTCGTTTTGTAGGGAACAATGGTTCATGTATTATGTATCGTATTAGTTAGGATACTGTGTTTGCTAGAATTTTGGGCTTATATATAATTAATCTATATATTAGTTATACACCATACATGGTATTATTGGATGCACAACTAATTAGTCCCTATCATTTGGTGGTATTAGTAAATACATACTTCCTTTGTCCCACTTTCTATGACTTACTTTCATTTTTAATACGAAAAATGGCCTAAAATACCCTCGAAGTATTGAAAATGGTACAAAATTACCCTCCATCCACCTATTAGCTCCAAAATGCCCTTTTCATCTACCTATTGGCTCCAAAATACCCTTGTCATCCACCTTTGGGTTCAAAATTGACCACTTATTTAACTATTTTAAAATTAAACAATTTAAATATGTTTTAAAATATTTGTCGCTCAACTATTGGTTATAATTTAATTTATTAATATAATTTCTAAACCAACTCACTACCCACTCATTATTAACTAAACCCCACCCAATTAATAAACAATTATAATATCAAAATTGTCATAAACACTACTAAAATACGACGAAATTATAGATTCCTGAAAATGACATCCAAAATTATTCGAGTCAGAATCAAAGCCCCAATTAAATTTAGGTTGAGCCCCTTATTTAGGAGGACACTTTCAATAGGATCCTATTTCAAGCTTGAATTCGAAATTTATTATTAAAGGTAAAGAAGTAGTACATCCCAAATTAATTCATGAACTTTTTTTTAATATAATTTTATAAATATTTATGGTTTGTTTTAAAACCTTTAATATATTATTTTTAAAAAAATTATCTATGAAGTAACATCACATAATTGAGACGAAAGAATAATTAAGATGAACATTGTCAGATTTTTAAGTTTATCGTTAATTTTTTATTTAGACACTTGAATGTATGGTAATTTACTTCTATAGATATTTTCGCCTCAAATTTCTAAAAACTCTCATTGGAAGTAGCTTTCTTGTTGTTGCATTAGTAATGTGACGGGTTTATTAACTTGGTGGGATTTAATTAGTACTGGGTGGGTAGTCGATTGATTTCTAAATTATATTAATAAGTTAAATTATAACAAATAATTGAGCTTCACGTATTTAAAAAAATATTTAAATAGTTTAAATTTAAAATCGTTAAATAAGTAGTCAATTTTGAACAAAAGGTGGATGACAAGGGTATTTTGGAGCCAATAGATTGGTGGGAAGGGTATTTTGGAGCCAATAGGTGGATGGAGGGTAATTTTGTACCATTTTCAATACTTTGAGGGTATTTTAGGCCCTTTTCCGTTTTTAATAATTCCCCAAAAATGACACATTTTTATATTTAGTAACAATTTAACTTTAAAATATCTAGTTTATCCTTAGTGAAATGATTTTTAGCCACACAAATATCTATGATCATTTTAGACCACAAGTTTTAAAAAAATCTTTCTTGAACTCCCTACCAAGAACTAACTCATGTAAACGGGGACGGAGGGAGTAGGATTTATTCTTTTGAGATTAATCTATGTAAAGATAAAAATACTCATCAAATCCTTTTAATCATTTTGTTTATTCTATTGATTTTATGTTTTATATTTGTACTAGTAAATTTATTTAAATAAATTAACTTACAAATTTTATTATTTAGCTGGAGTTGTTTGTTGCTAAATAAATCCAAAATACAAATCAATACAATATTTGAAATGTGAATTATTTAATATTTACTAATTGAAAAGGGCAAATATATGACCACATGACGTTTATGATCTTAATTGAATTTATTATTTGTTGATATATAATATGTGGTTTTCTAATTTTTATATTTTAAACGATTTATAAAATTGCATACATATTAAAACTACAACTTGCAATTTGTATATGTAAACGTAGATGGTTTATTCGATTTTATTATTGTTTACGTTCTTTTCGATTTATTAAGATGACAATTATTTACCCTCAAATTAATCAGGTGAGAAAATAACAAACATGACGATAAAATTGTTCTTCTCCTAAAGTTAGAAGGCCAAAAAAAAAATATTGTTTGGCCGTTAACTATCTTGACCCAATTACATAAAATAGAAAATCACATGACAATTCAAGGGTATATAATTGAAGAAAGATTTTATAGAGTTTTAATCCAAACACAAGATTAGATGAGGATCAATGAACCAAACATTAGTAGAAAATAAATCTTGCATTACTAATTCATGTATAACTAATCCTACGTTATTAATAATTGTACCAAAAGTAACCAACCCTTAATTCAATCGATATCCATCACCTACTGTAATTTAGACCGATTTAAAGACCTAATTGAATGCAACGTGTTAGGTTGTTGACGAGTATCAATGGATTACAAATTAAAACAATACTCTTCACAAACAATATACAACCAATCAGCTTATAATTGAAAACATAACACATTATAACTCAATTATTACAATACTTTCTTGCAAACTTCTATAATATTCCTGAGTCAATATAATATAAAACCCTTCATCAAGTTGAGATGGAAGGCAGAAAGGAAACTTACATTTGAATATATGTTTGATCAGAAGAATGATTAGTTGTTGTGGATTAGATAAGAACTAGTCATTAAGTTTAATTTAACACAATTATAAGATTACAATATTTTCTATAGTCCTTGGTCTCAACATGACACTTTTAATTTTGACTAAACACAAAATTTAAAAATAAATAAAAAATAAAGATTTTTGAAAGTTGTGATCTAAAACACTCTTTAACCATTGTGTGGCTATAAGTCATTTCAGTAAATCAAATTTTAAAGTTAAAGTTATTTCTAATTATAGAAATGTGATATATTTTCTTAGAACGGACTAAAAAAATAACGTGTCACATAAATTGAGACAAAAAAAGTAATAGAGAAATCGAATGCATCCATGTGTAGAGGCTTTGAGCAACCATTCTCATTTTGGATTACCAATCCTCAGATCAAGCCCAAGGTCCATGCCATTGTAGGCAATGGGAGCATACATCCATAGATCATCAGAGCTCAACAGCTGCATGCACAAAACACACCACATTAACATCCATCTCTTCATTCCAAAGTCATATTTTTTTTCATGGGACAAGCACATGGAAATTCCTTCCCAGGACCTTTGCCTCACTATAACAAAAACAACTTTTAGCGGCAATAAATATTGACATCAATAAGGAGTGCTAAAGTGTATGACTATCTCATTTAAAAGCTTAAGTTATTAGAGAAAACATACTTTCATTAGTTAATTATATTCTGAAAATAGTAAGTCTTATTTGGTAACAGAAGAAAAAAAGTAAATAACCTTCTATAGCATGTTAAAATATGCAAATAAAATAATATAGTATATACTAGCTATTATATTCATTGGTTTCCTCCCACCCCCTCAAACAATGTTTTATTTAATACCACTCCTGTCCACACAATATGATGAGATTTTTCAACCTACACTGTACAACTCTTCTAAAATGTTGTTAAGTTTGTGTTAGATCCTCCAAAAAAAAAGTACATTTTTGGAAGATTGATAATAGAAACATTTTTGGGGAGTCTGAAGCTCATAGATTCTTCTCTTTGCGTAAATATGATTGTGCAAGTATATCGTCTTTGTGTTGTTTAAATCCTTAATACATTGCAATACTTTGTGAAGGGAAGATAATAAAGCTTACCTTGATTTGGAGTTGCAAAAATTTAACATACTGAACTGCCTCTTCAAGCATGGTGCTAATGTCAACCTGTCATCAAATATTTTGCCATTTTCGGTTCACATTCTCTCAGCAGATATATAACAGAACGATCGATGACTAATGCAGTTACACTAACTTAACTTACCTTGGTTCCATTAGGTATGAGAGTCTGTAAGGTCTTCAATCTCTCGTTAATTCGCTCTCTTCTTTTCTGTTCGAAGAAAGAAGAAAATCCTTTACATATATACTAGCAGATCAACAAAATGTAATAGGCATGCAGTTAGTTACATATATACCCTGGCATACAAGCTCTGGGGGTCAGTTGCTGAACCCCTGCTTGCTCTGGATTTTTGAGTCAACTCAAGAGAAACATTAGATTCATCTTCTGAACAGCAACTGATCATAGAGTTTTGCCTCTGAAGCACAGCCTTGGTTTTCATATCCATCTCACCAGTTTTAACGTCTGTTTGCAGCTTTGTACTTCTCTTGTTCTTTGGTACCTACACCACAGAATTACGAGATATCATTAAATCAGATTAACTAATACTAAATCGGATAGAAAGGTTTTACAGTTGATGAATAACACTCACATGACAATGTAACCGCGCTCTTTTCTTAGAACTCTCTGTTGGACTATGATCCATTTTATCTTCATAGTCTATTCTTCCTAGCTGCAAGCCTTTTCCATCAAGTAGAGGTTCAGCCGTGTTTTCATCAAACTCCATGTTATTAACGAAGTACTCATCTGCTTCAATTGGATTATTAGTATCCATCAGACCACGTTCTGTTGTTATCGAACTATCATTTCTCATCAACATAGGCCGAGAATTACTTGAGTAGTGACTTGCATGACTTGGATGAGGAAAGAAGAAACTACTATGTTCTCTTCCTCCTGACGATCCAAACACGTTGATATTTGATTCATAACCAGATGAAACTCCATAGTAATTAGAATTAATTGGTAACTCATTTGGAAACGAACAGTTACCAAGTAACTGTGCCATGAAATCCGCCTCCTCAGTAAAACACATTCCACTAAAGGAACTCCAATCTCCTTCAGACATTGATACCACATGCTCCATTCTATTTAACAACTTCTTTCTTTATAATAGAGAAACTCAATGTTGGAAATAGTGAGAGATAGAAGCGCGTATTTATAGCAATAACAGAAGGGATTGACTTTGGTAGGTATATCAATATTCTATGACTGAGCAATCAATAAACAGAATATGCCCCTGATTGTTTTAAATATAAATAGATTATGTCTAAAATGGGGCAAATTACAACTAAGATAGACTTAGTTCAACCAGATAGGGACTAAATTGAGGGAATATAAAAACTCTTAGTATATACATTTATAATTAGGTAAGTATGAGAATGACTAGAGTATATATAGCAATGATTGAGAAAAGGATTAAGTATATATTATGAGTAACTATCAATTGTCCAAATTTTATAATTAAGAAAATGGGGAAAGAAGATTGAGAATCATACCTGGAGAACGTGGGAGTCTTTTTCAATATAATACAAAATGAAACCACAAATGGCATCACTTGAGAATATGCAGATCGATTGTGGTGCTGAGTTTGACATTTTTAGAAGGAAAAATATTGAAATGTATCTTTCAAAAAGAGGCATAATACATAAATATGCCCCTTAACTTGGTCTCATTTTATGTTTATGCCCTTCAACTTTGGATATGCACAAGTATACACTTAAACTTGTATAAAATTGAACAAGTAGACACATGAGTCCTGTGTGGCATAATACACGTACGACACCATGTAGGACAAGAAATGACATGTAGGATACGATGTGTGTCTATTTGTTCAACTTTATACAAGTTTAAGTGTCCACTTGTGCACACCCAAAGTTGAAGGGCATAAACGTGATTTGAACCCAAGTTAAAGGGCATATATATGTATTATGCATTCAAAAAACTCTAATACCGGTATTTGTAGGAGTAGTCGAGGTGCCTGGAAGCTAATCTCTTATACTAGCGTCATTAAAAAGAAAAAAAATACTATTGTTTAATATCCTCAGTTGCTCAGACAGGGGTGTATGGACCTATTTTTCTAAGTTAGGTTAGAAATTTGAATCTTTTAATTATCTTGTTTTATTTTCCTCTCTAAAATT
The DNA here is from genome assembly GCA_016801875.1 of Solanum sitiens. Taxonomy (NCBI): domain Eukaryota; kingdom Viridiplantae; phylum Streptophyta; class Magnoliopsida; order Solanales; family Solanaceae; genus Solanum; species Solanum sitiens. Next base: position 2,584,002 of record JABWTJ010000014.1, on the reverse strand, counting down.
GGATAACACCTCTCTAAGTGGTTTTGATAGATAAAAATAATTTTGGACCTATAATTTTAAAATTCTAATGGTTTTCAGTGATAAGAACCTATATGTTAAACTGATCGAATTTATATCGTAGATCCTCCTTTTCATAATAGTAAACTCATCATCTCAAAATCCTAAATAACGCTCCGGCCCCAGAAATTAGACCTGCCATCACCAAACATATCCAATATGTGGTTACCATTATGTGCAAACTCTGAGACTAAGCCGTCACAACTTGTTAGTAAGTAGTAATTCACAACAAGGGCATGTCTGGAAATCATGTGTAGGGATGGCCATGTGCGGGGGCGGATGCAGAGCGGGGTGGGTTTAAAGTTATATGGGGCGGGGCGGCATTAAGATTGTGCAAGCCGGAGGGATGTGGGGTGAGTTGAAGTGGATTTTTTAAAATTAATGCGGGACGGAGGGTTTAGGGGTATATTGATTTTATGCGGGTTCAAACTTAATTTTAACTTTTTACATGTTATAACAGTGAATAGTGATAGATCATTATTTATTAAGATGAATTTCTTTAAAACTACTAAAATAATCAAGATAGTAAATAAAAATGGCTCCATAAAAATAGTACAACTTCTTACATGTTTTCCCAATTGACCTCTTAAATATAAATTTTTAAGTCGTCGTTTATTAAATTAATACAATTTAATGAGAAAAGTAAATATTTAAAAATTATGCAGAGATCGGGGGATGGGGGTGGGGGGTGGGGTTGCCATCCCTAATCATGTTTAATTACACCTTAATTTCTAGTTTATAGCACAATTACATAATTTGTTTCTTTTATTTATTTTATAAAAGCCAATACAAAAATAAAATAAACACTTTTAGATGAATATGTAAATAAGTTTTAATGTGTGGTAAATTTTTGCTTCTCTTTGAAAATTGAATAGTATAATTATTCCTTGTTATATACATCAATTTTATATTGATTAAATTGCTTATCAAACAAACACATAAAAGCTAAGGAAACTTTCACATATAGCCACTCAAAAATAATCTAATTACTCTCTATAGCTATAGTTTGATAATTACAGTTCGTAGCTACATGTTATAGGGAGGAGAGAGGCGAGCGAGACTGGGATAGAGAGGAGAGAGGAGAGAGAGGGGGAAAAGAGTGGGAGAGAGGCGAATTATTTACGTATATAGGTTAGATAATTATATATTATACATATGTATTTGTTTATATGGCAATTGGCAAGAGAGATTGAGAGATGGAGGAGAGAGGCGAGCGAGATTGGGAGATGAAGGAGAGAGGTGAGCGAGATTGGGAGTGAGAGGAGAGAGGCGAGTGAGAGAGGACAGAGAGTGGGAGAGAGGTGAATTGTATATGTATATCGGTTAGATAATTATATATTATACATATGTATTTGTATATTCTGGAGAATTATACATAAACAAACATGACTAATTATACAAATTCAAAGTCAATCCACGTAATAAATGTATAATGATAGTCGCGAGTGGTAATTATAGCAAACTATAACTATGATGAGTAATTAAGTAGTATAAATTTGCTTAACCACGTAATTTTCTCATAAAAATATCATTAATAAATGTATAAAGTCCATCATAAGTTAGTATGTATTTCATAAAACTACACTTGCATTATGCGTGAGTCTTATAATCCCTTGAACAACTTGAAAGTAATATTATTAGGAAAAATGACAGAAATCACACTTTTAAGTTCTCTTATTACAATTATCCCCTATTAGTTTTATAAATCTCCAAAATCCCTCTTTTTTCACGCATCAGATTAATGTATCAGCGCATCAAATTAATGTATCTCGTGCATCAGATTAATGTATCATGTAAAAAATGTACATCAGATTAGTGTATCATGTATAAAATATAATGTATCTTACTTAACGAATAATGTATCTCGTGCATCAAATTAGTGTATTAGCGCTTATATTAGTATATTAGTTTGAGGAATTATGTAATTATAAACTTATAAGGGACAAATGGTAATTTTGCCTTAAAAATATGTGATTTATATCCTTTGCCCTTATTATTATCTTTTTTTTTAATCAAGCCCAGTTATTAAAAAATATAATTTTTACTTACCAATCTTGAATTCCCACATATTAAATATCATAAATTATAAAAATAAATTTCATAAATAAAGAAAAAATCCTTCCAAACTCCTCCCCAAACTCTTCCCCATCCCCACTTACTTTTCGCATTTCCCTAACTTTGTTCACCAAATTAAAAAAATAGTTACCTTCATTAAGAAATGTAAAACAAGAACAATTCACTATTTTGTGTTATTTATCATTGTAATATTAGAAAAATAATCATCATTTTATCCTATTATTCTATACTTGAAATTCTATAAATATATCTATAGATAGTATTTTATGATATAGTGATTCAAAATAACAATGATTAATCATAATTGTTGATGGTAATGACTTATAATTAGAGGTCAAATAATAGGTGGTGAATGATGATGGTTGTTAGCGGTATATAATGTTTACTAATGATAGTAATTATTGACAGTGGTTAGTAGGATGTAGTAATGGGTTATGGTAATGATTGTAACTGATGGCTAATGTTGATGATGATTGATTTTGGGGATTAGCAGTAGTTGTGAACAGGGGCGAACCTACTTGGTTGCATATGAACCCACTTCGTCGAAAAAATACATTGTATATACATATATATTCAATCTATTTTTTTGAAACAAAACCTAGATATAATTAATTTGACACCACTTAAATCAATAGAAACACATAGCCTAGCGGGTAAAGTGGGTACAATTTGATTGATATATCCAGGGTTTGATTCCCACCTGCAACATTCAATACTGCTTCATTTTTTTTATACGTTGAGCCGACTTGGTAAAATTTCTGGGTCCACTACTGGTTGTGATTATAGTTGGGATAAGGATGGACGTGATTGTGGATGGAAGGCAGTGATGATTGTAACACCTCGTATCCAAAACAGAACAGAAATCAACTTTCCAAAATTGCAGGTGCAATCTACGTCACCATCTACGGATTGTAGTCTGATCTACGACCCGTACTGTGGGTCCGTGGTTCACCACTGTAGCCCCTCCCAAAACTAAACTCAGAAAATTGACCAAGTCTCGACCCACAGACTGACCTACGGTCTGTAAGTCAGACCACGATCTGTGGTCTGTGTCCGTGGATTGAGACTCCTCTTATCCAACCTCTGACATGAACTACGGACGACCATCACAGATCGTCGTTCGATCTACAGTCTATAGGTCTGACCGTAGGTGATGGTTAGCAATTAGTTAGGGGGAAATTGCTGATAGGGTCAACTTCAAATGATTATAAATCTTATAACAAAAGGAATTAGGTGTCCTATAACCTATGATATCATAACTAATTGAATCCTCTTTCCAACGCCGCCAAGTTTGCTAAAATCCAACCTCCGAGTAAAAAGTTATGCCCTTTTTAGTGAAGGCCTGTCGAGAAGACTCAAACGACAGACCCAAACGACAGACAGTCGATTGAACGATGGCCCGTCAGTCCAATCCATCGATTGCTCCGACAACAACTAATTCAGGGGTCTTTTGGTCTTTTCCTATTTCGTTTAAACACTAAGATACGTCGTTTAAACCCTAAATCATGAGATTTTAGTCAGTTTAAGCCTAGAAAAATAACTAAAACTAATCATTAATCAAAACTTAGAAAATTAGAAGCAGGAGAGGAGAAAAAGGTCAAGAACCCTAGTTCAAGAACGCAACAAGGTTCCATCAGTTCCAGCCCAAAAATCGAAAGATTTCTTTGTGGAATTCATCACCAGGTATGTGCGATTTCACTAGTAGGTTCCTTTTCACCCATTAGATCCCTAGTTTTCAGTCAGTTTCTTGATTCTCATATCAGGACTAGACTTAGGGTTTCTTGAATGTTAGAATTATTGGGTTCTTAGCTATTAGAATGATTCAAATCATATTAGTATGTTAATAATCAGTTTATTGCAAGAATTTCAGAACCCTACCTATGTATTTATTTTGTTCTTGAATTACACATGCTAGGTCAGATATTTTAGTTACTTCAGATATACATGCCTCAGTTATTAATGCATCATTATCAGATTAATTGTTGCATTCTCAGTTTGCATGTTCAGTTTGAGCTATCTAGTATTTACAGAAACTTAGTCATAATCAGTTAACCACTAAATTCATTGGGAGTAGCATAATACCGAGTTGGACTAGGGTTTAGCGTACCCAAATAGTCCCAAAACTTCTAGTCAAATAGGTTGTAAGTCCCCTCTGTGGGCATCAGTTTAGTGATTACGCCAACATGCCTTTATACCTGTGGCAGGGTATATTGGGTCCTCTCGATGAGGCGTATACATCGTACTCCACATTTAGTTCATGTGGTTTTATTATCGGTTATTAGTAGCTCCCATAGTTAAGTCACATTCTATTGCATTGATCATTTATCAGTATATCCAGTATTCAGTTTCAGCATGTTATAAATTGGTCACTGCATTTAGTTATCTCAGCATTCAGTATATCATGTTCAGAATATTATACTTGTTTTTGTGCTTGTTCAATTATGTATTATTTTAGCTTTACTCTATCCTAATGCTCAGTACCTTTCAAGTACTAACACATATGTGCGCTACATCTTCTCCTAATGTAGGTTTAGGTTGTCAGTATCCAGATCACGCTTAGATTGGTTACCGATCTCCAGTTCAATAGAAATCAATGGTGAGTCCTCATTCTCCGAGGACAATAGTCATGAGTTTCTTTTCAGTATCTTAGTCCTTTAGTTTCAGTTTTTCTAGACTTAGTTGGGCTCTGTCGCAGCAATTCTAGTCAGTTAGAGGCTATTTTCAGACATAGTTAATTTCAGCTTGGTATTGAGTTAATATCTCCTTTGTATTAAACTCATCAGTTTTCATATATCTCAGTTATAGTATATGAGTATTTTCCATCTTTGTATTTTATTTATAATTTTGCTTCCGCACCAGTTTATTATCTTTAGTATGCTCATGATCATGGTAGCAATGTTAGCTTGGGATCTCTTGTGGTCCTAGGTCCCGTGTCTGCATCTCGGAGGTAGCTTGGGGCTTGACAAACTTGGTATCAGAGCACTAGATTTACATTTCCTAGGATGTATGAAAAGTCGCACTAAGTAGTCTTTTTTATGGATGTGAAGTGCACCGCATCTAATGAGAGGGAGGCTATGAAGTGTTATAGGAAAAATTTCACTTTCTTGTTACTCTTATCGTGTGTAAGGTATGTTCTAATTTCATTCTAACTTGACGTTCTACATTTTAGGTCATGTCTCCTCGTAGAGTTAATGCCAGGAACGTGAATGCCAGGAATGCAAACGCAGCTCCTCCAGTTCCAGATCAGGAAGTCTCCAATGTTAAGTTCAGGAACGCCATTCAGATGTTAGCTCAAAGTTTTGCCAACTAGAACAATCAGGTTTAAGCTCATGTGAATGCTAATGGTGGATCAGCCGCATCAAGGGTCCGTGACTTTGTTAGGATGAATCCGCCTGAGTTCTTAGGATCGCAAACTAATGAGGATCCTAGAATTTCTTAGATGATATCAAGAAGATCTTTGAGGTAATGCAAGTCACTAGGAATGATCGGGTTGAGTTGGCATCATACCAGTTGAAGGATGTTGCTCATATCTGGTACACTCAGTGGAAGGAGAATAGGGGTGCAAATGCAGCTCCTATCATGCTCAGTACCTTCCAAGTATTGACGCATACGTGCGCTACATCTTCTCGTGATTTAGGTTCAGGTTCTCAGCATCCAGATCACGCTTAGATCGATTTCCGATCTCCAGTTCAACAGATTCAGTGGTGAGTCCTCATTCTTCAAGGACAACAGCCATGAGTTTCATTTCAGTCTTTTAGTCATTTAGTTTCAATTTTTTCTAAGTTTAGTTGGGGCTTGTCCCACTATTTCTAGTCCAGTTTAGAGGCTATTTTCAGACATAGTTAGTTTCAGTTTAGTATTGAGTTAATATTTTCTTTGTATTAGACTTATTGTTTTCAAATATCTCAGTTATAGAATATGGCTATTCCCTGTCTTTTTAGATTAAAGTATGATTTAGCTTCCGCATCAATTTATATTCTTTAGTATGCTCATGATCATGCCAGGAGGGTTAGCTTGGGATTAGTTGTGGTCCTAGGTTCTTTGTCCGCATCTCGGGGGTAGCTTGGGGCGTGACAAAACTTGGTATCAGAGCATTAGGTTTAATTGTCCTAGGATGTCTAAAAAGCCGCACAAAGTAGATTCCTTTTCATGGGTGTGAAGTGCACCACATCTAATGAAAGGGAGGCTACAAAGTGTTTTATAAAAACTTCACTTTCTTGTTACTCTTATCATGCGTAAGGTATGATCTTATTCCACTCTAACTTGACGTTCTACGTTTCAGATTATGCCTCATCGTAGATTTAACGCTAGAAATGTGAATGTCAGGAATGCAAATGCAGCTCCTCCAGTCCCAGATCAAAAAGTTGTCAATGTTGAGTTCAGGAATGCCATACAGATGTTGCCTCAGAGTATGACTGACCAGAACAATTGGGTTCATGCTCATGTGAATGAAAATGGTGGATCAGCAGTAGCGAGGGTCCATGACTTTGTTAGGATGAATCCGCCTGAGTTTTTAGGATCACAGGCTAATGAGGATCCTCAGAATTTCTTAGATAAGATCAAGAAGATCTTTGAGGTAATGCAAGTCACTAGGAATGATCGGGTTGAGTTGGCATCATACCAGTTGAAGGATGTTGCTCATATCTGGTACACTCAGTGGAAGGAAAATAGGGGTACAGATGCAACTCCTATTACTTGGGATTGCGTTAGTGAGACCTTTCTTGATAGGTTTTTCCCAATAGAGATGAGAGAAGCAAAAGCCCAGGAATTCATGAACTTAAGGCAGGCATGACAGTACAAAAGTATGGGCTCAAGTTTAACCAACTCTCCAAGTATACTCCTCACATGGTTGCTGACTCCAGGGCTCAGATGAATAAGTTCTTGTATGGAGTGTCAGATTTGGTGAAAACTGAGTGCAGAAATGCTATGTTACTTGGAGATATGAACATCTCTAGGCTTATGACTCATGCTCAGCAGGTTGAGGGTGATAAGCTTAGGGAACAGGCCAAGGAGAATAAGAAGGCTAGGACTGGGAACTATGACTATTCTCAGCAGAAATCGGGTGGTGGAAATTGCTCGCAGAGTCAATAAAACTTTTCAATCCCAGCCCCTTCAATTTCTAGTGTTCCATCCTCCAAGAACATGCATGATCAGAAGGTTAGGGCACCAGGCTCTAAGTCTCAGAAAAGTGTTTCAGGCAACAGGACTTACCCCACTTGCCGTAAGTGTAGTAAGAACCATCCGGGCGAGTGCCTCGCAGGAAAGAATGGATGCTTTGGGTGCGGTCAGTCTAGTCGCAGGTTGAGGGATTGTCCTTCTAGACAGGGTCAAGGAGGTAGTAATTGTAGAGATTAGTCTACAAATTCAGGTGCACCAACATGTTGCCCGACTCAGCAGGGTAACTCAACTGGTACAGGTGGCGGTTAGCGCCAGAACATGTTGTATGCTCTTCAGGCTCGCCAGGATCAGGAAGGTTTTCCTGATGTAGTCACTATACGTTATGAGTCTTTGACCTTGATATTTATGCATTGTTAGATCCAGGGTCTACTCTCTCTTTTGTAACTCCTTACATAGCAGTCCAATTCATTGTTAGTCCAGAACCTCTCTCAGAACCTTTCTCAGTCTCTACTTCAGTTGGTGACCCAATTATAACTAGACGGGTACACAAAAAATGCCCTGTCATAGTCTCTCAGAAAGTCACCTCAGCAGATCTTGTAGAGTTAGAAATGGTAGACTTCGATGCCATTCTAGGAATGGATTGGTTACATTCCTGTTATGTCTCAGTCGATTGTAGAACTAGGATTATTCGTTTTCAGTTTTCAAATGAATCAATCTTAGAGTGGAAGGGTAGTAGCTTAGCGTCTATGGGTCGATTCATTTCTTATCTTAAGGCCAGACAGATGATCTCTAAGGTTATCTCTATCATCTAGTTTGGGTTAAGGATTCTAGCTCCGAAACTCCAACTCTTGAGTCAGTTCCACTAGTCAGTGAGTTTCCATAAGATCTTTTTGGAGTTCCTCCCGAAAGGGAAATCGAATTTGTAATTGATCTCCTTCCAGATACCCAGCCTATTTATATTCCTCCTTACAGAATGGCTCCAATAGAGCATAAGAAATTGAAACATCAGTTGAAATATAAGGGTTTCATCAGACCTAGTATTTCGCCATGGGTTTACCAGTGTTGTTCGTAAAGAAGAAAGTTGGTTCTCTCATAATGTGCATTGACTATACACAGTTAAACAAGGTCACAATCAAGAATAAGTATCCGATCCCTAGGATTGATGACTTGTTTGACCAACTTCAGGCTGCTAGTCATTTCTCAAAGATAGACCTCAGATCGGGTTATCATCAGCTCAGAGTTAGAGATAGTAACATTCGGAAAACAGCCTTCAAAACTCGGTATGGTCATTATGAATTTGTAGTTATGTCGTTTGGACTAACTAATGCTCTTGCAGCTTTCATGGATTTGATGAATAGAGTGTTCAAACATTACTTGGACTTGTTTATTATCGTCTTTATTGATGATTTCCTCATTTACTCTAGGAATGAGGAAGAACATGCAAATCATTTGAGAGTTGTTCTGTATACTCTCAAAGATGTCAGTTATTCGCTAATTTTAGCAAATGTGAGTTCTGGTTGCAATTCGTTGCTTTTCCTTAGTCACATTGTATCTAACGAGGGGATTTGAGTTGATTCGCATAAGATAGAAGCAGTGAAATAATGGCCCAAACCTACCTCTACTACAAATATCAGAAATTTCTTAGGTCTAGCGAGTTATTACAGAAGGTTCGTGGAAGGATTTTCATCCATAGCCTCACCATTGACTAGATTGAATCAAAAGATGGTCAACTTTCAATGGTCAGATAATTGTGAGAAAAGCTTTGCAGAATTGAAAACTAGATTGACTACAACTCATGTCTTGACTCTACCAGAGAGTTTAGATGGTTATGTGATCTATTGCATTGCATCCAGAGTTGGCCTAGGTTATGTTTTGATGCAGCAAGATAAGGTTATACTTATGCTTCTAGACAACTTAAGGTGCATAAGAAGAACTATCTAACTCATGATCTCGAGCTTGCAGCAGTTGTGTTTGCACTCAAGATCTAGAGGCACTACTTGTATGGTGTTCATGTGGATGTGTTCACTGACCATAAGAGCCTTCAGTATGTGTTCACCCAAAAAGAGTTGATTCTTCGCCAGAGGAGATGGCTTGAGTTTCTTAAGGATTATGATATGAGTGTGCATTACCATCCTGATAAGGCGAATGTAGTAGCAGAATATCTATGGGTAGTGTAGCCCATGTTGAGGAAGAAAGGAAGGAACTAGTGAAGGGTGTTCACAGGCTTGCTCGCTTGGGAATTCGCCTTATAAGCATATCACACAGTGGTGTAACAATTCAGAATGGGGCAGAATCTATTTTGGTAGTGGAGGTTAAGGAAAAGTAAGACAGTGATCCAATCTTGCTTGAACTAAAAGGTGCAATACACAATCATAGAGTGGAGGTTTTTTCCCAAGGGAGAGATGGTGTACTTCGCTACCAAGGTAGATTGTATGTTCATGATGTGGGTGAGTTGAGACAATATATTCTTACAGAAGCCCATAATTTCAGATATTCTATACATCCAGGTGCCACTAAGATGTACCGCAATTTGCAGGATGTTTATTGGTGGAATGGCATGAAGAGATATATAACATATTTTGTGAGTAAGTTTCAACTGCCAGCAAGTCAAGGTAGAACATCGAAAACTAGGGGCTATGGCCCAAGAGATTGACATTCCTACTTGGAAGTGGGAAGTGATCAATATGGATTTCATCACTGGATTACCTTGTACTCGCAGACAACATGACTCCATTGGGGTGATAGTTGACAGGACTACTAAGTCTTCTCGCTTTTTGGTGGTCAAGACTACAAATTCGGCGGAGGACTATGCCAAGCTTTACAGTAATGAGATAGTCAGGTTTCATGGGTTCCTTTGTCTATCATCTCAGATAGAGGTCCTTAGTTTACCTCTCATTTGTGGAAGTCATTTCAGAATGGGTCTTCGTACTCAGGTTAACCTTAGCATAATATTTCATCCGCAGACGGATGGACAGGCAGAGCGTACCATTCAGACCCTAGAGGATATGCTTGTGTGATTGATTTCAAGGGTAGTTGGGATGACCACCTTCCTCTTATTGAGTTCGCCTATAATAATAGCTACCATTCAAGCATTCAGATGACCCCTTATGAGGCACTGTATGGGGTAGATGTAGATCTCCTGTTGGTTGGTTTGAAGTAGGTAAAACAACTTTGATAGGACCAGATTCAGTCCTTTATGCTTTGAAGAAAGTGCAACTCATTAGAGATAGACTTAAGACAGCCTAAAGTCGTTATATATCTTATGCAGATGTAAGGAGAAAGAAACTAGACTTCCAAGTTGCTGATTGGGTTTTCCTGAAAGTGTCACCTATGAAGGGGGTAATGAGATTTGGCAATAAAGGGAAGCTCAAACCTAGAGATGTAGTCCCTTACAAGATCTTGAAAAAGGTTGGCAAGGTTGCATATGAGTTAGAGTTGCCAACAGAATTAGCAGCAGTGCATTCGGTCTTCCATATCTCACTTTTGAAGAAGTGTGTGGGTGATCCAGCTTATGTGGTGCCATTAAAAAGTTTGGCTGTGAAAGATAGCCTTTCTTATGAGGATGTACTAGTTGAGATTCTTGATTGTCAGGTTATAAGGTTGAGGAATAAAGAAGTCGCTTCAGTCAAGGTTTTGTGGAGGAGTCAGTCCGTAGAGGGAGCTACTTGGGAAGCAGAAGCAGCCATGAAAGCCAAGTATCCTCACCTCTTTCTTTCCGATTCCAATCCAGCTTGAGGTAATAGTTCCTATTCAGTTTTTCAGTCATTCAAGTGTGAATTCAGCCTTAGAATCACGTTTGCTCAATTTATACTTGCATTTTCAGCGTAATTGCATGTTCTTGGAACTCAATTCAGTTAGAAACTCACTTCTTAGTGTTTAGTGGTAGAGATTGTAGCTCTTTCCATCTATTTCAGCTAGTTTAGCCATCATTCGAGGACGAATTTTCCCAAGGGGGAGATAATGTAACACTCCTTATCCAAAATAGACCAGAAAAACTTTTTAGAAATTGTAGGTGCAATCTACGGTCACCATCTACGGACTGTAGTCTGATCTATGGCTCATACTGTGGATCCGTGGTTCACCACTGTAGCCCCTCCCAAAACTCAGTTAAGAAAATAGACAAAGTCTCGACTCACAGATAGACCTACGGTTCGTAAGTCCAACCGCGATATGTGTGCGTGGATTGAGACTCATGTTACCCAGCCTCTGACATGAACTACGGACGACCAGCACGAACCGTCGTTCGATCTATGGTCCGTAGGTGATGGTTAGAAGTTAGTTAGGGAGAAATTGCTGATTGGGTCAACTTCAAATGATCATAAATCTTAGGACAAAAGGAATTAGGTGTCCTATGACCCATGATATGATAGATAATTGATTCCTCTTTTTAACGCCATCGAGTTTTGCAAAAATCTAACCTCCGAGTAAAAGGTTATGCCCATTTTAGTGAAGTCCTATTGAGAAGACTCAAACGATGAACCGTCAATTGAACGACGGCCCGTTACTCTAATCCATCGATTGCTCCGACAACAACTAATTCAGGGGACTTTTGATCTTTTCCTATTTCGTTTAAACCCTAAGATACATCGTTTAAACCCTAAATCATGAGTTTTTAGTCAGTTTAAGCCTAGAAACATAACTAAAACTTACCTAAGTCAAATCATTAATCAAAACTTAGAAAATTAGAAGCAAGAGAGGAGAAAAAGGTCAAGAACCCTAGTTCAAGAACGCAACAAGGTTCCATCAGTTCCAGCCCAAAAATCTAAAGATTTTTTTGTGGAATTCATCACTAGGTATGTGCAATTTGACTAGTGGGTTCCTTTTCACCCATTAGATCCCTAGTTTTCAGTCAGTTTCTTGATTCTCATATCATGACTAGACTTAGGGTTTCTTGAATGTTAGAATTATTGGGTTCTTAGCTATTAGAATGATTCAAATCATATTAGTATGTTAATAATCAGTTTATTGTAAGAATTTCAGAACCCTACCTATGTATTTATTTAGTTCTTGAATTACACATGCTAGGTCAGATATTTCAGTTACTTCAGATATACATGCCTCAGTTATTAATGCATCATTATCAGATTAATTGTTACATTCTCAGTTTGCATGTTCTGTTTGAGCTATCACGTATTTACAGAAACTTAGTCATAATCAGTTAACCACTAAATTCATTGGGAGTAGCATAATACCAAGTTGTATTGGGTTTTAGCGTATCAAATAGTCCTAGAACTACTAGTCAAGTATGTTGTAAGTCCCCTCTATGGGCATCAGTTTAGTGATCACGCCAGCATGCCTTTATACCTCTGGCAAGGTATATTGGGTCCTCTCGATGAGGCGTATACATCGAACTCCACTTTTAGCTCATGTGGTTTTATTATCGGTTATTAGTAGCTCCTATAGTTTAGTCAGATTCTATTGCATTGACCATTTATCATCATATGCAGTATTCAGTTTCAGCATGTTATAAATTGGTCAATGCATTCAGTTATTTGAGCATTCAATATATTATGTTCAAAATATTATACTTGCTTTTGTGCTTGTTCAGTTATGTATTATTTAAACTTTACTCTATCCTACATGCTCAGTACCTTTCAAGTACTGACGCATACGTGCGTACATCTTCTCCTGATGTAGGTGTAGGTTCTTAGCATTCATATCACGCTTAGATCTGTTCCCAATCTCCAGTTCAGTATAAATCAGTGGTGAGTCCTCATTCTCCGAGGATAATAGTCATGAGTTTCTTTTCAGTATTTTAGTTCTTTAGTTCAGTTTTGCTAGACTTAGTTGGTGTCTGTCCCAGCATTTCTAGTCAGTTAGAGGCTATTTTCAGACATAGTTAGTTTCAAATTGGTATTGAGTTAATATCTTGTTTGTATTAAACTCATCAGTTTTATATATCTCAGTTATAGTATATGGGTATTCCCCATCTTTTTATTTTATTTATGACTTAGCTTCCGCACCAGTTTATTATCTTTAGTATGCTCATGATCATGCCAGCAGGGTTAGGTTGGGATCACTTGTGGTCCTACGTCCCGTGTCCGCGTCCCGGGGGTAGCTCGGGGCGTGTCAATGATGGACTCAGTGGTTGTAGTTATGGGGTCATATAGAAGTGTCACATCACCTTGTCTATAATTATCCTTTATTATATATGTAGCTTTTAGAAAAATAATCTTCATCATTGTATTCAATTCCTCTATTCTTGAAATAATATAAATATATCTATGAGCACCAAAAAGCCTTCCTCCTCCTACTATTGAAGCAACCATGGCTAACCATCACTAATCAGTTATTGTCTTCGAAAAATACTTTTTCACTAGATAAATGGTGGTTGCAATGACCTTCTTTCTCTCTTTTTTAAATTCAAAATGGCTTAAGAGGGCCATATTATTAATCAACAAAATAAATCTAAAAGGTCCAGCCCAAAATGGGCATCCACAAGCAAAATAAGAAAAGTAAAAGGAAAGAGAATATATCAAACAACCAAAAAAGAAAACAAAACACTAGGGCAAAATAAATTTATAAGCTACAAACGTATTCTTCCCCTTTTCATCTGGGAAATCGAACGCCTTCTTTGATAAATTCCAACTTCTTCATTCTCCACAGTGGCGAAGCATAGAAAACAAAAGTTACTATCGATATCAGAAAAGACGCTGAGCTAATTTCATCATAGGCAACCTCAAATCTCTTACACATGTGTCGTGAGATGTGACGTATGACCCAACAAAAACATTTCTTGTTAATCTCATTGCAAATCGAAGACTATGTAGCAGGTTTCTTCCATCCTTTTTATGTAGATCATCAGATCTAAAATTCTTAGAACACTGATGAAATTTTTTTAACTAAGCTATTTATTATGTCACTTTTGATAGAATGAGATTATGAAGATGCTGATACCACACAACAAAAGTTGCACAATGATCTGCCATTTTTCAGGTAAATACACTATATACCTTTTCAAGACCATTGAATTAGTCTGGGTCTCAAGTCTTCAAGGTGTTGTATCTAAAACTAGGGATTTGTTGTTTATCTAGGAGAATAAATTTTTGAACTTTTAGTGGTAGTTGTTGCAATGAATTATAGCTTATAGTATCCACACAACAAGTAATAAAATCGGCTATTTTATTGCCTTCTCGTAGTACATGATGCATTGTACCAACGCCTTTCATCTGCCAAAACTTTATCCTGTCAATCTTCAACCTTAACTTCCAAGGAGTATTCATGTACCCTCCACCATATTCAACAAAGTTAATGAACCTATCTCCAATCGTAAGGGAACAAAATTCTTCCTTGTGCAATATCAATCATATTCCCGAAAGCCACTGCTTCTGCATATAAATTAGTGTTATGTTCAACTCTTATAACATTAGCATATAAACTCCCCTTCATCACTTCTTACGCAAAAATCTGATGAGCTTGGGCCTGGGTTACCTTTATAGAGGCCCTATCCAAATTGCATTTAAACCATCCCTGAAAAGGCAACTCCCACTTAACCAATCTAAAATGAAGAACTGGCATATATTCTTCGAAGTACTACACCACCTATAGACAATTAACTGGTTATACTTTAGCCAAGGATATGTCACATTTTCAAGCATATGAGGAGTGTGTCTAATATAACTTACAACTCGATTATTTGTCATAAATCCTCCATAACCACATTTTTTCTTCTCTATAAATGCCACAAAATGATTTAAGAAGCAGTTTGATATAATGACGTAAGTTTTTCCCCACATTCGACCTCCCACCTTTCTTTAAAATCCTGATTCACTTGTATAAAAGGTCCTAACAACCCTACAACCATAATAAAGCTTCTCTAAATACTTTGTGCAACTTCACTAGTTAAAAAAATGTGTGACAGTCTCTTCTTGAAATTGTCGACAATATCTACACCTAGAGACTAAAGGGACTCCCAATGATGACATACTATCATCTATTGGTAGCTTTGGATTCCACAACCCCATATAAAATTTGAAATTTTCAAAGGAAGACCTTTTGCACAAAATTTCTTTCAAAATTATCTTTTATGCGTTTTAGGTCTCTTAATTTTCGTAAAATTTCCTTTAGTAGATGGCTTCCACCATGCTCTATCTTTGTCTTCCAAGATCTCTCATATAATAAGATTCTGTCATATGTTCAACAATTAGATTAGGCAAATGTTGATGTAGTCTTTCCTAATTTCATTTTTCATTATCCATAAAAAAAAATTCACCTCCTCTATTGTTTTTGTTAAACAAGATCTTTTAATATAAAGGTCCTTGTTTAGTCCAGGTTTGATGCCAGGCGTCAAAACCACTCCTTCTTGGTTCCCACCAAATTTCTTTCTCAACTTTGTCTCTAGCTTCCAACATATGCTTTCATAATTGTGAACCCCTTTTCCATTGCACCATAATAGAGATGTATCTTTTGCAATACTTGGTCCACATAAAATTAGATCCAAGAGTAGTAGTTATTCTAAATTTCGACCACAACATTGCAAAATACCTCTGAAATATAAAAATAAAGATATGAAATCTAGCCCTCTTTATTTTGAAAAACATAACTTGAACCACGAAGTACAGATTAGAGCTTCCCTCTTCCTTATTGCTTCAAAAGAATCTTGAAAAATCTTGTGAAACTCATTCAAACTATTTAGAAGGAGCTAAAGTTGATAAAATATATATAGGCATGCTTTGCAACACATTCTAACCAAAACAACTTTTCCACCAAGGGATAATAACTTACTCTTTCAGTTCTGCACCTTTCCTTTTACCTTTTTTATAATTTCATTATAAAATATCTTCTTCTTTCTTGAATAAAAAATTGGGAAACCTAAATATATGAATGGGAACACCCATGTTTCTATTCTTATGACTAAGCCTATTGTTATCAAGACTGCCACAAGAATTTCACCTCAAAAAGGCCGTTACGAGAGCATGGGCGACTATATAGAACGCGGATTAGAGTATTTATACAAAAAAGAGAGATGGATAGCGGATATCTGTCCACTTGCTGCATAATCGAAGAAGAAGTCTTGTGAAATAAAAATAAGCACTTTTATCTTTGTTGATCAACTAACCTGAGATCTCTTCATATTTTCTCGGCACTTGCATAACAAGATAAAGATATACTTTATCTGATAAAGTGAATATTACAGTGTCATCTGCATAAGTCATATGATTTAGCTTCTCACTCCATCTTAGTAATTCATATCCCTTATACAAACTATTGTCTAACAACGCATTCATAAACCTCGACAATACTTTTTGCGGCTATAAAAGAAAGAGTTGGGGAAAAGGGATCTCCTTGATTCACTCATGTAGTAGAGTGAAAAATTTCAAAGACTTTGCTCATTAAAAATAATAGAGTACCACGTTTTTCCTATTAATCTTCATACCATGACAGTAAAAATCTCAGTGAAACCCTTCTTTCTTAGCACATTAGATAAATATAGCTAGGATACCCTATCATAAGTCTTGGTCATTTCTAGTTTGATAGCAACCTTAGAAGCTTACCTTTTTTCTTATATCAATTACAATCTCTTGAGTTAGCACCAAATTCTGAATGATATGAATTTGGTTAGAATGTCTTCTATTCTTCTATTTACCATTCTAGAGATGGTCTTACTAATCAAATTATTAAGGCATATAGGCGTTAGATCTGAAAATGAATTGACCAACTCCTTTTTAGGTACCAGTACTAGATTTCTATGTGTGATCGACTTGGTCAAGATATCACCATTAAAGAAGGCCTTTGCTCCCCTATAAACATCATAACCAGTAATGTCCCAATATGATTGAAAGAAATTGATGTTGAAGCCATCAGGTCCACTTGCACTTGATCCCTCCAATTGGAAAATAGATTTTTTTTCATCACCTCCATTGTTGGCATCAGTAAAAACTTCTCATTATCCCCCGATTTTTACCAAATTTGGTATACATTCTAATAAAGAAAAATCAGATTCTTCATTACCTTGTGTAAATTGTTTTTTATAACAACTTATTTCCTTTTCAACCATTTGATCCCTTCTTTCAAGCAATACTCCTTCTACATTTTGAATTCTCTTGATTTAAAGTCTTTTTCTTCTCCCATTTACTAGACTATAAAAATTACGGTATTGTTATCACCCTCTGCAAATCATGTAATTTTAGCTTTCTATCTCCGGTTATCCTCTTCATAATGAGCATACTTTTTCATTTCCGCATGAGCATGTTGTAGAATCATTTTGTTAGCTGTTGTAGGCTCTTCCTCAAAGTTTTGTTCTTTAATTCTGACTGCTTGTTCTCTGATTATAAGTTGCTTGACAATATCCTGAAAAGTCTTCTACTCCATTGATTCAATGCAACTTTGATCTTTTTAACCTTGTGGTTGAAAATTTAAAAAGGATTCCTTTCAAAATCAATGGTCTAATTTTGGCCAACTACTCTTAAAATTCAGAATGCTTTATCCAAAAATTCAAAAAATTAAAAGGTTTTTTAACTGTCTAATTATTATTTGATTGTTTGTTCATCTCTCTTATTTTCCTTAGGAGAGTGAGCTACACTCTCTATGCCACATGGATAAAATTAGTAAAAACTACTGATTTTTGTAGTGTTAAGAGTTAATTACATTCTATTTCTATTTGTTTTAAAATTACAAAAATCCCTAAACATATAATAAGCATTTCAGATATATCACTCAACGTTTCGATACATCGAGTGTCGGTACATCGCGTAAAAGTGATGTATCCAAGAAACTTAGAGAGTGTGAGAAAAATATGATGTTTTGTAATTCTTTCAAATGGTAAGAAATTCTATAGAATATGATAGAAATTTTTTGAAAATATAGTAAAATTAGAATTTTTTAATTTAAATTAAATATTAAATTCTTGAAAGTTAAAAGAGTAAAGAAATTGAGAGGAAAAATATTTATAGATTAATGGGGAGTAAAAAAAAAACTTAAAAATTTAAAATATGAGATTAAATATTAGATTACTATTTTTGTTGTTAGTAGGACCCACAATGGTCAAAAAGTTGACAAAGAAATTCTCTAAAAGTTTGTGCCTCCAATGGATATTTCTTTCGTCCTGGACCGATTTGAGATGGGCTTCTACTTATTTGGGCTAATTTTGAATCGATCCGATCTGATCTGATTAACACCCTTCGTTTGAATTATACAGACACACACACACACACAGACACAGACACACACACACACAGACACACAGACACAGACACACACACACACACACACACACACACACATACACACACACGCACACACGCACGCACGTACCTGCACGCACGCACGCACGCACCTGCACGCACGCACGCACACGCACGCACACACACACACACATACACACACACACACACACACACACACACAAACACACAAACACACAGACACACACACACACACACACACACACATATATATATATATAACCATCAAAAGGCAAATTATTTAACAACAAAACGAAAAATTAAAATTACTAATTTGTGTGAGAATTCTTGAGTTCTTTCAAGTGTGTTTTAATTTTCAGTTTCTTTATCTTTTTTGGGTCACCAGTTACATTTGTGGAGTAATCTATGTGTGACATGTGAGTTTCTATGTGCTTTCATATGACATTAGTTTTTAGTCCTTTACAAAAAAATATAGTTTTGTATATATCTTCATTTTTCTATACATAAGTGATCTAAAAAAAATATTTTCTTTCTTTTAGACTTATATATGTGCAGTATCTATTGCTTTAGGTTTGTTTGTGTTTAACATTTTATTTTTTTGAACTATATGAAAGTCATACAAAGAAATAGTCGAAATTGCTCGTATATAAGTTTTAAAATGTGTTTGTAGATGCATACAAGAAAACAACAAAATGAGATCTTTTGTCTCCTTACAGTTTGAATAAAAGAAATTATTCTTTTTAGATCACTTATGTGTAGAAAAATGAAGGTATCTTATAAAAGAACATAAAACTTAAAATTTTTTGTAAATGACTAAAAATGATTTTATATGAAAGCACATAGAAACTCACATGTCACACATAGATTACTACACATATATAACTGGTGGAAAAGATAAAGAAACTGAAAATTAAACATACCTAAAGGAGGAACTCAAGAACTCTCACACAAATCAGTAATTTTAATTTTTTGTCTTGTTATTAAATATTTTGCCTTTTGATGATCATTTATATAATTCAAACTAAAGGTTCAATTTGATCAGATCGTATCGATCCAAAATCGGGCCTAATTAGTAGAAGCACAGATCAAACTGGTCCAAGACTAAAAACAAAGAAATATCCATCCGAGGCACGGACTTTTAGAGAACCTCTTTGTCCATTTTTTGAACAACTAAAAAAAATCTAAAATCTATTGTCATATTTTTAATTTTTATGTTTTTTCCAAAAAGTAAAAAAGAACCTCCCCATTAATCTATAATTTTTTTCCTCTCAATTTCTTTACTCTTTTAAATTTCAAAATTTAATATTTAATTTAAACTTGATAAAATGATGCTAAAAAGGGACATTTCATTAAAGCACGATAATTTACTTTGAAAACCTTATGCATATTTAAGAACCAATACAAGTCAATCATACATATTCATTAAGTCAATACCATGCACATCACAAGATCAACAATACTAAGTCTAGTCAAGTCAACATGCATATCAACATAATTGAAAATATAATCAATATAATTTTATCATCAAGTTATAACATCAACAAGCATATATAAGAGTTCATAACATCATAACCAAAGCAATACCATTACTCATGAACCCTAATTAAGTCTACTAGTGGAATGACTAAGCAAAGCCACATAACCTTATTCAATAAAGTAAACCCAACAAGAACCATAAACAATGTCCAACTTCACATAGCATATCATTAAGAGTACATAACATCATACTTTAGCAATGAAGTCCAAACACATGTTCATAAGTATAACCAATATCATATAGTGTCATCAACATGTAAGATCATCATATACATATCATTTACATTTATAAGCATATACATACATAAAAACATCGTTAGAAGAATTCCCTCAAGGCCAACTACTGCAATATATAGGTAGAGTCCCATACCCCTACCTAGACTAAGCTAAACCCCTTAGGTCATCTTAGTTAGAGTCCACTTCATTTACTTTATTTTACCTTTTGGGAACATCTTGCCTTAATCGACATAGACCACATAAGCTAATGTGAAATCCGGTTTCATGGAACACTACACCAAAAGAAGGAGGATTACTTGCCAAGGTAGTACCAAAACATGAACATAGCATCTATGTAGATCAACTAGCTAGTATTCCTATGGGAACAACATAGTTTAAGAACTAGGAGATGTAGTTGGGACCCTCTTTATGCTACATGCATTATAGTCTCCAATCTCATGAGTACATTAGTGATCCTACATTCCCTATGTGGGAAGGGACACTCCTCACTCTAGTTAACTCGGTGCTAAGCTAGAGTCCCTTTTGAAATGTCTTTAATGTCTTTAGCAATGATCATAACTTAATGTAGGTCATAGAGTCTATCCCTTATATAATCATCATCATATATTAATAAGAATTGCATGAGTATTGTCCTTTCATTACAATTCATACATGTGTGGTTAGCACATTTACATAGTCACATCATAATAAGGCACATTGGTAAGTTATCACCATCCTTATAAAATTTACATCTTAACCAACAACTCACAAATCATAGTTCAAGACATTCCAATTCAACATCATACCAACCCTATCAATCTTAACATAAGGTATACTTCAATACAACTTCATCACTTAATCACAAGTAATCATAATTGAAGTAAAGAATTGAGATCACACTACTTACCCCCAATCTCCTTTACAATGCCATCATCAAGGTCTTACTATCAACCATCCAATTCAACCCAACAATGGGTGTAATATCATCATACAATAGTAACTAACATAATAATAAAGTCACTTGAATCACTACACAACAATTCATCACTAGTTCATAGCCTAGGGTTAGAGACTTAGGTCAAATCCATGATCTACTTCAGAACCTAGGTCAATTAATCAAGAAATAGCATAATTGGATTACAATACATCACAATCTACTCATAAATTGACATACCAACGACATAGAATAGTAATTCACACATTAACCAAGCCAATTGTTCCATACTATACAATTCAATTCAAGATCACAACATAGGGTTAAGGGGAAAAGGTCATCTTCAACAAAATAGGTCAATTCATCAAGAAGTAGTATAATGAAATCATAATACATGTTAATCTACTCATAATAACCAAAAGGAATCATAAACAAAGTAATTCACAACATCAATTTCGTATTAGAAGGAAACCCACTTAGATCTCAACTTTTTGAAATCAATCTGGAGGACCCTTTGGGGAAAGAGATCCCAAAGGTGAAAGGAATCTCATACATTAATAATTGATGGATAATGATGGAGAAAACTTGATCCTTTGCAGCCCTAAAAACCTTCTTTTGCTTGGTCTTCAGTGGAGTTTATTTGGGAGAGGGAAAGAAGAGAGAAGGAAGAACAATTGGGTTTTGGGAATTATAAGAGTTAAGTGAGGTTTTAGGCTTAGGGTAGTTTATATAGGGAATTAAATAAATTAATTAACCACCCACTAATCCCTATTTAACCTACTAAATAAAATAACTAATTAAATGAATTAAGTAATACAAGGCAGCAACACAGGGGCCTGACCTACGAGACCCCAACTGACGGGCCGTAGGTCAGTCGACGCCCATGTGTCCCTCTCTCCTGCACACCCGTCGTTGGTGTCAGAGACTTGTCCAAATGGACCATTATCCAAAATGTCTAAGTGTTGGTCAACGGAGGCATCGATGCCCCATCGATCCAATGACGCCTCATCGCCTGCAACTCGTGGGTAGACACTGCCTTTGGGCAGCTTTTTTCCAAATTGCAAGGGTCCTCCTCAAGGGACCTTGGTTGGTCCTTGGGGAGTTTTACCCGGACTTTTTGACTATATACTAACTCTAATACGTGTTAGACACCTTACCACTAAATTTCATCCTATTACGACTCATAAAACTTAGTCAAATAGGCTAAGACACACTAGCACCTTTTGAACTAGTTTTCGAATGTCAGG
Source organism: Solanum sitiens (assembly GCA_016801875.1). NCBI lineage: Eukaryota > Viridiplantae > Streptophyta > Magnoliopsida > Solanales > Solanaceae > Solanum > Solanum sitiens. Next base: position 2,561,674 of record JABWTJ010000014.1, on the reverse strand, counting down.
GACGTTCCTTGACATTTTGATTCTAAAACATCCTAAATGACTTATATACATTATAATTGACTTTAAAAAAGTGTTACAACTCTTATACTCTCATGTTAGGCTCTAGATTAGGCTTTAGACTTTCGGAGTATTACATTATCCCCCCCTAGGAACATTCGTCCCCGAATGACACTAAAATTCTTTAAAAGGAAGGAATATACTCAAGACTAGCAGCCCAACCAACAACAACAACAAATTAAACATGAGTCACAATCAAAATCATCATAGTCACATAACCTTTTTCACCATACAAAGCTTCATAAGTAGTCATAGATATAGATGAATGGTATCTATTGTTGTAAGAAAACTCAACGAAAGGCAAGTGTCTGTCCCAATTTCCCTTGAAATCAATTATACAAGCTCTAATCATATCCTCAAGGGTTTGAATAGTATGCTACGCTTCACATCCGTTTGAGATGAAAAGCGGTGTTTAATTTACCTTGGTACCCAACCCTTTTCGGAATGACCTCCGAAACCTAGATGTGAATTGTGCACCCCTATCCAATATGATGGATAATGGAATACCATGGCGACACACAATCTCATCTATGAAGATCTTTGCATAATCCTCCACCGAGTAAGTGGACTTGACGGGAAAAAAATGAGCGGATTTTGTCAACCTATCCACAATCACCCATATGGAGTCATATTGCTTTTGTTTCCAAGGCAAACCTACCACAAAATCCATATTAATGTCTTCCCACTTCTAAGTAGGAACTTGGATTTCTTGAAGTAAACCACCCGGCTTTTGGTGTTCGGCTTTCACTTGTTGGTAATTTGGACACTTTGCAACAGATTCCGCTATATCCTTCTTTAAACCTTCCCACCAAAACACTTCCTTAAGGTCATGATACATCTTTGTAGAACCCGTATGAATGGAGTAACGGGACCCATGAGCTTCCTCAAGAATCCAGTTCCTCAAACCATCTACATTGGGAACATAAAACCTTCCATAAATACCTCAAGACACCATCCTTCCCAAGGAGAATGACTCATTTAGCTTACCAATAACCGACTCATTCAACTCCATCAATGGTTTATCAAGGTGTTTGTTGGACTTCACCTCAACCACCAAAGACGATTCAGAGTTATGATGGACCATAAAACCACCATTCGGAGAATCTTCCAATCAAACACCCAATCTAGCCAACCTATGAACATCTTTTACTAGGTCTTTCTTGTCTTCATCTACTTGAGACACACTACCTATGGTCATACGACTTAGAGTATACGCAACCACATTGGCCTTGCCGGGGTGGTAGAGAACACTCATGTCGTATTCTTTTAACAATTCCAACCACCTTCTTTGTCGAAGATTCAACTCCTTTTGAGTAAACACATATTGAAGACTCTTGTGGTCAATATACACATCAACATGAACACCATACAAATAGTGCCTCCATATTTTTAAGGCAAATACCACGGCCGCTAACTCAAGATCATGAGTTGGATAATTCTTCTCATGCACCTTAAGTTTCCTAGAGGAATAGGCCACTAATTTCCCATATTGCATAAGCACACACCCCAAGCCCACTCGGGAAGCATCACAATATACCACGAAGCCCTTGGTAGCCTCTGGTAAAGTCAACACCGGAGCGGAAGTAAGCCTATCTTTCAAGATTTGGAAACTTCTTTCACATGCCTCCGACCACTCAAATTTCATACTCTTTTAGGTCAAAGTATTCAAAGGAGATTCAATGGACGCAGAACCATCCACAAACCTCCTATAATAACCCGCTAGACCCAAGAAACTCCTAATGTTGGTTGGAGTCAATGGCCTAGGCCAATTTTTCACCGCCTCAGTTTTCCTTGGATCAACCTCAACTCCCTCACTAGTGATGATATGACCAAGAAACGCCACCGATCTCAACCAAAACTCATATTTGCTATACTTGGCAAATAATTGATTCTCCATAAGCACTTGTAACACTACCCTCAAGTGATCCATGTATTCACCCACATTTTTCGAATATACCAAGATGTCGTCAATGAAGACAGTGACAAATGAATTTAGGTAACTTTGAAATACCCTACTCATGAGATCCATAAATGTCTCCTGGGCATTAGTGAGACCAAAGGACATTACTAAGAACTCATAGTGACCATATCTTGTCCGAAATTCCATTTTTGGTATATCCTCACCTCTCACCCTAAGTTTGTGATACCCCAATCTCAAGTCAATCTTACAAAAGTAACTTGCCCCTTGGAGTTGATCAAACAAGTCATCAATCCGAGGGAGAGGATACTTATTCTTAATAGTGACTTTATTGAGTTAGCGATAAGCGATTCACATTGTAAGGGACCCATCCTTCTTCTTAACAAACAAAACCGAAGCACCCCATGGAGAAATACTAGGTCTAATGAAGCTTTTGTCTAGTAAGTCCTTGAGTTAACCATTCAACTATTTCAATTTGGCTAGAGCCATCCGATAAGGAGGAATTGAAATGGGATTGGTATCCAGTAGCAGGTCAATACCAAAATCAATTTCCCATTTGGGAGGATTTCAGGAAGATCATTAGGAAAGACCTCTGGAAATTCCCTTACTACGGGGACTAACTCAATGGGATGATTTTCGGAGTCTAAATCTTTGACTCTTACAATATGATATAGACACCCTTTTGAGATCATTTTACAAGCCTTAAGACAAGAGATAATACGACCTCTAGGAATAGAATTTTCCCCCTTCCATTCTAAAACGGGTTCATTTGAAAAATTGAACTTGACAATTCTAGTTCTACAATTCATGGAAGCAAAATAATCCTGCAACCAATCCATCCCCAAAATGACATCAAAATCGACCATATCAAGTTATACTAATTCAACATGAGTAATTCTATTGGGCAAAATTATAGGATAATTTTTATATACTCTCTTTGCAACCACCAACTCACCTACCGGGGTAGTTACCTTGAAGGGTTCATTTAGAATATCGGGCAAAATATCAAACTTCCTAGATATCAAGGAAGTAACAACAGATAATGTAGAACCCGGATCAAGTAAAACATACAGATCAATAGAGAAGACCTGTAACATACTTGTCACCACATCGGGAGAAATCTCTTGTTCACCCCTAGAGCAAAGTGCATACAAGCAATATTTTTTGGACGATCCACATTAGAACCACTAGATTGAGCTTGCCCTATACCTTTGTCTTGCCCCTTCATATTTGGGCAATCCCTAACATTATGGCCACTCTTGCACACCCAAAACAATTGTCTATCCCAACAAGGCAATCACCATAATGCTTCTTGCCACACTTTCCACAAGTTGGCTTCTTGTTTGGTGAGCTAGTACCTCTTCCCTTTTGAGACTTAGGTTTAGACACCCTATCATCAAGAGCCTTAGGAAATTTGATAGGAACTTGATTAAGAAAACCTCTTTTTGAACCTAGGCTTGTCTTGAATATCAAGCCTACCATTAGAAGAACCACCATCATAAGACCTTGCCCTCTTGGCATCCCTACTCTTCCTCTTAACCCTTGTCTCTTCCACTTGTTGAGCATGAACCATGAGACGAGAAATGTTCATATTATCATGTAGCATAGCCAAATGACATTCTTCTTTCAAGTCATCTGACACCCTTGTTACAAAGCGGCCATTTCATCCCTAGGGTCAGAAACCAAAGAAGGAGCATACTTTGACAGTTTAGTAAATTTCAAAGAGTAGTCAAGTACACTCATACCTCCTTGACGAAGGTTGATGAATTCTTCCACTTTGGCTTTCCTATTCTCCCGAGGAAAGAACCTATGAAGAAAAGCCTTCTTGAAAATCTCCCATGTCACCGGTCCACCTCTTAAAGGCCTATTGTCTCTCCATTGGGCGTACCAAATTTGGGCCACATCTTTTAGTTGGTAAGTGGCTAACTCGGCCTTCTCACTAGTAGTCAACGCCATAGCATAGAGAATCTTGTAGGTTTCATCAATGAACTCTTAAGGTCTTCCTCAACTTTGGACCCATAGAAAGTAGAGGGATTCATCCTTATGAAATCTCTCAACCGGGAGGCCATGGTGCCAACATATTGGTTTTCTCGGGGTACAACCTCTCGATTAGCTTGGGCTATCATGTCTTGTGATTGAGTAGTGACGTCTTGTGCTTGAGTAGTACTGGCTTGGGCCATTTGGAGAAAGACTGCCCTTATGTCCCAATCCGTCAAAGGTGGAGGATTAACCGGAGATTGATCATCATTTGCAACTTCTTCAAGAGGGGATACTTGATTGCCAAGGGGAGGAACTCCCGCATTGGAAATCTCTTCATCAAGTCTTCGAGTGGGTATTCTTCAAGTATTAATTGCCTATAATCACAATAAAAGGATTAGATGTTAAGGGCACATAGAGTCAAGACTCTCGAGCCACGATATTGGATTTCCAAGAAAAGGAGAATTTCCTAAGCATCATATAGTTTCCTATTCATAAGTGTGGAGCGCTTCACAATTATGAATAAGAATCTATATTGATGTGGTTAAGTGAGACATCGACTCTAAATATATTCAACCTCATGCTCTGATACCAAGTTTGTCACATCCAGGGAGCACCACCCAGACGTAACCGGCGTCGGCGTCCTCGAAGAGGACTAAGACTAGCCTCTTAGCTTACATCATTACATTCATGGGTTAAAAGTGCAGAAAATTTAAGACTTTTCTTCTATCTATCATGAGGTTTACAAAGATCTCTCGCATACACATAATGTAGTCATATCGAGTAAACATAGACCCTTTGTATAAGAAGATTACTTAGTCTTCTACTTTTATGACACATATAAATATATAAGATATAACATAGTCTTAAAACAGATGTCTCATCTCATAACCATCTAAACAAGAGTATAACAATTGGGCATAGCCCATACATCAATATAATAAAAGCCACATATAGGTTATACAATCTTTAGTACCCAAATGAAAGGAAATAAACAAAGTGTCTTTAAGACTAATCAACATCCAATGATAGAAAGTGGCATTGCCCTCGATGTGGTGAGGACCCACCCAACTTGGAGAATAAGAATCCAAGTCTTCTTTCAAAAGTCGTCACAAGCCTTTCAATGACCGGAATCTAAAATATTGGGGAAAAAGGAGAAAATGGGGTTAGAACATCACTTGTACTAAGTATGAGACCATATGCACACACAACGTAAAATCATGCTAAAAAGGGACATTTCATTAAAGCATGCTAATTTACTTTGAAAAGCCTTATGCACATTCAAGAACCAATACAAGTCAATCATACATATTCATTAATTCAATACCATGCACATCACAAGACCAACAATACTAAGTCAAGTCAAGTCAACATGCATATCAACATAATTGAACATATAATCAATATAATTCTATCATCACGTTATAACATCAACAAGCATATATAAGAGTTCATAACATCATAACCAAAGCAAGATCATTACTCATGAACCCTCATTAAGTTCACTAGTGGAATGACTAAGCAAAGCCCATAACCTTATTCAATAAAGTAAAAACAACGAGAACCATAAACATTGTCCAAATTCACATAGCATATCATTAAGAGTACATAACATCATACTTTAGTAATAGAGACCAAACACATGTTCATAAGTAAAACCAATATCATATACTGTCATCAACATGTAATATCATCATATACATATCATTTATATTTATAAGCATATACATATATAAGAACATCCTTCTAAGAATCCCCTCAAGGATAACTAGTGCAATGTAGCAATGTATAGGTAGAGTCTCATACCCCTATCTAGACTAAGCTAAACCCCTTAGGTCATCCTAGTTAGAGTTGAATTCATTTACTTCATTTTAACTTTTGGGAACATATTGTCTTAACAGACATAGACCAAATGAACTAATGTGGAAACCGATGTCATGGAACTCTACACTGAAAAAAGACGGATTACTTGCCAAGGTAGTACCAAAACATGAACATAACATCTATGTGAATCCACTAGCTAGTATTCTTATGGGGGATACATAGTTCAAGAACTAGGAGATGTAGTTGGGACCCTCTTTATGCTACATGCATTATAGTATCCAATCTCATGAGTACATTAGTGATCCTACATTCCCTATGTGGGAAGGGACACTCCTCACTCTAGTTCCCTCGGTGCTAAGCGAGAGTCCCTTTTGAAATGTCTTTAATGCCTTTATTAATCATCATAGCTTAATGTAGGTCATAGGGTCTATCCCTTTTATAATCATCATCATATCTTAATAATAATTGCATGAGTATTGTCCTTTCATTACAATTCATACATGTGAGGTTAGCACATTTACATAGTCACATCATAATAAGGCACATTGGTAAGTTATCACCATCCTTATAACATTTATGTCTTAGACAGCAACTCATAAACCATAGTTGAAGACATTCTGATTCAACATCATACCAATCCTATCAATCTTAACATAAGGTATACTTCAATACAACTTCATCATTTAATCACAAGTAATCATAATTGAAGTAAAAAATTGCGATCACAATACTTACCCTCAATCTCCTTCACAATGCCATCGTTAAGGTCTTAAATATCAACCATCCAATTCAACCCAACAATGGGTGTAATATCATCATACAATAGTAACCAACTAATAATAAAGTCACTTGGATAACTACACAACAATTCATCACTAGTTCATATCCTAGGGTTAGAGACTTAGGTCAAATCCATGATCTACTTCAGAACCTAGGTCAATTAATCAAGAACTAGAATAATTGGATTACAATACATCACAATCTACTCATAAATTGACATAATAACAACATAGAATAGTAAATCACACATTAACCTAGCCAATAATTCAATTCAAGTTCACAACATAGGGTTAAGGGGAAAAGGTCATCTTCAACAAAATAGGTCAATTCATCAAGAAGTAGTATAATGAAATCATAATACATGTTAATCTACTCATAATAACCAAAAGGAATCATAAACAAAGTAATTCACAACATCAATTTCGTATTAGAAGGAAACCCACTTAGATCTCAACTTTTTGAAATCAATCTGGAGGACCCTTTGGGGAAAGAGATCCCAAAGGTGAAAGGAATCTCATACATTAATAATTGATGGATAATGATGGAGAAAACTTGATCCTTTGCAGCCCTAAAAACCTTCTTTTGCTTGGTCTTCAGTGGAGTTTATTTGGGAGAGGGAAAGAAGAGAGAAGGAAGAACAATTGGGTTTTGGGAATTATAAGAGTTAAGTGAGGTTTTAGGCTTAGGGTAGTTTATATAGGGAATTAAATAAATTAATTAACCACCCACTAATCCCTATTTAACCTACTAAATAAAATAACTAATTAAATGAATTAAGTAACACAAGGCAGCAACATAGGGGCCTGACCTATGAGACCCCGACTGACGGGCCGTAGGTCAGTCGACGCCCATGTGACCCTCCGTATTGCACACCTGTCGTTGGTGTCAGAGACTTGTCTAAATGGAAAATTAGCCAGTTGGTTGATGTAGGCATCGATGCCCCGTTGATCCAACGACGCCTCGTCGCCTGCAATTCGTGGGTAGACAGTACCTTTTAGTAGCTTTTTGCCAAATTGCAAGGGTCCTTGAATTGTCCTTGGAGAGTCGTACCTGGACTTTTTGACTATATACTAACTCTAATATGTGTTAGACACCTTACCACTAAATTTCATCCTTTTATGACTCATAAAACTTAGTCAAATAGGCTAAGACACACTAGCACCTCTTTAACTAGTTTCCGGACATCATGGACGTTCCTTGACATTTTGATTCTAAAACTTCCTAAATGACTTATATACATTATAATTGACTTTAAAGCAGTGTTACAACTCTTAGACTCTCATGTTAGTCTCTAGATTAGGCTTTAGACTTTCGCAGTATTACAAACAACAACACACTAACAATTTTATATTCTCAACAACAAGCTCTATATTCATCAATCACAAGCTCCACAACTACAACCTACATAAAACTAGCCCAATATAACATTTCACAATTTTCATAGCACACAGCTCAACAACAACACTCCAACAATTACATATCCTCAGCTACAAGCTCAATAATCATCAATCACAAAAGACACACACAAGATCCACAAAAAACAATATCAAGTTCATTAGTGATAAATATGCGCAATGTAATAAAATGCAATGTCAAGTATAGTGACGCATTTGTGACCTAGTGATAGACACCCGTTGTCAGGACCCACGGGGTATATATTTGTCCATATCAGGGCGTGCGACATGACCCTCGATATATAGTAATCATCGTGGCGCTCCATACATCTCTCGAGTATAAAATCCATATCGATGTGTGACACGTCCCTCAAAATATAACAACTGTCGTGGCGCGTGACACATCCTTCAAAATGTTACATCTTTTTTAATTTGTTGTTCTTTCTCAATTGACATAACACTTGTTACAACCATGTCTTAGAACAATGCAAATGACATGTTCACATAAATAATGAGAGGATCACTATTCTGATAATAATTCACAATTCAAAATAACTCAATCGTGATACAACATAAACCATGAGTCAATAATCCTTTCAAACCACTCTTGTAACGTCCTGAACCGTCGTTATTTAGGAGAAAAGAATTCGGGGAAAATCTGGGCCCCTATCCCGCCATAGCGGGCCAGATGCCGTTAAGGCGGCGGTGCCAAGGCGGGGAAAGCTGGCGCAAAAGTGGTATAGGAGATGCAGGATGTAAATTATGAGAAATACTATTTTCTTTAACCTTTCTAAAATACCTAAATAAGTCGTAAAACACCCTAGAAACCTCAAAAAAGTTGTTCTAGCTTGGGAATGAAGGAGAAGGAGATTTCTAGCATGGAGATGTGAAATCTTGGACAAATTCACCATCACGAAACTCGGAAAATAGGAATGAATTCAAAAACTCTGTGCAACTGCTTGGAACCCAGGTAAGCTAGGTTTTATGAATTGAGTAGTTTAAATCTAGGTTCACTCTGTAATATAGGTGAATCAATGGTTAGACTTATGCGTAGGCCTTTGTGAACCAAGTGATTTACTATTTAAACCCTATAATGACCTTAGATGATGCATTAAGGTTAAGTATGGTCAAATTAGGGTTTCCATGAGATGCGTGACGAGGAGCCCTTTGAAAGTGATGGTTGTGATTCTATGATTCTGTGATGTATTTTTGTTATTGCTTCATTATAATGCATGTATGTATGTGAATGTTACATTGTTGATTAACACTTGTTGTAAATGAGATAGATGAATAATTATATGTCATGAATCACCTCTTGATTGTATGATTATTGAAAATATACTTGTGAACCTGATTATGATATGTTGCTGGATCGGATTGCCATGCTCCGACATAACTAATTGAGATTGGTTGCCACGTTCAAACATAACTAACTAGATCGGTTTCCACGTTCCGACATAAAAATAGGATCAGATTTCCACGTTCTGGCATAACTATGGGATGGGTACCACGTTCCGATGCACTAATAGTTTGGGTTTGAGTTCCATGAGAGGACCAACTACTTGACATAATTGTGTAAATTGAGAATTGGAAAATACATTGTTGCTTTTCATGTCGATTTTATTGTATATGTTCTATATTTCCATGTGATGATATGGTTAAGCTAAATCATATAAGTTGTACTTAGTGGTTATCTATGGTGACAATTTATGTTTGATTGTCCTTGTGTTTGAGTAATGTCATGGGGTATAGTGAAAGGGCAGGGGTTCAAGGAACGAGTAAAGGATAGAGAGGGTTGTTCGCATGTTATAATTGTGAAAGAGAAGTAGAGGTAGCATATGGGATGAAATATGCTTAGGTGAGCTTCACCTTGGGGAAAGAGATTGGGTCTAGTGGTACAGAAGTTGTCGTAGTGTACTATGTGACAATGATTGAGTAACTAAAGTAACGAGAGAGTAAGGGTATGATGTGAACGGTTAGTTAAGAGTGCTTATGGGTGAAATTGGGGAATCGTTAAAGTGTTAGCATGTTTAGGCTATGATAAAAAACTAGGTAAGTTAGTTGTTGAAAAAGTGGTCAGTATTTAAAGTACTAGTGTAAATTAAAGGTGTTCTAATAAATGGTAAAGGTGGAGAAGCGAGTGATTTAATTCATGATTCTAATAGTTTATTACTTATGTTATGTGGTAGACGTCGGGTTGACCAATGATGCCTACCAATATGTGTGTTTGTAATGATACTACTCTTGCTATGTCTTTTGGACATAGTCTAGATGCAGGATTGGTGATGTTTCATTAGGTGAAGACAAAGAAATTCTACAACAACTTTTATTCTTACTTCCGCATGGTGAGAGTTGTGTCTCTTTGATTATCGTGTCAAGTTATACTCTTAGTATCTCTTGTACCTGTTTAGACTAGATTTGTGGGAGTTGTTAAATTATTTTACAAGTCTCAACTTAAAGTATGTCTAAAGATGTTATTTATAAAAGTCATGTTTTGTAATTATCTCTGTTTTCTTTAAATTTTTTCGCATGTTTAACTATTGGGATATGAGGGTTCTCCTACTTAAGTGTTAGAGTGGGTGCCCACATGGCCGGTGGGTTGGGTCATGAAAATTTGGTATCAAAGCCTAGGTTATCGGTCTCCCCGTACAAGAGCACAGTGTGGGCTAGACTCTTGCGGATTGGTGTGTTGACGTCTACATCTAATCTACAGGATGCTAGGATGCATTCTAGGAAATTGTTCCACTCCTTCTCTCCTATCGTGCAAAGTATAGCATGTGGTATGAGTTGAGTCCAGTTGGTATATCAACAAAGTAAATCAGATGTCGTGATCACGATGGAGCGACCACAAGCATGGTAATTAGAACTGGGAAGGTTCCAACTGGTATTTTGCCTGGGGAAGTATAAACACATGGGTGATCAGTGATGGTCATCTATGGAGAGAATTAACTAATTAAGAATTTGGTTTGTCTATGAATGCGTGTTTTGTGTTCCTGAATTTAACTATGAATGTAAAGTTAAAATTGTCGAATGTGATGATGTGATCACGTATACTATAATTGTGCCTCTGAAACCTTGATATGTTCCTAGCCGAACAATTGAAATTACGTGTGTCATAACCTTCAACTAGTCGTGTGAGTGTCTGCGTGTATCCTGAGGATGTGTGGGTTCTAGTGCCGATTTAACGAAAACAAATTTGTTTGTGAATCACACGATTAGCTTGAGCGTAGACAATAATTATCCTAGTATGAGAATGTATTCAAAAATTCAGGTTGAAGCTTAAGTCTTTCGGAATTATAAGGAAAGAGAACCCCCCCAAAAATTAGTGGTGGAGGTTCTGTTTAAATAGTGGTGGAGGTTCTGTTTCTGTTTCGATTACTGGGCAGGAATATTACCGCCAGGGCGGGATCGCTAGAGCGGAATTTTCCTGCCAAAGAGGCACAAGGCGAGGCACAACCTCAGCATGTCTTCCCAAATATTCCTCACAAAAATTTCAAACCTCAAATGGTATCCAAATTCACCCCTACCCGCCTGTAGTGTTCAACAACAGAAGTATAGAATATAAAAACCTTAAAATTAAATAAAGGGCTGCATCAAGCAGCAAAAAAACAAGCATCCATATGCTTACAAAACTTAAAAATTCAAAAGATAAAAACAAGATTGTCTTAAGAATTTACAAGCTCAAAAAGGTGAAACAACAACCCAACTAAAGAACCTTCGAACTGGGTGGTGTCAACGCCACATTCAAGATCTTTTGAGGGTATAACACCATCCTAGACCTCAGTCAGCATATGGAACTCCGTGTAGTCTTCTGGCTCAAGCCGGGGGATCTCCTAGTCATAGGCAACACAAGAGAAGATAACCTCAACAATCTTCCACATTTGTACCATCAGACGATCCCTCGTTAAGCTCTTCCTCCTCTCCTGATGCAACTGGCATGGGGCATCCGACCTCCAGAGTTGTACTGGGTGGCACTGGAGTGAAGTTATCATAGACGCTCCCCATCATCTTCCAGACAGCCTCAAGATCTTTTTGACCCGTGCACTTGAGAGTGTGTCCTCGCCGTATAAAACTGTGGCCGCCTTATTGCTGCTAGCCCTTCCAGTTCTCCTCTTCTTGATCCTAGAAGTAGAGACATACCTGACCAAACCGCTTGCACAAAGCAGTGATAAGACCCAGAAGAAATGTCTTCTTGTTGCCTCGATAAAACATCTTCCATTTAGAGATAATTTGGGTCCCCATATTTAGTAGGATGATCTGTATAGCGCACACCACCACCAAGGCCCAGGGAAAGGCAAATCAGTATGGTTGCCCGACGAGCGAATCCTTCTAGTAACCCAGTGTAGCCACCTTTTAGCATCTGGTGACCGATTCATGCTGGTAATGCCCTCCGCAGTAGCCTAGTAGACCTGGTCTCGATAGGCAGGCTCGATCAATGTATCCCTCAGCCACTCAAGATCCATCTCCCATATCCTAGTCTCGTACTCATGGTTCAGACCTCCGATACCTCTAAAGCCTCATTGATAATAGTGGCATTCAGGGGAATGTCAACTCCCCTGATACAGATAATGGGATGAGTGTCGTCCCATCGTACAACAGACAGGATGGTGAAGAACTTCCTCACCCTAGTAGAATGTGACTTGGGGGGAGCCTTAGTCAAGAGAGCCCAACCGAACTCAATTAAGCGAGCATAAAAGGTAGGCTCCTTCTCTTCTAACTTGTGTAGCACGACCCCCGCTCATAGCAGAATCCCGTGTTACAGAAGTCGTGATGCCTCTCTCGGCTCGCGACAGCCTGGAACAGGATAAATGGTGCATTATTTTCGTTATAACTTACCATTTAAATATCATGTGGTAAGTTGAATATAAGTTAGAGCACAATAGGATAGTTGGGTGAGGCTAATATAAAAAGAGAGAAAATTTTGTGTGAACAAGGCAGACCACTGCCTGGCATATCCCGCCACAGCGGCCATAATCCTGCTCTGGCAGGATTATGAAGTCTGCCATAAAGGGATGAAGGTCGCTAGAGCGGCATTCATTTGGGATTAACACCGTGCGACAATGGTGCCTTTTCATCCTAAAACCCACATTTTTGCAGAATTTCAACAGATTAAAGTGTATAAACTACCCTTCAACATAAATAAGCAATTATCTCAGCAAGATAACTCCTAAATACCCCTCAAAATTTAAGTTTAAGCAAAGAGACTCTTTAACTTCTTCCAGCCATTTCGGTATCGATTCAATTGAAATTTTATGAAATCCTTACGCCCAGGACATTGTGGAGACGTTAGGGACGTAAGGGAAGTGCCCATGCTACGTTTATTATATCAAAATAATAATGTAGTTCGAATTCAAAAATAAATACCCAAAACCATCTTTGATTCGATCAATTAGTAGCTTACAATTGTTGTTAATCAATGAGTGAAGTAAAGAGAGAAAGAAACCAAAAATTTACCTTGAATAGACGTTGCGAGCAAATAAAGTTGGGAGGATTTGTTGGACAAAGTTGACGGAATAGAAGGAATGGGAAAAATAATTTCATTTACCTTATATTCTGGTTCTCGATTTCCCTCTTTAGCAGGAGATCTTTTACCACAACGACCCCACCTTACCAGGATGGATGTCACCCAAGCGGGACATACTTTGTAATGTTAAATGCCTTCTCAAATTTTCTTCGGGTCTTCGAGAATAGTACTTTACTTGTATCAACTAGTTAAAAGTCACCATTCGTAGTTATTCCGTAGTGGACCATTTCTTTAATGTAAAAATAAGTTAAAAACAAGACGTGTAATTATCCGTGCACTAGTTGTTCGAGGACGAATGATGGATAAATTGATATCTATTGTAATGACACAAACCGTCGTTCTTTAGCGGGATATCTCTTGCCACAGCTCGCCTTAGTGGGATGGCTACCGCCTTGTGGGGTAGAATTTGTAATGTTAAACGCCTTCGATCCTTGTTTGTCGCCTTAAATTTTCTTCGAGTATTTGAGAATAGTACTTTACTTGTATCAACTAGTTAAAAGTCACCACTCGTCATGATTCCATAGTGTACCAATTCTTTAATGTAAAAATAAGTTAGAAATAAGACGTGTAATTATATGTGCACTAGTTGTTCAAGAATGAACGAGGTGTAAATTAATATCTATTTTAACGACCCGTACCGACGTTATTTAGGAGGGGTAAATCATGGGGTATAGTGTAAGGGCAGGGGTTCAAAGAACGAGTAAAGGATAGGGAGGGTTGTCCGCATGTTGTAATTGTGAAAGAGAAGTAGAGGTATCGTATGGTATGAAATATGCATAGGTGAATTTCACCTTGGGGCTAGTGGTAAGGAAGTTGTCGTAGTGTACTATGTGACCATGATTGAGTAAAGTGACGAGGGAGTAAGGGTATGACATCAATGGTTAGTTGGGAGTGCTTATGGGTGAAATTAGGGAATCATTAAAGTGTTAGCATGTTTAGGCTATGATAAAAAACTCGAGTGAGTTAGTTATTGAGAAAGTGGTTAGTATTTACAGTACTGGTGTAAATTAAATGTTTTCTAAGAAAAGGTAAAGGTGGAGAAGCGAGTGCTTTAATTTATTATTCTAATAGTTGATTTCTAACTATGACCTCTGAGATGAATGAAATTAAGTCTATGTTTTAAAGGATGACAGTAGAGATTGCAAGCCTCACTGTTAGATAAACTCAATGGGAAACACAACATGAGAAGGGCTTTGGTGAGATTAAAGAATCTTTAACAGAGGTAAGGAGGTTTGATAGAGGAAAGAGTGTTGAGGGTCAAGATAGAGGTGGGGAGATTTACACTCCCTATGGGAACCCAATGTCATGGGTACCTCCTCCTGCAGGGAGACCAACTAAACCCTCGTATTCCCAGCAGGATTCCCTTTAGGGGTAAACTTCATGCTCCAAAATAGTGCTAACATGGTTCAGAACTCTCACCCTCTTCAAACTGTCCAACCACCAAGAGGAGATGGTGCCACAAGACCATCTATGCAGACCAATCATTACTATGATGGCCCAACCATGACAAGGATGACAAAGCTAGAGTTCCCTCGTTTTAATGGCACTAACTTGAGAGATTGGTTGTGCAAGGTGGAGCAGTTGTTTTTCCTTGGATGAGATAGATTACACTCAAAGGATTAAATTGGCTTCCATTCATTTTTATGACATATCCATTGAGTGGCATTTGTCTTATATTAGGAGTAGGAACCACCTCCCTCTTCCATCTTGGGTGGAATATGCATATGCATTGATGGATAGATTTGCAGTTGAGTATGCAGATTGCATGTATGAATTAAAATTGGTTAAACAAAATGGGCTGGTAGATGATTATCACAAAGAATTTGACAGGATCATGACTAGGTTGGTTTTGATTCCAGAATATGCAATGAGTGCCTTTATCACTGGGTTGAAACCAGAGATAGGGTTCACTGTAAGGAACTATAAGCCTTATTCATCACCTCAAGCATACCAACTGGCCAGAAACACTGAAGCCCAGGTGAATACCCGACTAAGGTTGACTAAATCTTCTATGTACATTGGAGGATCTACCCAAAATAAGGGAGCAATGGTGGGGGTAGTAACAAGGGAATCACTTATAAGAAGGAGTATCAACTCCCAAAAAGGGATCACAGTGTGAGATTGAATAGAAGCAACACTATGAGAATAACTCCAGCTGGGATGAGTGAAAAACGATAGAAGGGCCTCTACTTCATTTGTGATGAAAAGTTTGTCCCTGGTCACAAATGTAATGCTTCTAAACAGCTATACTTGCTGGAGGTGTGTGATGAAGAAGAGCCGGGGAGGAACATGATTCAGATGTCCAAGAGGTACCTAAAGTGGAAGCAGAAGGAGTGGAAAAGTGTGAGATCTCTATTCATGCCTTGAATGGAATACCTAGATTTCACACACTTAGGGTGGTGGGGTACAGTGAAAAAAGACCCCTTAATATTCTCATAGATCCAGGTAGCACTCAAAACTTCATTGATGAAGAAGTAGCCAGGCAGTTAGAGCTTGAGGTGTTGATGGTCAGACCTCAGTCCATTAATGTTGTAATATTGCAGATAGAGGCAACAGTCAGACTACCGAGATGTGTAAGAACCTTCTATGGATCATGCAAGGGACCACTTTTGTGGATAACTTATTACTACTTCCGTTGAGGTCTTGTGATATGATCTTAGGGGTGCAGTGGTTGTTACCCTTGGGATACCTTCAGCTGAACTTCCAAAGATTCACCTTGGCTTTTATGTACTAAGGCCAGAAGGTTCTGTTGCAGGGAAATAAGGAGACTACCACGGTGGTTAATGCCAAGGGGTTGGATAAAATGACTCAAAATGGGGTTAATTGTTCATGATTCGAGTCTTTCCCATAAAAGAATCAACAGTAAAAGTAGTTAGGGAAATACACCCTAGAATTTTAGCATTGACTGAGGAGTTTCGGCAGTTGTTTGGTGACCCAAAACAGCTTCCTCCTTCCAGGTCTAATTTTGATCACAAGATTCCCTTGCAAAAGGGTAGTAACCCAGTGAACAATAGACCTTACAGGCATTGCTCAAGGCAAAAATGACATCATTGAGCAACTAGTCCAAGAGATGCTTGACCAAGGCATAGTAAAACCACCTTGCAGCCCTTATGCCTCACATGTGGTGTTATTGGAAAAGAAAGATGGTTCTTGGAGGTTGTGTGTTGACTACTGGCCTTGAACAAGATCACCATCAAGGACAAGTTTCCTATTCCTATCATCGAGGAATTGTTGGATGAGTTGGGGAGTTCAAAGCTCTATACTAAGCTGGACATAAGATCAGGCTACCACCATATAAGAATGTCCCTAGAAAATGTGCACAAGACTGCCTTTAAGACACACTCAGGTCATTTTGAATACCTAGTGATGCCCTTTGGCCTCACAAATGCTCCCTCAAGCTTCCAGGGACTCATGAACCATATATTCAAGGACAATCTCAGAAAATTCATCCTAGTTTTCTTTGATGACATCCTTGTCTATAGTCAAAACATGGAGGAGCATCACAACACTTGAGAGTTGTCTTTGACCTGTTGATCAAACACCATCTCTTAATCACAAAAAACAAATGTTCTTTTGGAGCTACTAAGGTGGAATACCTAGGACATTTTATTTCTGCTGAAGGTGTGGCCACTAATCCTAAAAAGATTGTTGTTGTTTATGGATGGCCAACTCCTAAATCTGTGAAGGAGATGAGGGGATTCAAGATTTGTAAGAAGGTATGGTTGGATAAGCAAGCCCCTGACTGATCTTCTTAGGAAGGAAGGGTTTATCTGGAATGACAAGGCAACAATGACTTTCAACCAGCTCAAGAAAGCTTTGGTAAGTGCACTTAACTCAGCTTACCTAGCAACACACTAAAGTTTGTAGTGGTGACTGATTCATGTGACACTGGAATTGGGGAATTCTTGATGCAAGAAGGGCACCCTCTAGCTTATTGAAGCAAGGGACTAGCACCTAGACACCAAAGTTTGTCTGTGAATGACAAGGAATTGCTAGATTTGGTCCTGGTAGTAACCAAATGGTCCCAATACCTTTTAGGGAGACAATTTGTAGTAAGAACAGATCAGAAGCCCCTACAATTCTTACTAGATCAGAAGTTACACACAGGTACTCAGATGAAATGGATAGACAAGCTGATGCAATTTGACTTCCAAATTGAGTACAAGAAAGGAAGAGAAAATAAGGCTGTTGATTCTCTCTCCAGGGTGCAGGCTGTTGATTCTCTCTCCAAGGTGCAGGCTGTTGATTCTCTCTCCAGGGTGCCAACATCACATCTATTCATGTTTTCTGTTATTCCTGTGGAAAATAACCTTTTCTATAGGATCAAATCCAGCTGGAGAAGGGATGAGAAGTTGAAGGAAGTCGTCCAGGAGATAATAGATCAAGGGGAGGGCCAAAAAGGGTTCACTTATTTCAACGAGCAGCTCAAAAGATATGGCAAGATAGTGGTAGGGAAGGATGAGCAACTCAGGCAAGACATAATGCAGATTTGGCATAATATAACAAGTAGTAGACACTCAGGAATGGAGAACACATACAGAAGATCTCAACTATTCTACTGGAAGAATCTGAGAGATGACATTAAACAGTATGTTAGGAGTTGTGTATGCCAAAGTGAAGTATAATGTTGCAGCATCACCAGGTCTCATGCAACCACTAGTCATTCCTACCTCAGTTTGGTCCATCATTAGCATGGACTTCATTGATGGCCTTCTAAAGTCAAAAGGAAAAACCACCATCATAGTAGTAGTTGATAGGCTGACTAAAACCAGTCATTTCATAGCTTTAAGCCACCCTTATACAACTACTATTGTTGCTCAAGCCTTCTTAGATCAGGTCTCCAAACTTCATGGCACGCCTGAGAATATAGTGACTTACAGGGACCCCATATTCATCAGCACGTTTTGGCAAGAGCTATTCTCAGCACATGGAGGCACTTTGAGCACTTCAACTGTTTACCATCCTCAAATTGATGGTCAAACTAAAGTGTTAAATAGGACTCTTGAGACCTACCTTAGATTTTACTGCAGTGACAGAAAAAAGAATGGTCCATTTATTTGCCTATGGCAGAATGGTGGTACAACACCACATTCCACTTTACCATCCAGACCACTCTATATGAAGCATTATAGGGGCAGGCCCTACCCATTCATTTGCCATACATGGCTGGTGACTCTATTGATGAATATGTATATAAAATTCTGGTCACCAGGGAGTTCAAGATCTAGTTGCTCAAGTTTCACTTGCATAGAGCTCAGTAAAGAATGTAATCCTCGGCCAATAAGGGGACAAGTGATAGGCAGTTACAGGTTGGAGATTAGGTGAATCTCAATCTACAACCCTATATATAGACTACTGTGTCTAACCAGTCATTCACCAAGCTATCACCCAAGTTTTACGGTCCTTATCAAGTGATTCAAAGGGTGGGGGCCTATAGCTTACAAGCTCCTCTTACCCCCCCCTCCAAGTAGCTATCAACCCCACATTTCATGTCTCTCAGCTGATGATATGTCATGAGGTTCCTGCTCAGTTTAATCACTGTAACGCCCAGAGCCTACACCCTGGACGTGGCCAGCACCAAATGACCATTGTTGGCCTTGAGCAAACCCTTTGTCTGGCTTACTTAACTCGGCGGAAGACTTAACTCAACTCAATTAAAAAATAAGACCATTCTTAAAAGAAATACTTTAAATAGTTACCTTAGCCAAAATGGCACTTAAGTCTCAAAGTTAAAACATCTACCATATAAGATATAAGATAAAACAAAGACTAAAAACTGAGATGTCTGACTGTCTATCTGTCAATGAAGTCTCTACTACTAACAAAATGAATGTTTGGACAAATCCCACAACATTATATAAAGAAAGTATGAAAGAAAAGGCATTAAAGAGTCCTTCCAAATGTAAGGAGGCTCACTACTGACTTTGAAGCTCAAACTGGATCAATGAAGCGCTGCGTGATGATCCTGAGTCTGTATCATAAGACGATGTAGGCTAACTGGCATCACTATATAGAATGTACGAGTATGCGGGTTGGAATGCTAAACACAACTATAAAGCTTGAAAGGAGTAAGAATGAACTTACCTTGGCTCTGATCAACTCATGAAATAACAACTCAATATAAAGTAGTAAGGACACATGCGATATAAAGCAAACTCGTAAAATAGTGCAAACGCTTAGTTCATTAAAAATAAAACAATAATAAACTCAACTTTACATATATACTTAGTTCCCTTATATCTTTTGAGAAATGAACTCAACTCTTTACTCTTTCCGTAAATTGAAACTTTTGATCTTGATCAACTCTTTTGGGAATACTTAGCCCCCTTATACTTCTTTTGAAGAAAAGACTTCAACTTTTACTCTTTCTTTAACTCAAAACTTGAGCCCTAAAACGAAGTTACAACGTTTAAATAAGACTCTTGGATGCTTTAAGAAACTTTACTTTAACTTACTTCATTGATTAGGGTTAACTCCTTAACTTCTTTGACTTTGATCTTACTTTCCTTGAATTAGATTATGGATTCATGGATCATGATCTCATGTTTATGGATGATTTCATGATGTTTAGATGTACTTTAGAGTGTAGGAATCAACTAGGATTTGTAGGTACATCACTTAGGAACTCGTGCGCAAAGATGGGGGAGAAATGGGAACTCCAGGTGACCCTGGAGCTCTGAGAGGCGCGGAGCGCTAGAGCCTAACGGACAGAGTCTGTCCTGAGGGGCTCTGGTAGGCGCTGTGCCCCAGGGCCTGTCAGACGGGCTTTCTGACTTTCTTCTCCGATTTTCAATGTTAAACCTCCCAAACTTCCATGGATCTTCCCCCAAACACTTAGGATCACTAATATCATCAATACCCAATAGTTTGGACTCGTAAAACAATCCGGAAACACGAATCAAAACCACTAAAGGTGCCCTACAACTCTACCAACAAGATTTCAACAATTGTTCACCAAGAACTTCAAGTTTACCATTAAATAAATACAAAACTTGCTGAGTTAAACATATTGGTGTCTAGGTGAACGAACCCAACACAAAAAGGTCTCACATACCTCGATAGGGATCATCCCCGACGAATTTTACTAGAATCTCTTGGCGTTCTTGGTGAAATCTTGCTCTTTTCTCCTTTCTCCTTCTTCTCTTTTCTTTTCTCCCAAACCCTAAGCGTAAAAAGTATTTTTATAATCTGAACTAAAAGTTGGTTTACCCAAATTTAACCCTTAAAACAAATTAGGAAATAATAGGGTAAACAGACTACTTTACCCTTACTAAAATCCAGATTGGACTTTCCTCTGTCCAACAACCCAACTTCCAAAAGGCATATCTCCCTCATACGACATCGAAAATGCTCAAACTTAGCTCCGTTGGAAATATATTCCCAAGATATTTCCAAAAATATAAAGAAATAACCATAATCACTTCTGAGCTAGGACTTATGGACGTTTGAAAATGACCAAAAACTCACTTTTACACTTAGAAAATTTTCCAGATTTCTCTATATTTTTTAAAAACTGATTATTCTTGGTTTCTTGACATATTCTTAATTATTTCAAGTTACGAGATGTTATAATATCTCCTCCTTGGGAATATTCGTCCTCGAATGAGAACTCTTTACTAAGCTAAGGGTAGTAACATCATTTCAGCACTCAACAACAAAAGCAAATAACAACCTGCTTACACATAGTCTCATAAAGTGCTAAGAAGAGAATTTAGTACCTTGGTCTACATTCTCTACGGATTTGAAGAGATGTGGATATGTCCTCTTCATACGCTCTTTAGATTCCCAAGTTGCTTCTTCAACAAACTGGTTCCTCCAAAAGAACCTTGATTGATGCAACTTTCTTTGTTCTCAACTTGCGAACTTGATGATCCAAAATCTGAACCGGAACTTATTCATAGGATAAGCTATCCTTAATCCCAACATTTTCAGTTGGTACTATCAATGAAGGATCACCCAATAACTTCTTCAATATAGAAATATGGAATACCGGATGAACCGCCGTTAATTCTTGGGGTAGCTCCAAATCATAAGACACATTTACCACTCTCTCGGAGATTCTATAAGGTCCAATATACCGGGGACTAAGTTTACCCTTCTTAACAAACCTCATAACCCCCTTCATGGGTGAACTTTCAAATATATCCAATCATCCACCTCAAACTCTAACGGTCTTCTCCTAACATCTGTGTAGGACTTTTGACGACTTTGTGTCGTTCTCAATCTTTCTTAAATCACTTTCACCTTCTCCATAGCTTGGTGAACTAGATATGGTCCTATTAATCATACTTCACCAACTTCAAACCACCCAATGGGATATCTGCATCTTCTCCCATAAAGAGCCTCATATGGAGCCGTTTGAATGCTCGAATGGTAAATGTTGTTGTAGGCGAACTCAATGAGAGGCATGTGATCATTCAAATTCCCTTTGAAGTCGATCACACAAGCTGTCAACATATATTTAAAGGTCTGGATAGTACGCTCTGCTTGTCCATCTGTCTGAGGATGAAAAGCAGTACTTAAGTTCACCTTTGAACCCAAACCTTTCTGGAAAAATTTCTAGAACTGTGCAGTAAATTGTGTACCTATATCTTAAATAATAAAGTCCGAAACTCCATGAAGTCTTACCACTTCCTGAAGGTACAACTTATCATAATCCTCGGCTGAATAGGTAGTCTTTACCGGTAAGAAATGGGCTGACTTTTTCATTCTATCGACAATCACCCAAATATAATCATGTTGTCTGTGAGATCTTGGAAACCCTGTGATAAAGTCTATATTAATCATCTCCCACTTCCATTCCGAAAGTTCTATAGTCTGAGACTAACCTCCATGCCTTTGGTGCTTTACTTTCACTTGTTAGCGATTCGGGCACTTGGCAACAAACTCAGCAATATCTTTCTTCATGCCTTCCCACCAATATACCTCTCTCAAATTGCGGTACATCTTGGTGGAACCCGAATGTATGGAATATCTAGAGTTATGAGTTTTCTCTAAGATTCTCTCTTAGAGTCCATCCATCCTAGGTAAACAGAATCTACCTTGGTACTTCAGTACACCATCTCTCCCTTGTTCAAAAGTCAATACTCTTTGCTTTGAACATTTGCGTTCAAGTCAAGCAAAATGGGGTCTTGGTCTTGTTTCTCTTTCACCTCCGACACTAGTGATGATTCAGCCCCATTAGTCACCACTATCCTTTTTTCTTTGGAATCTCTGACTCCCAGACGTGCAAGTCTGTGCATATCTTTAGATAACTCCCTATTTTCTTCTTCAACATGGGAGATACTCCCCATGGATAACCTGCTTAAGGCATCAACAACCACATAAGCCTTACCTGGGTGGTAACAAATACTCATGTCATAATCTTTGAGTAATTCTAACCACATCCTTTGTCTGAGATTTATTTCCTTCTGAGTGAACAAATATTGGAGACTCTTGTGATCAATGAATATGTCAACATCAACACCATACAAGTAGTGACGCCATATCTTCAAAACAAACACTACTGTAGCCAATTCCAAGTTATGAGTTGGATAATTCTTCTCATGAACCTTCAACTGTCTGGAGGCATAAGCTATAACCTTGTCATTCTGCATTAACACACATCCCAAAACAACTCTCGATGCATCACAGTACACCACAAAACATGAGTACCCTCTGGTAAGGTCAAAACCAAAGCGGTAGTCAATCTCTTTTTTAATTCCTGAAAACTTTTCTCACAAGCTTCAGACCATTGAGACTTGACTGTCTTCTGAGTTAGCTTGGTCAAAGAAGATGAGATAGATGAAAAACCCTCTACAAATCTTCTGTAGTAGCCATCCAAACCCAAGAAACTTCTTATATCTGTTGGAGATGTGGGTCTAGCCTAACTCTAAACTACTTCTATCTTTTGGGTATCAACTCTAATCCCGTCAGCGGAAATAATATGGCCTAAGAATGCCACAGACTTAAGCCAAAACTCATACTTGGAGAACTTGGCATATAGCTCCTTATCTTTCAAAGTCTTCGGTACAATCCTGAGGTGACTAGCATGATCTTCTTCATTCCTTGAATAAACCAGTATGTCATCAATGAAGACAATGACAAATAGATCTAAATAAGGTTTGAAGACTCTGTTCATAAGATCCATGAATGTTGCTGGTGTATTTTTCAAACCAAAGGACATAACTATACACTCATAATGCCCATACCTAGTTCTAAAAGTTGTCTTTGGAATGTCACATTCCCTAAATTTCAACTGATGGTAGTCTGATCTGAGATCAATTTTTGAGAAGCAAGAAGCACCCTGAAGCTGGTCAAAAATATCATCTATCCTTGGAAGAGGATATTTATTCTTGATGGTCACCTTATTCGATTGGCGATAATCTATACAAATCCTAAGGGGACCATCTTTCTTTCTTACAAACAAGATCGAAGCACCCCAAGGTGAGACACTTGGTCGAATGAAACCTTTATCTAACAGATCTTTCAGTTCATCTTTCAACTCCTTTAACTCTGCTGGTGCCATTCTGAATGGCGAAATAGATATAGGATGAGTATATGGAATGATGTCTATGCCGAAGTCTATTTCTCTCTCAGGAGGGACTCTGGATTAATCATAAAGAAAGACTTATGGAAACTCACTGACTATTGGAATTGACTGAAGGGTATGTACCTCAGCACTTGAGTCATTAACTTGGACTAAGTGATAGATACACCCATTTGAAACTAACTTCCTCGCCTTATGGTACGAGATGAAACGACCCTTAGGCACTGTTGAACTACTACTCCACTCTATGACTGGCTTATTTGGAGTATGAAACTTGAAAACTCAAATTCTGCAATCTATTGATGGATAACAGGCATGGAGCTAGTACATACCTAAAATGACATCCAAATCCAGCATGTCTAACTCTACTAGATCAGCCATGGTGTTCTTGTGATGGATAGAAATATGACAATCACAATAGAGTCTTCCCACTATAATAGACTCTCCAACGGGTGTTGAAACATAGAAGGGTTCACAAAGTTTTTATGGAAAAATCTCAAACTAGTTTGCAACATAAGGAGTTACAAAGGATGAACTTGCTCCTGGGTCTAACAAAGCATAAACATCAAAATTAAAGACTTTGATCATACCCGTGATGACATCTGGAGAGTTTTCTTGCTCTTGGCGGCTAGTGATTGCATAGAGACGGTTTTGCCCCTCCGCCAGTACCAGAAGTGGCTCCTCTAGGTGCAGCCCGATCTGGTGGAGCAACTGATGAAGATTGAGCTCTATTGCCCGGATTTCCACCACCTTGCTTATTCTTAGGGCACTCTCTCATGAAGTGACTCTCTTGACCACACTTGCAGCAACCTGTCTTGCCATCACGACATTTACCGGAGTGGCTTCTACCACACTTACAACATGTAGGAGCCCAACTACCTCCTTGTGTCACACTACCTTGGGACTGGGTTGTTTATCCTTGATGATCTACGAATTCTGACCATTATGTTCATCTCTGTTTCTGGGTGTAGGTACACTATCAGATGATGGTGCATGCCCCTTCTGGTTCTGAAATTGTGGTCAATTTGAACCACCCTTTATTGACCAGACCCATTCCTAGTCTTAGCTTTTTTGTTCATGTACTCCTCTCTGTCCCTCAGCTTCTCCTCTTCAACTTGTTGCACATAGACCATTAACCTCGAAATGTCCATGTCCCCAATCAACATTGCATCCCTACCTTCTTTACTTGAAGCATAACCCAAACCAGTGACAAATAAACTCATTCTGCTTCTCATATCATTAACCATCTTCGGAGTATAGTGAGACAGTTGGGTGAACTTCAACCATACTCATGAATACTCAGGGAGTCCTGTTTTAGGGAAAGAAACTCCCGTGCCTTTGTTTTCTTCAGTTCTCGGGGAAAGAAACACCCCAAAAAGGCTTCTTCAATGCAATCCCAACTTGGATGTGGTGCATCCTCAACTCTACCATCCTTCCATTGATCAAATCAGATTCTAGTCGCACTATTCAGTTGATATGCAGCTAACTCAACTCTCTCTGCATCAACCACATTCATTACATCAAACATCTTCTTCAACTCTTCCACAATGTTTTTCAGATCCGTGTTAGTGCTCGAACCAGTGAAGCTTGGGGGATTCATCCTCAAGAATTCTCGAATCCTCGAAGTGTCAACCCTTCTTGTCGAGCTTTTCTTTGTTGCCCGACTTGGTTGGTCACAGCTTGACTCAACATCCGGATAGCCTCACGGAACTCAGCATTAGTAACCTCTCCTTGAGGTTGCACTTTCGGAGCATTGGGTAACTCATGTTCCTGAGCTTCTACATTTCTCCTAGTTGGACGACCTCTTGCTACTCTTCGTGGAGGCAGTTTTATCTGAAACACGCGCAAGCACGAATTAGAGAGACACTTTTAGAGATGAACTCTAATGCATGAAAAGGGATATGAAAGAAATGAGAAATTTCCTAAATGTTGTAGCCTCCTAATCATAGATGTGGCGCGCTTCACACCGATGACTAAGACTGTACAGACACGGCTTCATAGACTCCTAGGACTCTTCAACCCTGTGCTCTGATACCAAGTTTGTCACGCCTGCAGCCTACACTCTAGACGTGACCGGCCCCCAACGACCATTGTTGGCCTTGAGCGCACCCTTGGCATTGCTTACTTAACTCAGCGGAAGACTTAACTCAACTCAATTAAGAAATAAAAACATTCTTAAAAGAAATACTCTAAATAGTTACCTTGGCCAAAATGGCACTTCAGTCTCAAATGTAAAACATCTGTCAAATAAGATAAAAAGAGACTAAAAACTGAATTATCTCAAAGTCTATCTATCTATGAAGCCTATACTACTAACAAGATGAATGTTGGGACAAACCCTACGACATTCTATAAAGAAAGTATGAAATAAAAGACATTAAAAAGTCCTCCGGAATGCAAGGAGGCTCACCATTGACTCTGGATCTCAAACTGGATCAACGAAGTGCTACGTGCTGATCCTGGTTAGCTGCGTCTGCATCATAAGACGATGCAGGCCAATAGGCATCAGTACATGGAATGTACGAGTATGCGAGTTGGAATGCTAAACACAACTATAAAGCTTGAAAGGAGTAAGATGAACTTACCTTGGCTCTGCTCAACTCATGAAATAACAACTCCATATAAAGTAGTAAGGACACATGCGATATAAAGCAAACTTGTAAAATGGTGTAAACACTTAGTTCATTAAAGATAAAACAATAATAAACTCAACTTTACATATATATGAAAGTAATATAATTTCTATGGGAGATTCTCACTGACATTTGATCCTAAGCGATGGTACAACGGTTTACCTCACGTTGCTAAGTACCATCCTATACCTTGCCATCAGTATAGTACCTTACTTAACTTAGTGGATCCACTAGCTTAACTTATGTGATCATCTGAAACATATGACCCATTAACACCCATGATGGATACATGGTTTACATGGGACTAGAGTTAATTATGAACTCTTATCCCCACATCGGTACTCAATACTACTCCGAAAATATACATTAGCTCATACTTTTAGAATAACTTCCTTTATTTGGGTTGAGATAATTTGCTCAACACTTTAGATTTACAAAAGCTCATTTGGAATCAAAGTTCCCCTTTCTTGTTCAAAACTCTTTTGGAAAGTCTTAGCTCCCACTTAACTTAAATTTAAAACATTTATAAACTTTCTAATAAACTCAACTCTTTACTCTTTGCTTAAATTGAAACGTTTGATCTTGATCAACTCTTTAGGGTATACTTAGTCCCCTTAAGCTTCTTTTGAAGAAAAGACTTCAACTTTTACTCTTTCTTTAACTCAAAACTTGAGCCTTAAAATGAAGTTAACATTTAAATAAGACTCTTGGATGCTTTAAGAAACTTTACTTTAACTTACTTCATTGCCTTAGACTTAACTCCTTGACTTCTTTAACTTTGATATTACTTTCCTTTAACCCGATTATGGATTCAAGGATCATAATCTCATGTTTATAGATGATTTGATGATGTTTAGATTTACTTTAGAGTGTTGGAATTAACTAGGATTTTTAGGTACATCACTTAGTAACTCGTGTGAAAAGATGGGGGAAATGGGAACTCCAGGTGACCCTGGCGCCGGGCGCCAGAGTGTGATGGACAGAGGTTGTCCTTAGGCGCTCTAGCTGGCGCAGCGCGCCAGAGCCTGACAGACATAGTCTGTCCTAAGGGGATCTGGAGGAAACTCCCACTTAACCAATCTAAAATGAAGAACTCGCATATATTCTTCGAAGTACTGCACCATCTATGGCCAGTTAATTAGTACACCCTTTAGCCAAGGATGTGTCACATGTGCAAGCATATGAAGAGTGTGGCTAACATCACTTACAACTCGATAATTTTTCACAAATCCTCCATTAGTAAACACATTTCTTCTTCTCTATAAAGGCCACAAAATGATTTAAAGAGCAACTTGATATAATGACATAAGTTTTTCCCCACATTCAGCCTTCTACCATTCTTTAATACCATAATTGAACTGTATAAAAGTTCATAACAACCCTACAACCATAATAAAGTTTATCCAAATACTTTGTGCAACTTAACCGGTTAAAAAATATGTGACAGTCTCTTCTTGAAATTATCGAAAATATCTATACCTACAGACTAAAGGAACTTCCCATAATGCCACAATGTAATCTATTGGTATCTTTAGATTCCACAACCCCAAATTAAAAAGGAAATTTTCACAGGAAGGCCTTTTACCCAAAATTTCTTCCAAAACAATCTTTATGCTTTTTTGGTCTCTGAATTTTCCTAATGTTTCCTTTAGTAGATGGCATCCACCATGCTCTATCTTTGTCTTCCAAGCTCTCTCATATCATAAGATTCTTTGTCACATGTTCAGCAATTTGATTAGGCAAATATTGATGTAGTCTTTCCTAATTTCATTTTTCATTATCCATAAAAAATTCACCTCCTCTATTGCTATTATTGAACACAAAATTTGTGTCGATCTTTTGATATAAAGGTTCTTGTTTAGTCCATTTGATGCCAGGCACCAAAATCACTCCTTCTTGGTTCCCACCAAATTTCTTTCTTAACTTTGTCTCTAGCTTCCTTCCTATGATTTCATAACTGTAAACCCCTTTTTCATTGCACCATTGTAGGAATGTATCTTTTGCAATACTTGGTCCACATAAAATTAGACCAAAGAGTACTATTATTCTAAATTTCCACCACAACTTTGCAAATAAGGCATTTGAAATATCAAATAAAGATATGAAATCTATCCCTCCTTGTTTAGAAAAACATAATTTCAACCAAGAAGCCCAGATTAGAGTTGCCCTCTTCCTTATTGCCTTCAAAAGAATCTTAAAAAATCTTGTGAAACTCATTCAAAGAGTATTTAGCAGAAGCTAAAGTTGATAAAAGATATATAGGCATACTTTGCAACACATTACTAATCAAAACAACTTCGCCACCATAGGATAATAACTTACTCTTTCAGTTCTGCAACTTTCCTTTTACCTTTTCGTTTCATTATAGAATATCTTCTTCTCTCTTGAACAAAAAATTGGGGCAACCTAAATATATGAATGGGAACACACCATTTTTTATTCTTATAAGTAAGACCACTTGTTGCACATCGAAGAAGAAGTCTTGTGAAATAAAAAGTAAGCACTTTTATCATTTTTGATCACTTGACCTGAGACCTCACCATATTTGCTCGGCACTTACATAACAAGATCAAGAGATACTTTATCTGTTGGAGTGAATATTATAGTGTCATATGAATAAGTCAGATGATTTTCTCGCTCCATCTTGATAATCCATATCCTTTACAACAACTATTGTCAAACAAGGCATTCAGAGATCTGGTCAACACTTTTGCAGCTAGAATAGACAGAGTTGGGAATAAGAGATCTCCTTGCTTCACTCCCCTAGTAGAGTGAAAAACTTCATGACTTTGCCTATTGTTAGTGAAATGACTTACAAGATAACAAAAATATAAGATTACAACTTAAATGAAATGAAGAAATAAAAATCTCTTCATGCTGAGGCGCGGATATCTCGCTCTCTTTAAAGAGATTCAAGCCTATGGCAGCAAGTGTTTTCACCGGACCAGCAGTAGTCTTCTTTGACTTGTCCCCTCCAGGATACAACAGCCTTCATAATGTATAACTCAATAACTCTGGAGAAGAGTTGAGTCCAAAGCTCCACAAAAAAGAGCACCTTCCTTAAACTAATAAGCACTCTCTTTTTGACTAACTCTTTCACTCTATATTTCTCTTGTATGTTGTGTGTACAAAGCAAATGAAGACCACCACTATTTATACTAGAAGAATTCTTCCTAGAAATAAATAGGAAGATAATGGTGTAGTAAATAGTGAAAATAATGGTCTCAGGAGTTACATATGTTACATAGGTTACAAAGAATAATGAAGAAATAAAGAGTGAGGATAAAGGAGAAATAATTTAGAGAAGTAATGGCCATGGTTGACCAACTTTTGCCTCAAACAGTAACTTCCAACGGTTCAACAAATAAAGGGAAGTTATGCCTATAGACATGGATTAACATGTGAGTAATTAGGCACAAATTCCTAACCCTGCAACAATGATTTAGAGGCAGGCTACTCCATGTATACACAATATTGTTAATATGGCATTCAATGGTACAAATTAATATAATATTAAAATGCCTACACTAACAATCTCATGCTCATTTAAATATTAGATAAGAGAGTGTATCAGTTGAAGGAAGACTATTATTCATAATAAAGGTGTGCTCTGCATTGAACCTTCACTTAGTGAAACAGTAACTTTTACTCCAGAGTCGTAGTGGTCTCAGACTTGAACTACGACTACTTAAGGGAAATAAAATATCACTGTCCACACATAATAATTAAGGTGTTGACATAAGTTGTAAATCTAGCACGTTATGGGCATCTGCTATCTTGGTTTCATGAGTGCTTTTGAGAATAAGCCAATTCTCATAGGAAGCGACCTACTTCCACACATCACATAGGTGAAATCTGTCGAGAGTGCTTCTGTAAGTTCAACACTCCACCCATACGGGCTACAGATATTCATTAAGATTTTTATCAACTCCACATTCACATATCACTACATGAAACAATGCACTCACATCATAGGGAGGGAATAAAAAGATAGTACATTTTTTACAACAAGTCAACATATGATTTAGTTTTTCCCGTTGAACTTGGTTATAGGATCTCTAGTCCTCAGGTTGGGTTTCCTCATATATGACTCAAGAATTTATAGGCTTCAATCTCATCCCCCTCGATGTGCTCCAGACCTTTTCTCTTGTTAAGACCTTAGTAAGAGGATCTGCAAGATTATCACAAGATTTGACATTATCAATATTAATGGTACAATTTGTCAAATACAATCTTACATTACCATGTTTCCTTCTTATAGGTCTGGATTTACCGTTGTAATAACGATTTTGAACTCTACCAATTGCAGCGGTGCTATCACAGTGAATTAAAATATGAGAAATTGGTTTTTCAAAATAAATAATTTGAAATAATAAATCTCTTAATCAATTCATTTCCTCACTAACTGAAGCTAAAGCAATTAGTTCAGCCTCCATGGTATAGTTAGCAATTATAGTTTGCTTTTTCAATCTCCAACAAACAGTACCACTACATAGAGTAAAGACATAACCAGTGGTAGAACAGAAATCACCTGATAAAGTGTTTCAATCTGCATCACAAAAGCCTTCAAGTACAGCAGGATATATTTTATAGAACAAACCAAAATCTTTCGTTTCAATTAAACATCTCATAACTCTTGTTACAGTATGTCAATGTTCATTACCAGGCTTGCTTGTAAAACTGTCAATTACTCCTACTGATATGCAATATCAGGGCTTAGTGCAATCAGTCACATATCTCAAACTTCCGATTATACAAGCATATTCTTTTTGTTTTATTACATCATTTTTACTTTCAACAGGAAATAAGTGACACTTGAATCAAAAGGAGTAGCAACATGCTTGCAATCATGAAAGTTATATTTTTTCAAAATTTTCTCAACATAATGTGACTGGTCAAGAAATATTCTCTCACATATTCTTGTTATTTTTATTCCAAGAATAAAATTTGCCTCACCAGGATCTTTCATATCAAAATGGGTTCTAAGAACATTTTTGGGTTCATCAATGACATTCATGTTAGAGCCAAAGATCAACAAATCATCAACATATAGGAAAATAATCATATGTGAATAGGCAAATAATCACATGTGAATTATTCCAAGACTTATGATTTATGCACTTATCACACGCATTTGTTTTAAAACCATTTTCAATCATGCAGGAATCAAACTTTTCATGTCATTGCTTTGGTGTTTGTTTCAAGCCATACAAGGATTTAGTAAGACTACATACTTTGCTTTGTATGCATGCTTCAATAAGACTCGGGTTGTTCAATATAAATTGCCTCATTTAGGTCTTTATTTTAAAAAAATAGTTTTTTCATCCATTTGATGAATTTGGAAATCACAAATTGCAACCATAGCAATTAAAAGTCTTACAGATGTAATTCTTGTTATCAGAGAAAACGTATCAAAAAATTCTAGGTCTTCTAGTGAGAAAATGATCAAAATGGTCCTTGATATATTGGGGTAGCTTTATTTTGGTTCTTAATATATTTTAGGTGATTAAATGTGTTCAATTTAGTCTTTTATCCTAAACTCAACAATTTATCTCCAAAACTGTTAAATATAACTGTGGGGGCCACATAACTTTACAAAATCCACCATTTTTACCATCTTTAATAGCTCAAAAAAGAGTTCCATGAATTCTAAAATATCATTTTCTCTAGCATCTGCAATACAATAACAAAATAAATTTTGTAAAAAGGTTAAATGGAAGAGCAAATGTAATGCAAGGAGTAATTTTACTAGCACATCTCTTTTAAGTACCCGTATGTCTTATGCAGATCATGTTTTTGATTGGAAATACTACATAGGAGCTGCAAGTCTTTCAATTTCGTGTCTCAGTTGATGGTGTTCTTTTGGGTACTTTATCATCTTATCACATTTCAAGATAGTTACAATAATTATTTAGTGATTGTGTGGTTAGATGTTAAAACAATGGTGCTTTAGAATTCACGAAACTCTTTCTTTGAACTAATAAAGATGGTAAAAATGGTGAATTTTATAAGTTATTGTGTAGGCCCCACAGTTATATTTAACATTTTTTGGGGATAAATTGTTAAGTTTAGGATAAGAGACTAAATTGAACACATTTTGTCAAATATGAAGGACTATTTCAATCACCTAGAATATATTAAGGACCAAAAGAAAGCAACCCCAATACTTCAAGGACCATTTTGATCATTTTCTCGTCTTCTAGTTGTTTAAAACCTTTTACAACTAGCCTAGCCTTGTATTTATCAATAGAACCATTCAGTTTCAACTTTTTTCTTAAGACCCATTTGCAACCAATTGTTTTATAACCCGGTGGTAAATCAACTAGTTTCCAAGTTTTATTAGAAATCAGTGATTTCATTTCATCATTTACAGCCTTTTTCAAAAATATAGAATCATGTGAAGATAATGCTTCTTTCAAAGTTAGAGGGTCATCTTCAACATTAAACACATAAAAATCAGGACCAAAATCTTTTTCTACTCTAGCTCTTTTACTTCTTCTTAACTCAAAATCATCAACTTGTTTATTTTTCAAAGTAGAAGTAGAAGAACTAGGTCGTGACAAAATATTTTGTTCAATCCTTTGACCCATACTATTTTTAGAATCAAAAGGAAAATTATTTTCATGAAAAATAGTATCACCGGATTCTATCACAATATTATCTTCAAGATTAAAAAATCTATAGGATATATTGTTTGAAGCATAACCAATAAAAGCACAAGTAGTAACTTTCTTACCCAACTTTGTAATCTTGGGATCCATTAGCCTCACAAAGGCTAGACAACCCCAAACTCTTAGATGTCCAAAACTTGGCTTGTAACCTTTCCACAATTCAAAAGGTGTCAATTTAGACTTTTTATGAGGCACGCGATTCAACACATAACAAGCAGTTAAAATAGCTTCACCCCAAAAAATTTAAAGGTGCATGTGACTCAATAAGCATGGCATTAGTCAATTCAAACAAAGTTCTATTTTTCCTTTCCGCTACTCCATAAGATGAAGGAGAGTAAGGAGGAGTAGTTTTATTAATTATTTCCAATAATCTAATAAAAGAATTAAATTCTTTTGATTCATATTAACAACCTCTATCACTTCTAATTCTTTTTATTTTTCTTCCAAACTAGTTTTCAACCTCATGGAGATAAGTTTTGAAAATTTTCAAAAGCATTACTTTTATTTTTCATCAAGTAAACATATGTAAATTTAGAAAAATTATCAATGAAAGTGGTAAAATATCTATTACCTCCACGAGTTAGAACTTCACCAACTTCACAAATATCAGTATGGACTAATTCTAACAAATCAGTTTTTCTTTCAACTTGAAAATGAGGTCTTTCAGTGATTTTAGCTTTACTACAAGCCTCACACTTTTCAAAATTCTTTTTAATCATTGGGATTAATCCTAAACTGCTAATGATTCCAACATAACGATCATTAATATGATACAAACGAGCATGCCAAAAATTGGTAGAAGAAATCATATAAACAGAAGTAGAAGTTTTATTCATCTCAACATTCAACTTAAACATCTCATCACATGCATACCCCTTCCCCACAAAAATACCCTTCTTCACAATTACATATTGATCAGATTCAATAATCTGTTTAAAGTCTTCTTTATTAAGAAGAAAACTAGACATTAAATTTTTTCTCATGGAAGGGGTATAAAGTACATCTTTTAATCTTAATATCCTTCTAGAAGTAAAACACAATTCGACATCTCCCTGTCCAAGCACTTGAATAGTATGAGCATCACCAAGCATGATGTTTTTGGCTCCTCAAAATGTGTATATTTTTTAAACTAGTCTTTGTCATAATAGACATGACGGTTTGCACCAGAATCAGCCCACCATCCATCAACATTCTCAACCATGTTTATGCCGGTAATCACCGCCACAAAAGGTTCTTCGATAACATTCTCCTGAGGGATAGGACCACATTTTCAGAATCTGCAAAATCAAGCAATATGTCCACTCTTGCCACAAATAAAGCATGGTCTTTTTTCTTGAACTTGTTGATTTTGTGCTTGGTTATTTTCACCATTATTTTTCTTGGGAGGTCTACCATTATTTTTCTTAATTTTTTTTCTTCTTAGGCTTCAAAGAAGTATTTTTGTGAGTTTCAGGAGTAGCATTATTCGAAGTAATTAAATTTACCTTTGTTGTGATATTGTTCTCTTCTGTTTTTAAAAGTGCATCTTGCCCTCTCACTTCTTCTTCCATGCGGATTTTCATTATCAAGGTTTCAAGAGAGTTCCTTTTGTTTGTGGCACATAGTTGTTTCAAATTCCTTCCAAGAAGGTGGAAGTTTATCTACTATGTCACAAACAATAAGGTTATCTGCAATTTTAACCTCTTCGAACCTAAGATCTCCAACAATAATGATAAAGTCTTGACCTTGGTCTACCGCTAATTTATTGTCCACCATTTGGAAATAAAAAAATCTACTAGCCGCATATTTTTTACTCCCCTCTCTTCGGTATCATACTTGCTCTGCAATGCTTTCCAAATTTTTTTTGGACTAGAGTAAGTTATATCATAATAATCATAAAAATTATCAGACAAACAATTAAGAATATAATATCGACATTTATAAGAATCTACATCGTACTTTTCTATTTTATCTAGATGAGAGATAGTTTCATCATCACTCGTAGAGGTAATTTCTACTTTATTCAGATTCTTCTCAATTAACACATAAGAAACATTGAAAAGACTTAAGTAAAAAATTACTTTACCCTTCCATCTCTTGAAATGATTACCATTGAACCGAAATGACTTGTTAAGGTCTCCCATCTTGACATCCGTGATTTTTTCAATTGTAGCCATTTTGAATCTCCTTAAAATTGTTAGTGAAATGACTTACAAGATAACAAAAATATAAGATTACAACTTAAATGAAATGAAGAAATAAAAATCTCTTCAGGCTGAAGCGCAAATATCTTGCTCTTTTTAAGGAGATTCCAGCTCACTGCAGCAAATGTTTTCACCGGTCCAGTAGTAGTCCTCTTTGACTTTTCCCCTCCATGATACAACAGCCTTCACAATGTATAACTCAACAACTCTGGACAAGAGTTGAGTCCAAAGCTCCACAAAAAGAACACCTTCCTTCAACTAATAAGAACTCTCTTTTTGACTAACTCTTTAACTCTGTATTTCTTTTGTATGTTGTGTGTACAAACCAAATGAATACCACCACTATTTATACTAGAAGAAGTCTTCCTAGCAATGAATAGGAAGATAATGGTGTAGTAAATAGTGAAGATAATGGCCTTAAAAGTTACATATGTTACATAGGTTACAAAAGAACAATAAAGGAATAAAGAGTGAGGATAAAGGAGAAAAAAGTTCGAGAAGTAATGGTCATGGTTGACCAACTTTTGCCTCAAACAGTAACTTCCAACGGTTCAACAAATAAAGGGCAATTATGCCTATAGACATTGATTAACAGGTGAGTAATTAGGCTCAAATACCTAACCCTGCAACAATGATTTAGAGGCAGGCTGCTCCAACGTATACACAATATTGTTAATGTGGCAATTCAATGGTACAAAATAATATAATATTAAATGCCTACACTAACACCCATTACAAAGCTGAAAATAGTGCAAACTACTTGCATTTTGTAGTGTTAAGAGTAATTTACATTCTACTTCTATTCATTTTCAAATTACGAAAATTTCCTAAAATATAAAAAAAAAATATATATCACTCAACGTCTCGATACATCGTGTGCCGGTACATCACAGAAAAGTGATGTATCCAAGAATGAGAGAGAGTGAGGAAAATACGGATTTTTGTAATTCTTTCAAATGGTAGAAAATTTTAAAAAATGTGATAGGAAACTTTAGAAAATATAGTCAACTAAAAAATTTGTAATTGAAATTAAATAAATTCTTAGAAGTTAAAATAGTAAGAAAATTGAGAGGAAAAATATTTATAGATTAATGGGGAGTAAAAACCATTAAAATTAAAAATATGGGATTAGATTTTGGATAATTATTTTTTGTTGTTAGTGGGCCCCATAAAGGTCAAAAAATTGAAAATAGAAATTCTCTAAAAGTTCATGCCTCCATCAGATATTCCTTTAGTCTTGGATCGGTTTGATTAGGGTTTCTACTGATTTGGGCCAATTTTGAATCGACCTGATCTGATCCGATTGGTACCCTTAGTTTGAATTATATAAATCACCATCAAAAGGTAAAATATTTAACAACAAAATAGAAAATTAAAATTACTTATTTGTGTGAGAATTCGTGAGTTCCTCTTTCAAGTGTATTTAATTTTCAGACTATTTATCTTTTTTTGGGTCATCAATTACATTTATGAAGTAATTTATGTATAACATGTGAGTTTCTATGCACTTTCGTGCGAAATCATTGTTTATGCTTTTACAAAAAATTAATATTTTTATGTCCTTTTATAAGATATCATCATTTTTCTATACATAAGTGGTCTGAAAAGAATATTTTCTTTTATTCATATGGTAAGAAGACAAGAGATTTCATTTTGTTGTTTCCTTGTATGCTTTATTTTAAAACTTATATTGGTGCAGATTCTATTGCTTTAGGTTTGTTTGTGTTTGAGCATTTTATGTTTTTGAACTATATGAAATTCATACAGGGAAATAGTAAAAACTGCACATATGTAAATTTTAAAATGTGTTTGTAGAAGATACAAGAAAACAACAAAATGAGATCTCTTGTGTCTTTACGGTCTGAATAAAAGAAAATATTCTTTTTAGATCACTTATGTGAAGAAAAATGAAAATATCTTATAAAAGAACATAAAACTTAAAAATATTGTAAATGACTAAAAAATAATTTCATATGAAAGTAGAAACTTACATGTCACACATAGATTATTTCACAAATGTAACTGGTGGCCCACAATGATAAAGAAACTAAAAATTCAACACACCTGAAAGAGAAACTCAAGAACTCTCACCCAAATCAGTAATTTTGATTCTTCGTCTTGTTGTTAAATAATTTGCCTTTTGATGGTCATTTATACTACTTTAATGTATCAAGTACGATTGCATTACTTAACAATTTACTAAATATTTTTAAAATAGCAATGTATCTATCATGACTCAAACCATCGTGAGTGGCACCCATACTAACCGTCCGGTAGGAGAACCATTACTACAGCCCAATTAAGCAATTTAACCAAAACATAAGCATTTAAAGATACGGAAGTAGATTTAAATGACAATATAATAAATACAGAGTCCCCATAAACTTCAAAGGTTTAACAAACATCTAACAACTAATAACAAATGCGGATATACCCATAGAACCTGAAAGTCAATGTACACTAACTCTACTAACTACAAGTCTAAGAACAAGTTGTACAATCCTTTAACTAAACAAACACCTTAAACAAATAGTCTGAGTCTAAAGAGTGACTTAAACAAGATAGATCCTTGGAAGCCTGAAATAACTGGTTCACCCTTGAATCTGGTCACACTCAATAATCACATAATTGAGGACTATCAATAGCCGGTAGAAGATGCCGTGTACTCAACAAAAATAAGAGCAAGTGCAGTACCAATACACAACCACTGTGTACTGGTAGGATCACACGGCTATCCCATTAAGTGAAATATATATAATTCAAAGCAATATCATAAACATGCATACACCGAACATATACAATATCATAAGAGAACCACACCACAACCACTCTTAAAGTTCATTTGTGCAATGCATGAATGAAGTCTCATACCCCCGTTCACACTAAGTAGAACTCTTTGAGAAGTCATTAGTCATAGTCCATGTTCATGTACACAACAATACGCCAATATATAACAAGTCAATGGTCCTCTAATTCATACTCATTAACATTTAGTGTGATCAATAATGCAACTAACACATACATACATGCATCATAATGAAGCAAAAACAAACATATATAACACATATGGAATCACAACTATCACCTACTCGAATCCAAGCTTGAATCCCCTATGTCAATAGAATTTTCCCTTTTCGGATTCTTTCCACTTGCTCTAGGTCTACAAATAATTAATATACAAAATGATCGACAATCAAAGGTCTAATTATCAGGATTATAACAAACCTAATAATCCTAGACCAAACCCTTGATTCCCCATACCCAGATTAGGAATTTTCCCACCATAACTCTCATATCAAACCTCCGAATCGATAATAATCCAAGAAAATAGGTTCTAAGGATCGAAATACGGATTCGGGGAGTTAAAATTTTACCTTTAGCCTCAAGAATGGTGGAAATCCGTCAAGAAAACCCTTAGGGTCGTTCCTTAGCTCTCAAAGAAAAAAGTGCAGACAAATTATGTTTTTAGGGTTTATTTACGACTTCAAGTCACGGCTTTCCCACTACGGCGATACCCATCCCGCTGCAGTGGTCTTCTACCACAGCTGAATGCACGGAGACACAATATTATCGGTTCACGCTATGATCATTTTTAGGAGTTCTACTCGCTCGAATTCAATTCTAATAAAGTTGTACAGGTTCCTTAACCTCGTAGTTATCCACTCATGTGGACAAATTCATAATTAGATCTCTCATTCATTATCGGATTTCCCTAGAATTCACTAACTAAAATTTCGTACAAATCTAAACTAGATGGAAACTTTCAAGTTACTACGAAAAAGTTTTCTGACCCCAATTCTTACCCAATGGATTTAATCAGGCTGTTAGAATAGATATCAATTTACCTATCACTAGTTCCCGAGAGATCAACTAGGGAAGACTAGCTAAAGTTAGGTTAAATTAGTACTTGAATCGTTGAACGAAAGGGGATACTTGTCTCGCATGTCATTAGCTTCCAAACATCAAGATCAAGAATTTCAACCGGTTCTTCTTCATACAGAAGGTATTGTCTAACACAAGTGAGTCTTGCTTGATGATATAATATTCGCTCCCAAACCAACCAATTAAATAACTATACATCCATCCATACAATACCTCAATGAAGTCATCACAATACTCGACTGATAATTATTGTTGTATGTGCACTTAACGAACAACAAAGTTATTCCCTATAACCACCCAAGTTAATCGTGCACATGTCTGCAACATGTTATCAAGGACTTTGACACAACATCAGGACGAATCATTTCACACATAAACATGATAAAATTCTAAATCAATACTCGTTATAATTAGAAGTGAACCTGAACCAACCAACACACACTCATAAAACCCAAACAATCATAGTTTTTATCAGCATTCCTTCTTACAACATAAATTTCCATGAGCTTAAGTTATGAAAATTAAATCTTTAGACATCATATATTCATCGAGGGATATATCCAAGCATACAAACACTCCAATAACACTATCAAAGTGTTAGATTTAATGATTGTAGATTAGCTCTTAAGAACAGTATAATTAGACCCAATGATCCCACATTCGATCACACATAATCGATACATGACCTCGATGACTAGATGAATATTAAGATTGTCGAACAACCATAAATACATATGTTATCTCTTCTATAAACTCTCATAAGCAAGGTGGTATATGTACAACCACTGAAATAATTTAACAACTCCAAAAAAACACCACATAAGTCATCTGAATAACCAATTCTTCCCAATTATCCCACTCAATCAAGAGAACATTGCAGTATCAGTACACCTAATCCACCACTAGGGACACCCACATAATAAAAAGATGTGTGAGCATACATAGTGCATCACCCTCACAACCATGTACAAAATGGAATAGATTGTCACAAAATAATTTATCGAATAACATGAAAGGTTTTCCTCTAAAGAGTCGATACCACTCATTTCCATTCACTTGACTTCATGTACTATTCACATCATTCCACTGAAGTCCACACTCTCAATACTAACAACCATCATGAACACTCCGACCATTTACTTTACTCTAAACCAATACTTTTAAAATGGAAACCTTTCTTACATACTTTACTAATCAAAATAATAAACTTTACAACTCAACTCAAGTGTAAGTCCATTAAAATCCTCAATACCTAATACAATTGATCATTCCACACCTTGAAATACATACCTTGACAAAATATATCACCACGAATGTAGACTTCAAATGAAAAATCTGAATTGTAAATTCAACCACCTGACACAATTCCCTTATCTATCAACATTAGCTTATACCTCGAAAATCTTTATGAATTCATGGATCTTCGATTATCATGGACCATATATCCATCTATCTCACATATATTTCGCTAAAAGTCCAAGTCATTACAAAACTCAAAACAAAACAAAAACACTTATCATCATATTCGAGATAATGTTTGTACACTACTTTCTCAGGTAGTTTTCAATAGTTTATAACCAATCTGATGGATTTTTGACACTATTACCATTGTCACAACAAAATGAATGAAATTACGCATCTCTGCACCCAATTATATACACCTCTAAAGATATCTCTTTAGCCTTTGCAATCAATACAATATTCTTGCTCTCGCTTCTCTCTAAAGGTTGCACTCATCCCACTATTTTTCTTTATTATGACTTTAGCTCTTTTGAATTCTATTCGAGTAGTGTTCTTCTATCTCTTAAAAGTTTCCATACGACCACATTATTCACCAAATATTTGAAAATCACAACCTTAGATACTCGCAAGTCATAAATACTACACCAAATTCGCTTAGCCATAATCTTATTATATAGTTGCATCCCATCACAATCTATTTCGAACTCTTATTACCATTGTGCTCAGTCAGCTCTGACTATCGCTACAAGTCTAGTCAATATTTTCATCGACATAATACCTCAAACTCAAGTATACTCATCAAATTCAAAGGACTAACCCCATTTTTTACGCACTTTCTTATAGCTTCAGATAAAATCACTAGTCCTCATATTACCCTCATTCTTCTTAACAAACAAGACAGGAGCAGCCCACTTGAAAACACTTGGATGGATGAACCCTTTATCAAGAAGCTTTTGGATTTGAGCCTTAAGCTCTCTTAATTCTGCTGGATTCATACGATACATAGGCATGAAAATGGGGCAAGTGTCCGTCTCTAATTCAATGCCAAAATCTATATCTCTATCCGGAGGCATACCATGCAAATCCGTACGAAACACACCTCTAAATTTAGATACTACAAGAATAGACTCAATAGAGGGAGACTCAACCCCAACATTCTGAATATGATCCAAATAAGTCAAACAACCCTAGCCCCACCAGAAACCTACCCCGCATAAAAGATACGACCTTAGTTGACTTAGGCTTGTACCCCTTCCCACTCTAATCTTTCCCAACACGGGGTCTCTAGAGTTACCGACTTAGTATTACAATAAAGCTCGGTATAATAGGGGGTACAACCAACTCGTGTTTAAGATTATATTAAGTCAGTCATATCCAGCATAACAAAATCAACCCAAGTTTGAAAATCCATAAACACAACAGGACAAACACGATATACAAGGATGACTATGACCAACTCTTCAACTTGGGTAGAAACATGGATGAGGGCATCAAGTATATCACAAACCACATTAAATCCCAAGGCAATTGAACTGAAATGTACGAATAAGTAGAACCCATATCACACAAAACAATAGCCATTCGGGCACAGACAAGAGTAGCACTAGTGACCACTGCATCACACCTCAAACTCGGTTTTTCCCATAAAAGCATATAATTGAGCCATGTCATCTTGACGGGCAACATCCTTGCCTGGCTGCACTACTCCTCTACCCGCATTACCACTTCCCCGGCCTCCACGGCCTCACTAAAATCATCATCATATGCCCAGGTTTACATAATTTTAACACACTTTTAACTTATATTCGATTGTCGAATGTTGAATTAAATCGTGAGGGTTAGTTTGGTATGATTCGGGGTCCATAATTATGAATAGGGAAAACCAGAGGAGACAGGGCTGATATTCTGTCTCGCTCTGTCCCACTTTGGGGGAGACATCACGCACTAGCGATCTCGTCGTGGCGGGAAAATTCGCTCCAGCGGCCTTGACGGAAACAGGCAAACAATTTTCTGGGGGGGTTTCTCTCTTCAATAGTTTCCCCTCAAATTCACGTCTATAACTAGGCATTTAGGGTGATCCTCTTAGCCAGAATAATCATCGCCTACCCCGATTTAATCTAACAAAGTATGAATTTTAGAATCCCTTTTTCATTATTTCAACACTACCACATATATCCCCAAGATAAACCCAGACTCTCACACGGTAATCAATTGGTCGCATGCACGTCCACATTTCTCGTTTACGAACCACATCGTAATTTATATAGACCCTTGCACCTAATCTCGTGATGACTTTCTTTTTCACAACAAGTTTTAGGACACTCAAGCGGTTACAACTTGCACAATTTCAATATTTAGGCCAGCACATTACAAATATTTGCATTCAGACAAGCAATATTGCACACATAATCATATCAAAACATTTAAGTAATACACCCTTCACAACCTTTACAAGTTACAAATCGCAGACAAGTCCAAGTTTTTTAATTAGTTTGCTCCATAGACGACTATTACTGTTGATTTATGCCTTATACGACCCCTAAGGCCAGATATCAATTGGAACATTCTCAGTTACAATCAACTTGCATGTGTCCCTCCAGCCGGGACTATAGCGTCTAGTTCACTTCATTTAGATATCAATTGGAATCAGGAAATACCAATTGGACTCAAATCATACCACAAGCGACAATAGTAGCAAGCGAGCCCCACAAAACTTCTAATTTCAATTACAAAACTTGGTCGAACCCAATTATTAACCGTTCCAATCTTTAACTGATGGTAACCAGACCTTAAATCATAGAGAAAATCGATGCACCTTGCAATTGGTCAAACAGGTTACTTGTTTCGAATGATAACCCTTTTCAGTTGTCAGTAATCTATATACATCGTCTCTTGCTAGTGATGGTGTTACCACTTCTGTTGCTCTAGCTTGAATCATAGAGTGAAGGAGGAAAGATACCAATTTGTATTAGCCAGATACCAATTGGATTCAAGTCATAGCACGAAGGAGTAGAAAGAAGTGAGTTTTTCCTAAAGTCATAT
Source organism: Solanum sitiens (assembly GCA_016801875.1). Classification (NCBI taxonomy): domain Eukaryota; kingdom Viridiplantae; phylum Streptophyta; class Magnoliopsida; order Solanales; family Solanaceae; genus Solanum; species Solanum sitiens. The sequence continues at coordinate 2,518,019 of JABWTJ010000014.1, read as the reverse complement.
AGCCTCTCTAAGAAAAGTAAGGAAGTCATCGTACCGTTCCGCAAGACTCTACTAGACTCATTTTGGTACAATGAGATCAACGAACCTAGGGCTCTAATACCAATTTTGTCACGACTGAGACTGTCGTGAGTGGAACCCACACTAACCCTCCGGTGGCAAAACCATTACTACAGCCCAACTAAGCAATTTAACCAAAAACTAGGCTTTTAAAGATACGAAAGAAGGTTTAAATACAATATAATAAATACGGAGTCCCCATAAACTCCAAAGGTTTAACAAACATCTAACAACTAATAAAAAATGGAAATACCCCTAGAACTTAAAAGTCAATGTATCAAAACTCTACTAACGATAAGTCTAAGAACAAGGGTAAAATCCCAAAACTAAACAAATAGTCTGAGTTCTAAGAGAGTGGACTTAAACAAGAGAGATCCATGGAAACCTGAAAGAAATAACTCACCCTTGAATCTGGTCACGCTCAATAATCACATTTAACCGAGGTCTATCAATAGCCGCTTAAAGATACCATGTACTCAACAAAAATAAAAGCAAGTGTAGTATCAGTACACAATCACTCTTAAAGTACATAAAAAATATCATAAGAGAACTACACCACAACTACTCTTAAAGTCCACTTGTGCAATGCCTGAATGAAGTCTCATACCCCTACTCACACTAAGTAGAACTCTTTGAGAGTCATAGTCCATGTTCAAGTCCATAACAATAAGCCAATTTATAACAAGTCAATTGTCCTCTCATGGAACCATATTCAATGGTCCCGATTTTATGTTTATGCCGAAACGTGAAAACCGATCCCATATTTATGCCGGAATATGGCAACTGATCCCAGATAGTTATGCCAGAACGTGGCAATCTGATTCATTCAACACACCACAATCACAATCACAAGGTATATTTCACAATCATAGAACAAGAGGTGATTCATGGAATATAGCTACTAATTCATACTCATTTACAATTAGTGTGATTAATAATGCAACATTCGCATACATACATGCATCATAATGAAGCAAAACAAACATATATCACACATATGAAATCGCAACCATCACCTACTCGAATCCAAGCTTGAATCCCCCTAAGTCAATAGAATTTTCCCTTTTCGGATTCTTTCCACTTGCTCTAGGTCTACAAATAATTAATATACAAAATGATCGACAATCAAAGGTCTAATTATCAGGATATAACAAACCTAATAATCCTAGGACAAACCCTTGATTCCCATACCCAGATTAGGGATTTTCCCACCATAAATCTCATATCAAAACCCCTCCGAATCGATAATAATCCAAGAAAATAGGTTCTAAGGATCGAAATACGGATTCGGGGAGTTACAATTTTACCTTTAGCCTCAATAATGATAGAAAACCATCAAGAAAACCCTTAGGGTTGTTTCTTAGCTCTCAAAGTTGAAAAGTGTTGAAAAAATATTATTTTGGGAGTTTATTTACGATTTTAAGTCGTGTCTGTCCTGCTACGACTGGACCCATCCCTCTACAGCTGGATGCATGGAGACAGAATATTACTTGTTCACGCTAAGATTATTTTTAGGAGTTCTACTTGCCTGAATTCAATTTCGTAAAGTCATACGGGTTCCTTAATGTCTTAGATATCCACTCATGTGGTCAAATTCATAATTAGATCTATCATTCATTACCAGATTTCCCTAGACCTTACTAACTCCGATTTCGTCCAAATCTGAACTAGGTTGGAAAACTTCAAGTTACTACCAAAATGTTTTTTGACCCCAATTCTTACCCAATGGCTTTTTCCTAATGACGGAATCAAGTCCTTATAGTATCTTGAGTAATATATTCTTATCGAGATCACAAATCAAAAAATTGACTACACAACAGCTCTTCGATCTTTTTGTGTGTTGTATTAATGCATAGTAGATACATTGCAAATTTCGGCTCATGTTTCTTTACCTTCAAGTACGGAATAACGAAGATATTCATGTTGTATCTTCTCAAAAGTTTCGATAATTTTAAATCAAAATTGAAACGATCTTCGATAAATTGGAGAAGAATTTCGAATCTCAATTTTTCTGATGATTTTGAATCAAGATTGAAAGGATCTTCGATGAACTGGGAGAAGAACTTAGAATCTCAAAAAAAAATGAAAACTTTGAATAAAACTTGAGAGGATCTTCAAACAATTGTATAGGGATAAAACAATGCTCGTCTTTTCTCTAAATTTTCCTCAACACATCAATCTCCAAGCTGCAATGACTCATTCAACATTCACAAAAAGAAATATTTTGTCCAACAACTACTTCATCACTTTTGTATCATTCATAACTCGACAAAATAGAGATACTCAGGATGTATAAACTCAATTTTTCAATGATTTTGACTCGAAATTGAAAAGATTTTTGACAATTTGAGAGAAGAAATTTGAAATTTAAATTTTTTGAAGTTGTTATGCTTCTGGAGAGATTGATTAGCATTGACAACCACATAATTGTATGGATTTAATATTTAATTTTATCTTTTTTTTAAGCGCAACAGAAAAGATTTTGTTCCATTTTTTAGAGCAACAGAAGGATTATTTTTCTTGTATCAGAATTAATGTGTCCGGGAAGTAAAAATTTTACGGGCTTATTGTAATTAGAAAAATAGTAGGGATAGAATGTAATTTTCTTTTTACACTATGAGATTTATGTAAGTTATACGAAGAAATATCCGTCGGAGGCACGAACTTTTAGAGAATCTCTTTGACAATTTTTTTTGACTGTTGTGGGGCTCACTGACAGCTAAAAAAATCTAAAATCTAATCTCGTATTTTAAATTTTTAAGTTTTTTCCCAAAACAAAAAATCCCCGTTAATCAATAAATTTTTTTCCTCTCAATTTCTTACTCTTTTAACTTTCAAGAATTTAATATTTAATTTCAACTTACTCAAAACTCATTAATTATCATTTCTCGATAATATCATTTATTAGTTACTTCATTACTTACTTTTATTGGTTATTAATTTATTATTTTTTTATAGTGCTAATAAGATTATTATTATTATTATTATTATTATTATTATTATTATATAACTTATTATTATTATATAACTTACTATTATTAGTTAATAATTTATTGTTTCTGTGAAATGTTAGTAAGATTATATTATTATTACAATATTACTTTATAGTTATTACTTATTAGTTATTATTATTCATTAATACTTAATACATGTTTGTTAATGGTTATTAGTTCATTACTTCATTATTGTTTTATTTATTAGGTAACTCCATGATCAAAAGGATCAAGGATTAAATATTATTATTAACTAATCGAGTAAAATTATGTTACTGTTCGAATCAAGTTTATATTTTGTTGCGAAAAATTGAAGTGTTGATCAGTAGTTGCAAAGTTGATTCCTAGTGCAAGTAGAATTTCTTGAGGAATTTAATTTATGAGCAAAATGTGTGCGCTCAAAGAATTCGTGATGAACAAAAAAAATATTACTTGGATAAAAAGGAAAGAACTTATGAAAATAGAAACAAAAAAAATATAGGTCGTAACAAATATGAAAAGCAAGTTCAAGTAGAATTGGATTTATTAATCAAACTAGGTTTGATTTTAGAGAGCAAAGTTTAGAAGACTTTGTTCAAGCTTGCTCATATATGAATCACCACATTGATGTCATCAACTTACGCAATTCACATAATTGAATTCTAACTGTAGAAAACATATATATATAGAGGCGGATCTACGTGGCCACATGGGGGTGTCACGCACCCAGTGATCTCAGAAAAAGCGCTGTATGTATATGTATATTAATCGTATATATATTAGTTTTGCCACCCAGTAACTGTGCTGTGAAATAGCTCAGCTGACAAAGGAGCGGGTCTCCCACCTAGGCTATGCAGGTTCGGACCTGGCCATCAACACTTCCCTCTTTGCTTGCTCCTTTTTTTTCTTTTATTCGTTTTTTCTTTTATTTTTCTCTATTCATTCTTATTTATTTATGACTATGACTATTCTTTATTAATTTAAATTGACCCATTTTTTTTCCTTTTCTTTTCTTTTTCTACATTTGTTCTTATTTATTTATTACTATTTTTTATTAATTCAAATTGATCCCTTTTAATAATTAATTTTGAGTTTTTTTTTAATTTTCTCTTGATATGAGTGTAACGTGTTTATTTTTTTTTATCAATTAGTGAGTACTGAATTATGAGCATCAAATAAATATTATTAAGAATATATTTAAATAGTAGTTTTAAAAAAACATAAGTTTCAAAAATGATTTTTTTTTAATTTTAAGGTTCTTGCGATCTTCATCGACGTTTTTGCTATGTAAGATGACTAGGCTGAAACTACAGTTTTTATTCTTTCTTAACTATATATTTTCAATAACACATAAAGTCAATGAAAGATGAATATATTATGTTAATACTATTAGATGGTTTATACAAGCTCAAATTTTAATGTGAAAAATCTTTTTTTTCTTAAAGTTTCAGCGAAGAAGACATCAAATTGAATTGTTTAGTTATAATCCAAAAAGGAAATAAAATTGAATTGTTTTGTTATATCTAATCACATTATATCTAAAAGAAAATATTACAACATGCATATTTGAACGATTAATTTATAAAAATAAATAAAATTAATAACCTGAGTTGTAATCCAAAATTAAAGCAACCGATCCTTTCATCTTACTTGAACGTTGTGGCACCCTCGACCTCCAAATCCTAGATCTGCCTCTGTATGTATAGCAGATGCAACTTAGAAAAATATATTGCTTACATGAATCACCACATTGATGTCATTAACATACACAAGTTTATGTTAGAACACATACGATTATGTTAGAACATATAAATTTATTAAAAATTTATTGAAGAATTACCTCCTTACGCGTGAGCAAATATCTTGAAGCAAGTCTGACTCAAGTTCACAGTCGATCTATGTTAATACTTGGATGAGAAAGTATCATATAGAAACTTATTCCTTTTCAAGATCAGAAGAAACCCTATTTATAGAGATTTCTTCTCAGATGAAAATGGAGAAGAAACCTATGGTCATTACTTGGAACAAGAAAAAACATGTTACTTTCTCATTTTTCCCTAGAAAAATAGAATTTTGAGTTCTAACTAAATATAAGTGTAGTAGGGACTACATAATTAATTACACAGGCTCTCTATTATGGAAATAATTCAAATAATTAATTTGAATCATTTCTACTAAAATAAATTATAAGCATTCCATTTGAAATTCGTAATTGCACTCCTCCATTTATATTTTAAAATTTCTCATTAAACACTTCTGCAATTTCACATGTCAATATTACAAATATTAATCATTAAATTAAATTACTAATGAATTTAATTTAATGATTAATTTTCCTTAGAGCACTGCTTACGTATTTCATGCGTCGGATTCATAAATTCACTTTGCAAGGTTTGATAAAATGAAAACTTATAAACTTCTCAAAAAGGTGTATGATCAATATCACATCGAAACATGGATTCCATCAACTAACTTATTATTTTACCAATATACATTATTATCATCCAATTTACATCCAATTTATCAGATATATCGATCGATCTCTGGATCTCACCTTTTAATAAATCAAAATGATGAAATATATTTTTGTCCATCAATCGAAAACACCTATTTTTACTTGTTCTCCTTCAATACATACAAAGTGCACCAGCACAAAAGTCAAAGCTACAATGTTTTCATAATCAAGATAAATTTTCAATCTTGTGTTACAATCATATCAATGGCTTGTCCAATTTCCCCTTAGATTATGAACAAATAACTTCATACTTTTAAAAATCGTTAATTTAATCCTCTGTGTATATATTAAAACTTTATACACTTAAATCATCTATTATATAAGTAAACAGACTCATAAACGAATAAATGATCTATTAAATTTTTTATTAAAATTGAATAAAAGTTATACTATGAAAAACATTATATCTAAAACATGGTTAATAATATAATCTCATAGTCCCTCCGTTTAAAAAAGAATGTTCCTATTTTCTTTTTAGTTTGTCTTAAAATAATGACCCCTTTCCTTTTTTGGCAACATTTTAACTTTAACTTTCCACGTGGCATGCTTAAGACCACAAGATTAAAGGGCATTTTGGTACATTTGACATAATTTTAATTTAGAACCACAAGATTAAAAAGTTTTCTTTCTTTTCTTAAACTCCGTTCCAAGTCAAACTAGGTCATTCTTTTTTAAACGGAGAGAGTAATTAATAATATATATCCCAAAAGTAATTTAAAAATAATTACTTGAAAAGTTAAGGAAATTTTAAGGTAAAATCCACGATGATAGGCCATGATTTTCTTACTTTTTTGAGTGAGGAGTTTTTCAGAAAACATTATTTGTGTATTTTAATTTCCGCACTTCATTTTTAGATTGCGACTGATATATATATATATATATATATATATATATATATATATATATATATATATATATATATATATATATATATATATACACGATAATTTACTACGTTTAAATAATTAGTATTGTTATATATAGGATTTAATAGAAAATTTCTCTCTCCGCTGCTCCTCTCTCCCTTGCTTCTCTCCTCCCACTGCTTTCTATCTCGCCTCTCTCTCTCCCTCTCGCCCATCTCTCTCTCCATCCCAAACAATTATAGCCCAAAATATTTCGCATAATATGACAATTATATTTTTATATTATGTATCAAATATATTTGTATTTCATATTAATTATATTTGTGATAAAATTTAATACAACAAATATAATGTGCATTGATCCTTTCTATTGACTAATACAATAATTTGACAAAGAGTAAATTTCAAGAAAATGAAAAGAAACAAAAGCTAAATCATTTTGCTTTTATTATTTCACAAGTATGTTGCTATATTTATTTTTGCGGTTACTATAGCCATTGCACAAATTCGTACGTCTTTATTTGTTGTTTGTTAATATTAAAAATAATTTTGATGCTCCATGTCTATGTATATAATATCCTTCCATCAATTCACTTGATATATTTTTTTTTTTTTAAAATATCCTCAAATTCATTTGTTTCTATTAAGATTAAGAGGTCTGAATTTAATTAAACATATGAATATTAAGATTTGTTTTAAGATCTGAGTGTTTTGATCTGAATACACATCTGAATATTAAGATGTGGTCTCTAAATCTGAACACTAAATATTCATGTTGTTTGTTTTCAATATCTCAATATAAAATTTTCATTTCAACAAAATATATCACTTTTGATTAAAAAAAAAGTTTTAGAAGTTTTAATAATCATGATTTGGAGTACTATTTTTTCATTCAAACACCTTGATAAACAACAATACACCAAAAATATTATTGCAACCAGTGTTCTTGACACACATCAATACAAGAAAATTATTAATATAAAAAGAATACTTGAAAGATTTATGAAAACTGATTCGTTCAGACCTATTCAAACCCATTAAGAGGTTTTCTAAAAATTAAAACAAATGAACTTAATAGCTTATCTGAATGATTTAGATTCAGATCTAAAAATCAAACGTACTTAATGGGCTGAATCTGAATGATTAAGATTCAGACCTCCATTGAATGCAAATAAATGAGGTCTTAGTTTTCAATAAAAGAAACTTAGTTCCTCTAGTAAATTTAAAAACTTGACCCCGAGCTCCTCCCTATTCCCTCTTTGAATAGTTAAGAAAATAATAAAATGGAGTATATAGTACTCCCTCTGTTCCTAAATATTTATTCACTTTACTTTTTTTTAATTGGTTGTAATTACTTGTCCATTTTGACAAATTAAGAAAGAACAATTTTTTTTTATCTATTATATCCTCAAGTAATTACTTTGCAAAATATAGATGTTCTTGAAAATCTTAAGGTTTTAATTTGTCCACTTCATAATTAATAGGAGTATAATGGTAAATTCACTATATCATTAATTGATTTATTAATAGATGTGTCAATTTAAAAATTGACAAGTAATTAGGGACACAGAAAGTAATATTCACCGAACCATGTCATTTATTAAATAGTTCTTTTTTGCTTAATTATTCCCAAAGTCCCAACCATTTAAAGAAGAAAGGGTAGTTAATTAAGAAGATAAATTATTTGACTATTACGTATTAAGAAGATAAAAAATAATAATTACGGTCAAAATGTACCATACTTTATTAGATTAACCACTCATCTCTTTGAAAGGATAATGAAAGCTAAGTAAATCGTATCTAACTTTATTCATCAATATATTTAAATTAAGTAAGTTTTAAGTCAAAACTTCGTTATCTATGTTTTGAATATCGAAGTACTATTTAGTCAGACCTTCAAGGATAGTGACATTTTGATGCTTTTGACATTGATTCTCAAACTTCTGGAATATTTAGATTGATTCACTGTGGACTTATGTTTTTTTTTTAAAAAAAATATCATTAAACATACATGACAATTGACATCCACCTATATCTTTTTCAATATTTCAATCTGACCATACATATGTTATCTTGATCGATTCAATAAAAACATTTTTCCAATCAAATGATGGAAAATTAAACTCTCCATCACTAATTAAATGGATGAATAAACAACACATATAGCATAAATTTGTGCACTCTTTGACTTGACAAAGTTGGTTCATGTTCCTCCCACGAACAGTCTATTAAATAGGGGAAGATCAAGAAAATACCATGGGATATTCCAAGATTATTCTTTCTCTATATACAAAATATATATCTTAATTTAAGCAACGTAATAAAATATAAACAAAATAAGAGTTTATCGCACAAACAATAATTAAGTCTTGGATTATAGAATTCATTCAAACTTTGACACAACTTATTTATAATTAAGCTGAAAACCAGAATCCCAATACCCAAAATAATAATAAAAAAAAATTCTGCTTAACATACAGATGATAGAAAATTGAAACAAGGCACAAGTATCCTTAGATTATGATCGAAATTTTAAAGGCACGTTTAAATTAAATTAAGGTCTTATTACCTTTCGATTTTTTTTTTATATAATTTTGTACACCTTTTTGGCTTACGTGGCATCCAAACATCTCTCACGCGCTTCAACTACGTGGAGTTACGGAGTGTGTCACATAAGTCAAAAGGTGTACAATATTAAAAAAAGAAATAAGTTGGTGGAGGGGCCGTAATAAGACCTCAGTTTAATTAGTTAAATGTATCTGTGAAATTTCTATCATAATCTTAGATACTTATGTCTTTATCCCTAAAAAATGGGTAAAACTAACTTAGAAAAAAAAAAGAGAAGTTATTAGTAAAGAAGAAGCTAATTGTGTTTAAATCTACACAACAAAAGTAGACCAACTAATTAATAATGGCTGGTCATGATTAGCACTAAGTGTTTCCTATAAGCTGTCTTGCTTTTATTAAGGACTTAAACTATTAATATTTACTTCAAATGAGTGTACCTCGTGTGAATAATTGTTTTATAAGTATACTATATTTTAAGACCAAACATATATAACCAATTTTTTTGTCTTCCCTAGTGTAGATTTTCTCCCCCAACAACCAAGCAGCAAGTTTGGTATTTTATTCGTTCGGATAATTTTATATGACATTATATGATTTAGTATATTCATTGATTATTTGTGTATTTATAAATCATTTAATTAAGAATAAAACATGATTTTAAAGTTAAATTATTTTTCATTATAGAAATGTACTCTCTCCGTTCCACTTTATGTGTCATTCATCTCTATAAAGAGTTGGACCACTAAAGGTGTTCATATGGGCATTTTCGCTAAATCAGGGTAATAAGACTTTAATTTAGTTAAAGTGTGCCTCTAAAATTTCAGTCATAGTTTAGGGTGGTAGTTGTGCATTTTCCCTATAATATATATTTGTACCTGAATAAATTAGATCTAAAAAAAATATGAATCAACCCTCCTTTCTCCTTTCTCCTTTCCCCCTTTCCATGTTTTGCTTGTAGGTGGTTATATTGATTAATTTTTATGTTTATGTAATTTGCTATTTTCAAATTTAGAAAGTCATGTTTGAAAAAGTATTTGTTGGATTAAGAGGGTTGAAAGGTGACACCGAGAATAGTGGGTGAACGGGTACAACATTTTAAATGAAGAGTTTGCATCTTTTTCACTCATTACCAAGCTCCAATGAACTCCGAGCAGTTAAGTCAGTTGATTGCTCAGAGACAAATTAATGTCTCTACTCCATAGACATGAAATGAACTAGTTGTTCACCATTAGTCCTATAATGGATTTGACTGCGATTTCAATTTTTCTTCATTTCTTTTTCCTCTCAAAATTTTATATGTACGTTATTAATTTGTCAATTTGTCACGTCATCGCCGGTGTATTACACACATTTATACTTATTAGTTGATTGTCAAAAAGTGTTCATAAGGTTCAAATTCGAATAGGTAAAGGTGTTTAATAGATACTAGTCCTAGTTAACGTGTCTATACGAATTATGCGGACAACTTTAAAGGGTTGTGTATGACTTAAGCCTTTTCTCTTCATTCTTTTCCCTTTTTGACTTTCTCTGATCCAATTTGTGTGACGGGCTTTCTTTTTTAGTTTGTCGAATTAAGAATGTTCATTTTTTTTACAATTAGAAACAATTTAAATCTAAAATTTCTCGTTTAATATCGTAATTATTTCTTAGTGAAATGATTTGTAGTCACATAAATGATAAATAATACTCCCTCCATTTTTTTTAGTTATTACTCTCTTTGTCCCTAATTACTTGTCCACTATTGAATTGACATGCCTAATTACTATTTTACCCTTATTAATTATAAAATAGATGAATTAAAAATTTAATATTTTCAAAAAGTTCTACCTTTTTTAAAATAATTAATTGAGGGTATAATAGGGAAAAAATTCCTTTCTTGATTTGTCAAAATGGATAAGTAATTAGGGACAATAATAAAAAGAAAAGTGGACAAGTAAATAGGGACAGAGGGAGTATCATTTTAGGTTTCACGCCTCTTAATGAAATTAGGTATTCCCTTTATCCACTTTTTATTGTTATGGTTTCTTTTTTAGAGTCAAACAGTAAGAACTTTAAGTAACATTTTATGATGTAATTTTTTTTATCATATTGATATGCAAAAAATTTAATTTATAACACTTTTCATATAGTTTTTGAATATCTGAATTTTTTGTTTAAAATATCAAATCAATGTAATCCAATTTAACTTCAAAAAAATAGTCAAATTGACTTTTGAAAAACGCAACATCACAATTAAATGTTCATAGGGGAGTAAGTTTACCATTGTGTGATTATTAAGTGTTTTCTTGAAGTCAAATTTTTAATAAATGAACATAAATTAATTTATTGATTATTCAGTTGACCAATGAACATGAATTAGTCATTTAGTTTTACTTGTTGGTTAAATTACTTTCAAGGTTAATAACTCTCACGGGAAAAATAGGGAGAATAATGTCATTTATGCATTGATTTTGTGAAATGATAAATACTCCCTCCGTCCACTTTTAATTGTCATGTTGCATTTTCTGAAAGTCAATTTGAGTTAGATTACATTGATTTGATATTTTAAATTTTAGAAAATAGAGATTCAAAAATCATACGAAAAGCAGGGATGTAAAAAAAATATATGAAAAAGCAATTGAACCATGCCGAATCAATTTATAGGATAGTTTGAATATAACCGTGGACTTCTATTAATCTTATAACCGTCCTGAATAATTTAGATAGTCTTTTAATTGATATAAAAAAATTAAAAATATAGAACCGAACAAAATAATCTTACATATATGTTATATATTTTATATAGTACCAAATATGTTAAATTTAAGAGAAAATACATCATATTCTCCTTGAACTTGGCGTAAAACTTACTTTATCACTTAAACTACACGGGCGATCAAATATCCCCCTTAACATCTTTGAAGTGAATTAAATATAACCTTGAGAGTAGAATACCACTCTCACCTGCCACATGATAACCACATAAGTGTCACGTCACAGGCATGTCAGCACCACGTCATTAATTTGTAATATTTTTTTTTTGCTTATTTACCATTTTTCTTAAATATTTTTTAAAATTCATTACACTAATCAATTGATGAATTAATTTGAAATGCATTTTAAAATCAATTGTCCTACCCTCTTCCACCCCTTCTCTTCTACCCCCCCTCCCCCCTCCCCCTCCTCTTTCTTCTTTTTTGATTTTCACCATTTTCAACCTTCATTGGCTTCTTCTTTTTCTCAATCATTTTCGACATTCAATTGTTGTTTTCTTCTTCAATATTTACTAATTTTTTTAAAAGAAAGCATATGTACTTTTTTTTCTTCGAGCCCTCTCCTACAAATCTGTCATCTGAGAATGATATTTTCTGAAAGTTTTTTTTTTAACAACTCAAATGAAAAATGAAGGTTGGACCCACATTTTTTTCATATAGAATTTAAAATGGTCACTTAAAATTCAAGAAATATACATTCAATAATATGAATTAAGTGTTTGGTTTTGTGGATTGATAAATATTTAGTGAGGTAAGAGATGAACTTGAAGGAAAAATGACTAATATAGAAGATGAAAGATGTAAGAAGTGTTTTGAGGAAGATGACAAAATAAAGAGCAAACAAAAATATTATTTATTTATTTTTAAAAAAAATTAACACACAAATTTCATTTACTTTTAAATAAGAAATTTTACATTTTTTTAAAATTTAACTTATAAAAAAATTAAAAATTATTAGTTATATATTGGTCAATAAAAAAATGGCATGTGTATGATATAATCATTCATTTTATTATTATTATTATTATTATTATTATTATTATTATTATTATTATTATTTCACGCGCTTTAGAAGAGTGAGTACATTCACTTTGCCACGTCAGCTCTTAGGGTGATATATCACTTTAGAATTGTTAAATGGGTATTTAAATATCCGTATAGTTAAAGTACTAAAGTAATAAAGATTAAAATTTTGTATACTTTATAAATCCCTTTTTCAAATACATAAAAAGTTAGGCCACTACACTTTCGGTTGTAGTTGATTAGATTAGTTTTAACTTTTTAAATGATCCAATTACTGTTGGTTATGTAGCAAGAATAACGGGAAATGGAAGGAAGATGAAAAGAGAGGAACTTGAAGGTTGAGAACTTGAAAAGTAATCTTATGCTTTTGTCATATCCGGGAATACCCCCTAGACGTAACCGGCGTCGGCGTCCTCTTTGAGGACTAAGACTAGCCTCTTAGCTTACATCATTACATTCATAGGTCAAATATAGCGGAAAATTTAAAACTTTTCATTACTTCTAATTGGAGGTTTATATAGACCTCTACATACACATAGTATATATATATATCGAGTATATATAGACCCTTCGTATAGAAAGATTACTTAGTCTTCTACTTTTATCGCACACACATATATATAGAACATAACATAGTCTCAAATAGTCGTCTCATCTAATAAGAGTTTATCAAATTGGGCCTAGCCCATAACCAATGAAAAAAGACCACATATAGGTCATACAACGTTTAATACCCAAATGAAAAGGAAAGAAACATAAGAGTCTTAATACTAAAACAACATCATGGCTTGATAGTGGCATCGCCCTCGGAAAGTGAGGACCTACCCTACTTGGATGATTAAGAAATCCAAGTCTTCTTCAATGTCGTCTCTAAATTGCCCTTCAATGACCGGACCCTAAAATGTTGGAGAAAAGGAAGAAATGGAGTTAGTACACCACTTGTACTAAGTATGAGACCATATGCACACATATCGCAAAAACATGCTAAAATAGGATATTTCATTAAGTATGCAATTTACTTTGAAACCTTTATGCATATTCAACAAGACCATACCAAATCAATAAGACATAGCCATTCAGTCATAGGCATGTACAACACAAGACCAACAACATCGAAACTAGTCAAGTCAACATGCATATGATGTAATTAGACATATAGTCAAACAACTCTACCATCAAGTCATAACCTCAAAAAGCATGAATAAGAGTTCATTATAACATAAACAAAGCAATACAATTACCCACAACCCCTATCAAGTCAACAAGTGCAATGACCAAGCAAAGCCCCATAACCTTACTCAATCAAGTAACCCAATAAGAATCATGACCAACCTCCTACTTCACATAGCATAACATTTAAGAGTACATATCATCATACTTTAACAATGTAGACCAACACATATTCATAAATGACATCAATCAACATATAGTATCAACAATGTGCAAGTTCATCATATACATATCATGTACCATTATAAGCATATACATACATAATAACAACCTCCTAAAGTTCCCTTCAAGGCAAATTAGTGCAAGGCATTGGTAGAGTCCCATACCCCTACCTAAGCTAAGTCAACCTATCAAGTCATCTTAGTTGGTTTATACTTCATTACTTCATTTTAGTTTAGGGAATACTTGTCTTAACCGACATAGACCACAATAGCTAAGTGTGGAATTCGGTGTTGTAAAACCTTACGCTGAAGGAAGGTGGTCTACCGGCCAAAGTAAAACCAAATATAAACATAGCTTTCTAGGTGGATCCACTAGCTAGTCTTACTATGGGGGGAACATAGTTCAAGAACTAAGAAATAGGTATAATTCCCTCTACATACCACTTGGCAATTGGGGCCTCCTCTCATGGGAATTCAATGGATGAGTATCCCTCATAGGGGAGTCAACATCTCTTATGGAACTATAGGGTGAATCTTCCTCTATGGGAAGTCAACACCTCCCAATCTCAAGTTCACTCGGTGCTAAGCTAAGTCCCTTTTTGAAATGTCTTTAATGTCTTTATTAATCATCATATCTTAATATAGGTCATAGGGTCTAACCCTTGTATAAACATCATCATCATCATCATAGCTCAATAATAATTTCATAAGTATTATCCTTTCATTACAATTCACATAGGTGTGGTTAGCACATTTATATATAACTTCATGTTAAGGCACATTGGTAAATCATTCACCATCCTTATAACATATACATCTTAGCCAACACCTCACAACCATAGTCAAGACATTTCAATTCAACATCATACCAACCCTATAAATTCTAATACAAGGCATACTCCAATAAAACATCATGACTTAATCACAATTAACCATAATTTGAAGTAAAGAATAGGGATCACAAGACTTACCAAGTCTCCTTCATAATTCATCATCAGGGTCTTACCATCAACCCTTAATTCAACCCAATTAGGTTATAACATCATCATATTCAATGACCAACATGATAACAATGCTAAAAGAATCACTACATCAAAATTCAATACTAGTTCATAGCTTAAGACAAGATACTTAGGTCAAACTCACAACATACTTCATAACCTAGATCACTTCTCAAGAACTAGCATGAAAGAACTATAAATCACCCTAATTCATTCATGATTAGTATAACAACATCATCTAGTAGTAATTTAACCCATAACCAAGTCAATTAAACCAATACAACATAATTTATATCAAGATCATAACCTAGGGTTAAGGGGTAAAGGTCATCTTCTACAAACTAGACCAATACATCAAGATACATCATAATTAAGTTATAATACATGCTAATCTATTCATAATATCCAAAATAAATCATAAACAAATCAATTCATAACATAATTTTTGAGATTGGAAAAGACCCACTTGAAAATCGAACTTTGGAAATCAATTTGATGGAACCCTTTGAGGAAAGAGGTCTCAAAGGTGAAAGAGATCTCATACCTTGCTAGTTGATGAAGATCGATGGTGAAACTTGACTCTTTGCAGCCCTTAAACCCTCCTCTAGCTTGGTTTTCGATGGAGTTCTTCACTAGAGAGAGAAAGAAGAGAGAAGGAACAAAGTTTGAATTTTGTGAGTTATGAGAGTTTAGATTAGTTTAATTAGGTTAGGACTTTATATAGGGGTTTAATTCACTTAATTAGACCTTTCCTAACCCCTAATTAACTTCCTAACTAAGTCCACTAATTAAAAGAAATAAGTCAAAACCTGCAGCAAAACACAGGCCCCATAGACAAGACCACGATCGACGGATCGTTGGTCAATAGACGGTCACTGCTCCCTCCGTGCTGCACATTCGTCGCTAAGTTAAGAGACTATGCAAAATGACCCTTCCAAGATTTTGGCTAAGTGTCCATCGACGAGTGGCATCGACGCCCCGTCGATTCACAAACGGCCCGTTTGTGGCATCAGTTAGTGACATTGTCTCTTGACATCTTTTGCCAACTTTTGCAAGGGTCCTCCTCAAGGGCCCTTGGTTGGTCCTTGAGGAGTCGTGCCCCGAAGTTTTGACTATGAATCAACTTGAACACTTGTTAGACACCCTTTCATCAATTTTCAACATTTTACGACTTCTAAAAGCTATTCAAATAGGCTAAGGGACGCTAGCACCTCATTGAACTAGTTTACGGACGCCATGGACGTTCTTGGACGTTTTGGTTTCTAGACTTCCTAATGACTTATATTCATTAAAATGGACCTTAAAACAGTGTCTAAACCTTATGGTACTTATGTTAGGCTCTAGAACACGTCTTGAATTTTTGAAGTTTTACAGCTTTAATGAAAAGACATTTATCCCTCATCGATGGTGGAAACAAAAATAGGAGAGTTTAAATACAGAAACACTCCTATTAATTGTTAAAAGGGTTGGAAAGAGGGACCTCCTCGTGTCGTCGTCGCTCGGCTCGGCTACGTATTTGGCTTTGGCTTTAACATTTTTTAAAATTAAATTATAAAAAAATTAAATTATTAGTTATATATTGGTCAATAAGAAAATGACCATTCAATTTTTTTTATTTTTTTATTATTTCACGCGCTTTAGAAGAGTGAGTACACTCACTTTATCACGTCAACTCTTAGGATGATATTTAATCACTTTAAAATTGTTAAATCGGTATTAAAATATCCGTATAGTTAAAGTACTAAATTAATAAAGATTAAAAAATTTGTATACTTTATAAATTCCTTTTTCAAATACATAAAAAGTTAGGTCACTACACTTTGGGTTGTAATTGATTATATTAGTTTTAACTTTTAAAATGATTCAATTACTGTTGGGTATGTAGCAAGAATTAATGGAAATGGAGAAAAGATGAAAAAAGAGGAACTTGAACTGTTGGGAACTTGAAAAGTCCTCTTATGCTTTAATAAAAAGACATTTGTCCCTCATCGGTGGTGGAAAGAAAAATAGGAGAGTTTAAATATAAAAACACTCCTATTAATTGTTAAAAGGTTTGGAAAGAGGGACCCCCCTCGCGCTGTCGTCGTCGCTCGGCTTTGGGTTTGGCTTTTACATTTTTTATAAATTTAACTTATAAAAAAAAGTAAAAATTATTAGTTATATATTGGTCAATAAAAAATTTCATGTTTATGATATAACCATTCAATTTTTTTTATTTTATTATTATTTCACGCGCTTTAGGAGAGTGAGTACACTCACTTTGCCATGTCACCTCTTAAGGTGATATTTAATCACTTTAAATTATTAAATGGGTTTTTAAATATCCGTATAGTTAAAGTACTAAAGTAATAAAGATTAAAAATTTCGTATACTTTATAAATTTCTTTTTGAAATACATAAAAAGTTCGGCCACTACACTTTGGGTTGTAGTTGATTAAATTAATTTTAACTTTTTAAATGATCCAATTACTGTTGGGTATGTAGCAAGAATTAATGGGAAATGGAGGAAAGATGAAAAGAGATGAACTTGAAAAGTTGGGAACTTGAAGAGTTGGGAACTTGAAAGGTCCTCTTATACTTTAATGAAAAGGAATTTGTCCCTCATCAGTGGTGGAAAGAAAAATAGGAGAATTTAAATACAGAAACACTCCTATTAATTGTTAAAAGGGTTGGAAAGAGGGACCCCCATTGCGCCGTCATCGTCGCTCGGCTCGTCTACGGCTTTGGCTTTGGCTTTTACATTTTTTTTAAATTTAACTTATAAAAAAATTTAAAATTATTAGTTATATATTGGTCGATAAAAAATGTCATGTATATGATATAACCATTCAATTTTTATTTTATTTTTTTATTATTTCACGCGCTTTAGGAGAGTACTCACTCTGCCACGTCAGCTCTTAGGGTGATATTTAATCACTTTGAAATTGTTATATGGATATTTAAATATCCGTATAGTTAAAGTACTAAAGTAATAAAAATTAAAAATTTCGTATACTTTATAAATCCCTTTTTCAAATACATAAAATGTTAGGCCACTACACTTTGGGTTGTAATTGATTAGATTAGTTTTAACTTTTTAAATGATCCAATTATTGTTGGGTATGTAGCAAGAATTAATGGAAAATGGAGGGAAGATGAAAAGAGAGGAACTTGAAGAGTTGGGTACTTGAAAAGTCCTCTTATGCTTTAATGAAAAGGTATTTGTCCATTATCGGTGGTGGAAAGAAAAATAGTAGAGATTATATACAGAAACACTCATATTAATTGTTAAAAGTGTTGGAAAGAGGGACCTCCCTCGCGCCGTCGTCGTCGTCGCTCGGCTCGACTACGACTTTGGCTTTGGCTTTTACATTTTTTTTAAATTTAACTTATAAAAAAATTAAAATATTAGTTATTTATTGGTCAATAAGAAAATGTCATGTGTATGATATAACCATTTAATTTTTTTAATTTTTTTATTATTCACACGCTTTAGGAGAGTGAGTACACTCACTTTGCCACGTCAGCTCTTAGGGTGATATTTAATCATTTTAAAATTGTTAAATTGGTATTTATATCCGTATAGTCAAAGTACTAAAGTAATAAAGATTAAAAATTTCGTATACTTTATACATTTCTTTTTCAAATACATAAAAAGTTAGGCCACTACACTTTGGGTTGTAGTTGATTAGATTAATTTTAAATTTTTAAATGATCCAATTATTGTTGACTATGTAGCAAGAATTAATGGGAAATGAAGGGAAGATGAAAAGAGAAGAACTTGAAAGGTCCTCTTATGCATTAATGAAAAGACATTTGTCCCTCATCAGTGGTGTAAAGAAAAATAGGAGAGTTTAAATACAGAAATATTCCTATTAATTATTAAAGGGTTGGGAAGAGGGATCCCTCTCGCGCTGTCGTCGTCTTCGCTCGGCTCGACAACGACTTTGGCTTTGGCTTTTACATTTTTTTAAAATTTAACTTATAAAAAAATTAAAATTATAAGTTTTATATTGATCAATAAAAAAATGTCATGTGTATGATATAACCATTCAATTTTTATTTTTATAATTTTTTCACGTGCTTTAGGAGAGTGAATACACTCACTTTGCCACATCAGCTCTTAGGGTGATATTTAATCACTTTAAAATTGTTAAATGGGTATTTATATATCCGTATAGTTAAAGTACTAAAGTAATAAAGATTAAAAAATTCGTATACTTTATAAATTCCTTTTTCAAATACATAAAAAGTTAGGTCACTACACTTTGGGTTGTAGTTGATTAGATTAGTTTTAACTTTTTAAATGATCCAATTATTGTTGGGTATGTAGCAAGAATTAATGAAAAATGGAGGGAAGATGAAAAGAGAGCAACATGAAGAGTTGGGAACTTGAAAAGTCTTCTTATGCTTTAATGAAAAGACATTTGTCCTTCATCGATGGTGGAAAGAAAAATAGGAGAGTCTAAATACAGAAACACTCCTATTAATTGTTAAAAGGTTTGAAAAGAAGGACCCCCCTTGCGCCATCGTCGTCGTCGCTCGCTCAGCTACGGCTACGGCTTTGGCTTTGAAAAATAATCGAGAGATTAATTTTTGAATAAAGTTTGTTCTAATTATTTAGTTAATTATTTATTTAATTAATTAAATTGAATGGCCAAATAATTTTCAATTATTTAGTTGAGATTAATCGAAACATTTCAATTTTTTAGTTGAATAACCCGACCCGACTCTGATCCGTGCAACCCGTTTTATTTAAATCTTTTTCGGTTTTATTTGAATTTTTCACCATTTTGAAATGTATGTTCTGAAAGGTTGCAATTTTCAGGAACAGCCAGGACCGTTTGAAAGGTGCAAACTTTCATTAATAGTCGTGTGGATTCTGAGAGGGTTGCAACCTTTCGAAACATGTTCCTCTTGCCTATAAATACCATTTATTCTTTAGAATTTTTCGTTACGAATTTTTCTTCTTCTTCTTCTTCTTCTTCTGCACAAAAAAAAAATCTTTGTGTACTTTACAGCTATTGAGTGGTTTGTTGACACCGGAGTTTTTGGTATCTACACGCTGGTGATTGACATCATTCTATCCTGGAAGGATATATTCCAAATCAAACCTCGGATACTAAAGGGGAATAATTTTCTTAAGAGGACACTGTGAATTCAGTAGGTTTCATCTTTTTCCTGTTTTAATTTTCCAGGTTCTGGTACATTTACAAATTTTAGTTTTTCAAAATTAATTTTTGTTCATCTCCCTTACTGATTCATTAAAATTTTGGTCACTTCGTGTTTCTGCAAAGTTTTGTTGGAATAAGTAATTCTGTTTTCAAACACAGATTGGCAACAATCTTAAGAAAATTATATTTTATTTTAATTTGTGTTTCTATTGGAGACAAGAACCTTCGTGGTTTTATACTCCTTTAAGTCTGCAATTTTAAGTTATTGCTTACTAAGACAGTATCAATTTTTTTTATCAGAAATGGAAAACAACAATGTTACAGTGGTTGTTGCTGCACCAACTCGAACTGTTGTACCACATGCAAATAAACCGGGTAAATTCTCTGATGTGAATTTCAAAAGATGGCAACAACGGATATTTTTCTGGTTACCACTCTTGGTCTGCAGAAATTTACCAGCGAAGAAACTCCAGTATCTGCTGCTGAAATGCCAGACAGAGAAAAATTCATGATTTTTGAAGCATGGAAACAAGAACACTTCCTATGTAAGGGTTATATTCTGAGTGTTTTAGGGGATGACTTATATAATGTCTATAGAGAAATAACAACTTCAAAAGAGTTGTGGGATGCACTTGAGAAGAAATATAAGACAGAAGATGCATGCTTGAAAAAGTTTGTGGTCGCAAAGTTTTTAGACTATAAAATGGTAGATAGTAAAACTGTTGGATCACAAGTGCAGGAACTTCAAATTATTTTCCATGATCTGATTGCTGAAGATATGGTAGTAAATGAAGCTTTTCAAGTGGCTGCAATGATCGAGAAGTTACCTCCTTCGTAGAACGACTTCAAGAATTATCTAAAGCACAATCTTAAGGAAATGAAGCTTGAAGATCTTGTGATTCGGCTCAAGATTGAGAAAGATAATAAAATAACCAAAAAGAAGTCTGGTAAGAGTTCGACAATAATTGAAGTTAATATTATTGAAGAAGCTCTTACCAAAGACAAAAAGAGAAAGAAGTCCAACGGACAGAAGTCAAAATAGACTAAGAAGAAATTCAAGGGAAACTGTTACAATTGTGGTAAGGCTGGTCATAAGTCTTCTGACTGTTGTGCTCCAAGAAAGGACAAAGACAAAGACATAGGCAAAGGCAAAAGTCAAGCAAACATCGTGGAAGAGATGAAAGATGCAAATGACTTGTGTGCAATGATCTCAGAGTGTAACTTTGTTGAAAATTCCAAGGAGTGGTTTCTCAAACTCAAGTGTCACTCGATATATTTGATCTGCGAAAGAAGCCTTTGCAACATACACTCTTGTTGAGTACGACAAAGATTTGTTCATGGGAAACACAACAACAGTAAGGATTGCAGGAAGTGGGAAAGTAATATTGAAAATGACATCCGGCAAGGTGTTTACTTTGAACAGTGTTCTGCATATCCCTACTATTAGGAAGAATTTAGTTTCTGCTGCACTAATCGTTAAGAAATGGGTTTAAGTGTGTCCTAGTTAGTAATAAATTTGTAATAAGTAAAAATGAGATGTTCATATGAAAGGGCTACCTCAATGAGGGCCTTTTCAAACTAAATGTAATGGTTGTTGACAATATTAATAAGAATTCTGCTTGTGTTACTTATTGGAGTCAAATGATTTATGGCATGCCCGTTTGGGAGATGTAAATTACAAAGCCTTGCGAAAATTGATTACTTTAGAAATATTGTCTGATTTTAAATGCGATAAATCAAAATGTGAAATTTGTGTGAAAAGTAAGTTTGTTAAACATCCTTACAAGTCTGTTGAAAGAAATTCAAAACATTTAGACTTAATTCACACAGATATATGTGATATGAAGTCGAAACTATCTCGTGGTGGGAAAAAGTATTTTATAAGTTTTATTGACGATTGCACTCGATTTTGTTATGTATATTTGCTTAATAGTAAGGATGAAGCAATTGATGCATTTAAGCAATACAAAAATAAAGTGGAGAACCAATTGAATCTAAAGATAAAAATAATTCGAAGTGATAGGGGTGGAGAATATGAATCTCCTTTTGCAGAGATATGTTAGGAATATGGTATTATTCATCAAATTAATGTACCCTATACACCACAGACAATGGTTTGGCAGAACGTAAGAACAGAACATTAAAAAAATGATGAATGCCTTAATGATCTATGTTGGTTCACCGCGAAACCTTTGGGGGGGAAGCCATCCTTATGGCTAATAAGATACTAAATAGGGTACCCGTAGCAAAATACAATCAATTCCATATGATTTGTGAAAGAAAGGAAACCCAATTTTAAATATTTCAAAGTGTGGGGGTGTTTAGCTAAGTTAGAG
Source organism: Solanum sitiens (assembly GCA_016801875.1). Taxonomy (NCBI): domain Eukaryota; kingdom Viridiplantae; phylum Streptophyta; class Magnoliopsida; order Solanales; family Solanaceae; genus Solanum; species Solanum sitiens. Next base: position 2,495,384 of record JABWTJ010000014.1, on the reverse strand, counting down.
GATCCTTACCAAAAAGGGTGAAAATTGGACCTAAAACGATAGATTGTGTATTTATTGGATATGTTATGAACAGTAAGGCTGCAGATTTTTGATTCACAAATATGATAATCCTGAGATTCATGTTAATATGATAATTGAGTGAGATAACGCAGAGTTCTTTGAACACATTTATCCGTATAAAATTAAATGTCAGTCGACAAGTGAATGACTTAAACGACCACGAGAAGAATCAACGGAAAATACACTACCTAGTGAGGATCCTAGATGTAGCACTCTCCAACGAAAAGCTACTTCTTTCAGAACAGATTTTGTGTCACTGTTTCTTGAAAATGAACCTCAAACATTTAAAACAGTTATGTCTTTGTCTGAGTCAACTTATTGGAAAGAAGCTGTCAATAGTGAGATCGAATCAATTTTAAGTAATCATACTTGGGAATTGACTGATCTTCCTCCGGGAAATAAACCTTTAGGATCAAAGTGGATCTTTAAAAGGAAAATGAAAGATGATGGAACTATTGACAAATATAAGGCTAGACTTGTAGTCAAAGGATACAAACAAAAAGAAGGTCTGGACTATTTTGACACATACTCTCCAGTAACAAGGATAACATCAATTAGGATGTTAATAGCACTAGCGACAGTGTATGATCTTAAAATCCAACAAATTAATGTAAGACAGCCTTCTTAAATGGAGAGTTGGAGGAAGAAATTTACATGGAACAACCTGAAGGGTTTGTAGTTCCTGGTAAAAAAGAGAAATGTGCAGACTTGTGAAGTCGCATTATGGGCTCAAGCAAGAATCCAAACAATGGCATGCTAAATTTGACCAAACAATGTTGGTGAATGGATTCAAGATTAACGAATGTGTTAAGTGTGTCTACATTAAAAACATTCTGAATCATGAAGTCATTATTTGTCTATATGTTAATGACATGTTAATAATGAGTAAATATATTGATGATATAAATGCTACTAAGCGCATGCTGTCCAGTAAGTTCGATATGAAGGACTTAGGAGTTGTTGATTTGATCTTAGGCATCAAGATTCCCAAAACTCCTCAGGAACTAGCATTATCTCAATCTCATTGTATTGGATAAGTTCAAATACTTGAATTTCAATGTTGTCAAAACTCCAATTGATTTAAGCTTTACATTTCAAAGGAATGAAGGTGAAAGTGACTCTCAATTGAAATATGCCAGAGTGTTAATAAGTTTGATGTATATTATGAATTGTACGCGACCAGATATAACATGTGCTATTAGCAAACTGAGTTGGTTTACTAGTAATCTGAATCAAACTCACTGGATGGAATGAAACGTGTTGGGGTATCTGAAACATACACAACACTATGCTTTGCATTATAATAAATATCCTGCTGTGATTGAAGGATATAGTGATGCAAATTAGATAATCGGGTCAAATGAAGTAAAATCTATAAATGGTTATGTGTTTACACTTAGTGGAGGAGCAGTCTCTTGGAAATCGTCCAAACAGATATGTATCGCTCGATCCACAATGGAATCTGAATTTATCTTTAGATAAGGCTGGTGAAGAAGCTGAATGGCTCCGAAATTTCCTAGAGGATATTCCATTTTGGCCCAAACCTGTTGGACCTATTTGCATACATTGCGATAGTCAAGCAGCAATAAGTAGGGCAGGGAGCGTCATGTACAACGGTAAGTCTCGTCATATATGACGGAGACATAACACTGTAAGACAACTACTCTCTAGTGGAATTATCATAATTGACTATGTGAAGTCAAGAGATAATGTGTCAGATCCACTAACGAAAGTTCTACTTAGAGAGGCAAATGAAAGTTCATCTAAGAGAATGGGTTTACGGCTTAGGACAAGTCAGCATGGCGGTAACTCTATCTAGCAGATTGGAGATCCCAATATCTAGATTCAAGGAGAAAAACAAAGTTGTGACTAACGGTTCGACATTGTCAATCAACTCAATCCATTCTCATGATGAAGACAATGTTCAGGAACAAAGTTAAGACTTTAAGGCTTGTTAATGAGTTAATAAAGCTTAAGATTTTTAATGATTTGCTAAGTTTGGCAGGTTTGACCAAATAATGTATCTACGAGATGACACGGTTAGAAATCACCTATGTGAGTGTGAACTGTATGGCTGAAACAAACACAATCGTAAGAAGCATTAACAGTAAAGGGTTAACTGTGTGGCATATGGTTGTCTAGGTATACACCATAGTTCGACGATTCAAAGATATCGCATCTACCGATTGATCGAGTATATACGACATATGTTCACTACGGAAAGTCCAAGGAGAAACCTACTTATCCGGATGCAATTAATCCTTGCATGTAAAGTACACATTTATCGTGCATTCCTATGTTATAACCATTCCCCATTAATGTGGGAGATTGTTGGGTATGTAGCAATAATTAATGGGAGATGAAGGGAAGATGAAAAGAGAGGAACTTGAAAAGTTGGGAACTTGAAGAGTTGGGAACTTGAAAAGTCCTCTTATGCTTTAATGAAAAGGCATTTGTCCCTCATCAGTGGTGGAAAGAAAAATAGGATAGTTTAAATATAGAAACAATCCTATTAATTGTTAAAAGGGTTGGAAAGAGGGACCCCCCCTCACGCCGTCATCGTCGTCGCTCGCTCGATTCGGCTACGACTTTGGCTTTGAAAAATGATCGATCGAGAGATTAATTTTTGGACAAAGTTTATTTTAATTATTTAGTTAATTATTTATTTCATTAATTAAATTAAATGGCCAAAATGTTTTCAATTAATTAGTTGATAACAGAAACGTTTTCAATTATTTAGTTGAGATTAACCGAAATATTTCAATTTTTTAGTTGAATAACCCGACCCGACTCAGATCCGCGTGACCCGTTTTATTTAAATCTTTCCCGATTTTATTTGAATTTCCCCCCATTTGGAAATGTCTGTTTTGAAAGGTTGCAACTTTCAGGAACAGCCAGGACCGTTTGAAAGGTTGCAAACTTTCATTAATGGTCGAGTGAATTCTGAAAGGGTTGCAACCTTTCGGAACCTGTTCCTCTTACCTATAAATACCATTTATTCTTCATAATTTTTCCTTAAGATTTTTTCTGATTTCTTCTTCTTCTTCTGCACAAAAAAAATTCTTCGTTTATTTTACTGTTGTTGAGTGGTTCGTTGACACCAGAGTTTTTGGTATCTACACGCTGATGATTGAGCTCATTCTATCCTAGGAAGATATATTCCAAATCAGACCTCGGGTACTAGAGGAAAATGATTTCCTTAAGGGGACACTGTGAATTCAGTGGGCTTGATCTTTTTCCTGTTTTAATTTTCCAGATTTTGGTACGTTTACAGATTTTAGTTTTTCAGAATTAACTTATGTTCATCTCCCTTACTGATTCATTAAAACTTTGGTCACTTCGTATTTCTGCAAAGTTTTGTTGTAATCAGTAATTCTGTTTTCAAACACAAATTGGCAATAATTACTAGACTCATATGTTCATAAATCATACCCAATTACCCATATTAAATATAACAATATTGATATAGCAAATAATTATCTTATGACTAAACACCAAAATTGTAAAACCTAACGCGCTATAAACTAGTTTTATTGAAAGTTTATCACTAACAAAGTAATCAAAAATTAACCGACATGATTGGGATGGTTTTAAAAATCTAATTTTGGTGATACATTATAAAATAACCAAAAAATTGGGATGATATTATTTTTTAAAAATAACCTGTCGAACCGTCTCATTGACAGCACTAACGAAAAATAGTATAAATTACAATTTTTTACATCTCAATATGTTGAAAAACTATATCGTAAAATATTAGTCAAAATTCTTATAGTTTGACTCTAAAAAAAGAAAATTCTGACAATGAAAATGGACGGCTGAAATATTAAGGAATATTTATTTTTAATAAAAATGACGTATAAATAGAAATGAAGGGAGTACTTTAGATTATAATTTTTGAAGATCTTTCTAAAAAAAATTCAACCTCAAATTTATGTGGCTAATATGGAATGATATTTTCCATCTGGGTCGAATAACAGATCCACTTTAAAATATGCATGGTAGGTTTATGTAGACCAATATTGCGCTTTAGAAGCTGGTATACATGAAACCTTGACAAAGGTTCAAAGTACTTTGAAATTAATGAATAATAAAAAGAGTTGACAATTTATGTAATATTAAAATTGATATCAAATAATAGTTGATATTTTTTATATAATTTAGTATTTAAAGTAATAAACCATTATGAAGATGTTGAATTTAAATCTGTCAAATGGTATGAAAAGATCAATGATTGACTAAAATACTTAATTCAAGTATATTTGTTTTACTTAATTAAAAAGTGATATTCTAAATTTATAGTTTATATACCAAGATATAATGTTAGTGGGGGTACAAATGAGTTATAATACAACATATAAAATCGTAAGATATAAAATACGGTTCGTGCTTTGGGGCATAAAAGACTTTCGTACAAGTCCTGACATTATTGTATGGAGATGTGTTCTCCTATAGTGAATGCAATGCGGATTTTTCAGTCTGACAATATATGAAAAAGTTGAATACGTATAATGAATGATTATCATGTATAGTTAGACAATGAATATTATATGAAAATTTTGGAAGGATTTGGTCACGACCCAAAAATGGACGTGATGGCACTCGTCTTATCCTACCAAGACAAGTCAGCCTAAAACTCAACCATTTGCGAAAATTTCAGAATCAATTCAAAACACTCCCAAAATCTGGTTGTCACATGTACAAGCCTCTAAAGTATTACAATTGATTCAAAAGAAACGCTAGCCTCAATGAACTTGTTTCTAGAATAGAACAAGGTCATAACTAAGGAGAAGGAAAGTCTGCTGAGATGACAAACAGCTACCTCACAAATCTCCAAGAAGCCTCAGACAAGGAGAAGAAAAATATCACAAAATCCGGGCTAGTAACCTACAAAAAAATTATAGTAGCAAGGGGTGAGTACCAAACCACACGGTACCCAGCAAGTAAACGTCTAAACACAAGCTAAGGGATAAAATACGAGTACTCCTTACACACCAACCGAACCTCCACAATTACAACCTGCATAAAAATCAGCCCAACCTACAGTTCACAGTTTTCATAGCACCCAACTCATAAAAATCATTTTAACCAAATTACACATCTTCAACTACAAACTAAATATTCAACAATCACAACTTTACACAACATGCACTCACAATATCAGCAACACATAAGATCAAGTTCGGCAAATAGAGGTAATCAAATATCAAGTAATTCACAACCACCAATAAGGCACATAATCATCAAGAATGAAGAATGTCATGGGATGCAATGCAATCTGACACCATGAAGTGATATGCCTCAGAATACCAATTTCTCTCTCAACCGTATATACATGATACTCCTCGAAAATACATCGAGAGTTCATGACCCATGGGGGACTCGCGAGGTCCATATACCGACACGGACGATCTCCACGTGTCTGTGCGGACGATCTCAACGCACTATCATAAATCAAACAAATTCGCACGGACGATCTCCACGTGCCCAAATCATAATCATAACTTTTCTATCGCACGGACGATCTCCACGTGCTCAAAATAATCATAACTCAATCTCAACACGGACAATCTCCACGTGTTAGACCCTTACTCATACCCAGTCTCATGTCAATGCATGTGCACAATATGATATCAAATAAATGAGATGATGCAACATCTCAATAAACCAAATATCGCTATAACATATAATCACCTCAATTATCACATTTATACGGGTTCAGTAAAGAACACAATCACAATCAAATCAATAATATTTCAGTTAATGCCCATAAGCTTTGGCATTCTCGGATTACAATCCACGTTCTATAGTAATAAACCTTCCCATTATAACACCGATACTCGTACCATTCTCAACACATCACATACAAACAAATAATCACATTGTCTTTTATTATCCCCTTTTTATCATTAGAATTAGTCAATATGGACAAATCAACCCATCACCAAGTCCCATTACTCCCAAACATATACCACAAGGAAAACACGCATTTCATACACTTAGCAAGGGTTTAGAAATCCACTTGCCTCAACCAATCATGAATTCACTCCGGCACTTGAGTCTTCCCCTTCTGTTGAACTTCCAAATCAATGCAATCTATTCAAGTACATATTCACAATGAGCTTACTAATTTAACAACACCCATTTTACTATAATCCAATTCTTAACCTTAATACCAATTAACATGTCAACTCTTTAATTTTTTCCAAATTTCAAGTCTAGGATTTAGTTCTAATTCCCTCAATACTATAGATTTAATAATATTCACATAATACCATATATCAAATATTTAATTATTTTTTTCAATATATCAAAAATTAAATCACAATATGCTACTTATAAGAAGGATCCGGAAATGAAAAAAATATCGAGATTGAAAGCTGAACCTACGATAATCCCTGAATACTAACATTTTTGCAGACCTAACATTTTAAGCCTCCCAAATCATCATTAGCCCATTATTGTCCCAAGTTCATGCAATGATACTGTAATGAATACTTTAACAAATATATTTTAATTATTTTCCTCTCCTAGCAAACCACTGCCAATTCAAAATTTCAACCAATAAAATTTATCCAAAGTGAATAACTTTATCAAAGTCTACAAACAAATTTTGAAGAAAACCTTAAAGTTTATTAAATTGATCCACGAAAATTTCTTAAGAAAACAAAAGATATTACCTGAATGCCGTCGGCGATGCCTTAGGGAAGTCGTAACCATTTTTTTTTTCTTCTTCTCGTGAATTATGATTCAAAAGTTCTTAACCCTAATAATTTATTTATGTATATTGGATAAGTAGTTTAGGGTCTTAAATAAATTACGAATTTATCCCTTTGCACAAATTAAATAAATTATCTAAAATTTATTCATTAATTAATTAACTATAGTTAACTAGATAGTTCAAAATCCCAAATCAACTTTATCGATTGATCAAAAATAACTCAGGAAAATTATTGAGAGGGGTAAAATGATAATTTAAAAAAAAAAATCTAAAAAAAACTTTCCGGGTCATTACATTATCTACCACTAAAAATCATGTTCGTCCTCGAACATAAGGAAGAAGAAGGAAGAATAACTGGCGCACACTAAAAGCTGACGGTATGACTCACCAGTCGGCTATTCATTTCTCCTAATGAGTTCCTCCTTAAGACCATTCCATAAAGATCAACTACTAAGAACTGAACCTTCGAATTAAACTTTGAAAGGTATAAACAAAAAAATAAAAAAAATAAAAAAATAAAAATAAAATCAAGAGTGATTATCAACTCAAACACTAACCCATGAACCCAATCTAAATTGCAATTCATTTGACCATATATAACACAATCATTCTGAAGACTCATTCCTCACATAACCAAGATAACATCCTGAATCAATACTGACAACAATCAGTAGTGAGCCTGAACCACCATACACTCGTAATGCACAAATTATCCCACATCTTATTAAGATTCCCTTCTCACCACATAATATTTTCACGAGTTTAATCTACGAAATGATGATCATCTTTAGATATTTGATACTCATCAAGAGAGAATCAAAGTTATCTAACCCAAAAAAACAACAAGATCAAGTAACCACATAGCTAGCGATACACCCAAGCTAACAAAACCTCTAATAACACTCTTAGACAATTGTAACCCTTCATACCTCTTATATAGGTTCTCATAAGCAAGGTTGTGTGTGTAGAACTACTTATATAATTCAACTTCCAAACAAAATCAAACCTATCATAACTGAAGTGATCAATCCTGCCCAAGGATCTCATCATATCAAGGGACATAAGAAGATCGGTACATCCGATCCACCACTATGAATTCACCCATAGATGTGAAAACACGCGTAATACAAGTAGGGAATCATACTCCAAATATTGCCCAACACGAAGAAGGTGGTTACATAAGAATATTCAGTAGCAAGGTTGAATAATAATAAACACTTCTCATAATGTCCATATCAAATATTTCCATTCATCTGACTACATCTCTAAAAAAATTATTTATTTATTTATTTATTTTTGGACACCTAAGTTCAACCAGTCTGATCCCCATTACAATCTCACACATATTTGATTTATCAAACTTCACAAACTCTCTCAGTACGATAATAAAGTCACAATTCTTAATACTAACAAACATCCTAACCACACCAGTCACTTACATTACTCTCAAACCATCACTAGTATTAAAGTCTTCTTAGCAAACACATTATTGCCTCTAAAATTTTGAACTATGGTTTCTTCTCTTTTCATTTAAGCATTTCATGACAAATACAGGTCACACCCAAGGCTCATAACATTAATTTCAAATCTAAAAATACCTTACCATCGAGATACAACAATTGAATCACACTCAATGTCAACTCCACATGTTTATTTTTCATATATCAAATTGCAACTACTATTCAAAATCATCATACACCTCATACCAACACCTAAGAAAATTTTTATCACTCCAATAATTCGATATACTATAAGCTAGCTCATCACCTCTACTCACTACCAATTGCCTATGTAACACATCATACCAATCTATATTATCCCATCAATACATTTGTTTTAATCCCCTCAAAATCCTCATTAACCTTGTATAATTGTAGGTTAATTCTATTGTGTATCCATAAGTCACCTACCATAATCTGAATAAATCAGCCCCATATAACAAACACAAATTCTTCACACCTCACTGTTTTTTTTTTCCCACTCAAATCAAAACCTTATATTCATAAAAATCGCTGACAAATTCCTGGTATGTCTATACCGAACAAATTCACATCCATAGTCATATTAGATATTATATATGAAAACTCATACATCCTTCAACTTCAAACTAAGATTCTATATGAGAGGTCTTACTCCTTCGTTTCTCTTAAATTCTTCTTATGACACAAACTTTTGAGTATCTTGAACTCTTCAATACATCAAATCTTGTTTCTTTGGTCGACTCTTTTACCAATCTTATCCTTTGACCAACTACCCATGGTATTTTTATCTTATCCTCGAAATTAAAACATTACGTGAAATTTTATTTAGGTATAACAACCAAAAATAGCCAAATTTTCTACTCAAATTATTTTTAAGTCCTTCCAAATGCTTCATACTCAATGTGATCGACATTTCTTACCTTACCAATTCACACCTTGACAAAACACACTACCACAATTCTAAACTCACCATGAAAATCTTGATTTTTTTTTTCCAACAATGTAACACAATCCCATTATCTATTAACATTAGCTCATACCTTGAATTTTTTTATTTTTTATTTTTATGTATCTTACCTTTTTATTGATCGTCTTTCTATCGATCTTATCATATCCTTCACTTAAAATTGAACCATACTCATTATAAAACTCAAAATCACGATAGAATTTATAATCACACTCTAGTTGAACATATATACATTTCTTTGTCAAGTCTTATCCAATAGTTTTTAACCAATATGATGAAGTTGTGACATTATTATCATAACCCAAGCAAATTGAATAAAATCACATGTCTCTAAATCCAGTTCTGAATCCCTTTGAAGATACCTCTTTTAGCCTTTGCAATAAGAAAAATATACTTACTCTCACCTCTTTCTAAATGCTCCACTACATCCCACACTTTTTCATTATGACTGTAGATGCTTTAAATTTTATTCGATCAGTGTCTCTACATATTTTTAGACTCTCCATACAACCACATTACTCACCAAAAAGTGGAAAACCACCACATTAGATACTTGCTAGTCGTTATTACCATACAAAATTTGTTTAGCCAACAATCCTTATCATATATTTGCATCTTGATTACGATTTCATCAAAAATTCTTATTATCGTTATGCTCGTTAGACACTTTTCTCATCTCAAAGTCAACCTTTTCATCTACATGACGCTTCAAATCCATCTATACCAATCTAATTCAAAAGACTAACTCAACTTTATACATATTTTCTTACTAAAATTCTCAGTTACCTTCACACAAATATACTCATTTAGACTTTCTTTACCCTTAAGCTTCTCAACCTAATATCGATCGACTTTCATGGATCTTACGATAGAATACCACTCATTTAAAATCTTTGGGATACACTACACAACCTAAACACATCAATACCGTACCAAGAATCCACCACTAAAAGCTTTCTTATAAATAATGCTTAACTCATTCTGTTGTAGTAACAAGTTAATTGACTTCTCAAATATGAATGCAACATCAAATCTTATTATATGAGCCTGTGATACAAATGATAAATCCTTAAGTAGTTAGTATTCACACTTGGCAATTGACGTATTCGTTTTCATATACCACTAGTACCACATTGTGAAACTCTGTTAAATCCACCACTAGAACACATCATACCTACCGAGAAGATCATATCAAAATAGGTCACACATTTCTACCCATCAAATAGCTGTAAAATATTACCAAATTAGTTATGTATCTAACCCAAGCTATATGTATTCTTTCGTAGGTCAGGTCAATATCAAAAGTAACACACTCCATAACTTTAACCAAGCAAGCATCGATACTATTGTAGTAGTTGTGGCATAACCCTTTTTGATGTACACTTAATATATAAAATTCTACTAGAAATTCTAAGCTCAATTGGTGCAACATTATTCTCATTTTTCGCTAAGCAACTCATAGACGTTATGAAACTTTACTAACTTTATATTCCAAAGTCACAACATTTATTATCTAGTCATTCATTAATCATTCCACTTCAAATAGTTAAACCACTTTAAATATCGCATATATCCCACGCGTACTATTCTCTCTACCGGGGCAACTAACCTTGCTCAACCCCTTCAAATTGCTGAAAATTCTGAATCTAATAACACTAGCTTTCCATAAGCTTATCACTTTCACTTTTTTATTAGGTCTAACATTTAAGTCATACATGACACATCAGCTGCGCACATGAGGAACCACACACGAATCATCACTATAAGTGAGAGTCAATGGAGTGAAGCGATAAGAATCAAAATCGGACCAAGTACGCACGATAGAGATCCAAGAAGTGAAGATTTTTTCCTAAAAGCCAGTATAGCCTCTCGAAAATAAGTACAGACGTCTCCGTACCGATCCTCGAGACTCTACTTAGACTCGACTTGTACACATGTGAGACCTATGAACCTTGGGCTCTGATACCATGTGGTCACGACCCCAAAAATGGACGTGATGGCACTCGTCTTATCCTACCAAGACAAGTCAGCCTAAAACTCAACCATTTGCGAAAATTTCAGAATCAATTCAAAACACTCCCAAAATCTGGTTGTCACATGTACAAGCCTCTAAAGTATTACAATTGATTCAAAAGAAACGCTAGCCTCAATGAACTTGTTTCTAGAATAGAACAAGGTCATAACTAAGGAGAAGGAAAGTCCGCTGAGATGACAAACAGCTACCTCACAAATCTCCAAGAAGCCTCAGACAAGGAGAAGAAAAATATCACAAAATCCGGGCTAGTAACCTACAAAAAAATTATAGTAGCAAGGGGTGAGTACCAAACCACACGGTACCCAGCAAGTAAACGTCTAAACACAAGCTAAGGGATAAAATACGAGTACTCCTTACACACCAACTGAACCTCCACAATTACAAGCTGCATAAAAATCAGCCCAACCTACAGTTCACAGTTTTCATAGCACCCAACTCATAAATATCATTTTAACCAAATTACACATCCTCAACTACAAACTAAATATTCAACAATCACAACTTTACACAACATGCACTCACAATATCAGCAACACATAAGATCAAGTTCGGCAAATAGAGGTAATCAAATATCAAGTAATTCACAACCACCAAAAAGACACATAATCATCAAGAATGAAGAATGTCATGGGATGCAATGCAATATGACACCATGAAGTGATATGCCTCAGAATACCAATTTCTCTCTCAACCGTATATACATGATACTCCTCGGAAATACATCGAGAGTTCATGACCCATGGGGGACTCGCGAGGTCCATATACCGACACGGACGATCTCCACGTGTCTGTGCGGACGATCTCAACGCACTATCATAAATCAAACAAATTCGCACGGACGATCTCCACGTGCCCAAATCATAATCATAACTTTTCTATCGCACGGACGATCTCCACGTGCTCAAAATAATCATAACTCAATCTCAACACGGACAATCTCCACATGTTAGACCCTTACTCATACCCAGTCTCATGTCAATGCATGTGCACAATATGATATCAAATAAATGAGATGATGCAACATCTCAATAAACCAAATATCGCTATAACATATAATCACCTCAATTATCACATTTATACGGGTTCAGTAAAGAACACAATCACAATCAAATCAATAATATTTCAGTTAATGCCCATAAGCTTTGGCATTCTCGGATTACAATCCACGTTCTATAGTAATAAACCTTCCCATTATAACACCGATACTCGTACCATTCTCAACACATCACATACAAACAAATAATCACATTGTCTTTTATTATCCCCTTTTTATCATTAGAATTAGTCAATATGGACAAGTCAACCCATCACCAAGTCCCATTACTCCCAAACATATACCACAAGGAAAACACGCATTTCATACACTTAGCAAGGGTTTAGAAATCCACTTGCCTCAACCAATCATGAATTCACTCCGGCACTTGAGTCTTCCCCTTCTGTTGAACTTCCAAATCAATGCAATCTATTCAAGTACATATTCACAATGAGCTTCCTAATTTAACAACACCCATTTTACTATAATCCAATTCTTAACCTTAATACCAATTAACATGTCAACTCTTCAATTTTTTCCAAATTTCAAGTCTAGGATTTAGTTCTAATTCCCTCAATACTATAGATTTAATAATATTCACATAATACCATATATCAAATATTTAATTATTTTTTTCAATATATCAAAAATTAAATCACAATATGCTACTTATAAGAAGGATCCGGAAATGAAAAAAATATCGAGATTGAAAGCTGAACCTACGATAATCCCTGAATACTAACATTTTTGCAGACCTAACATTTTAAGCCTCCCAAATCATCATTAGCCCATTATTGTCCCAAGTTCATGCAATGATACTGTAATGAATACTTTAACAAATATATTTTAATTATTTTCCTCTCCTAGCAAACCACTGCCAATTCAAAATTTCAACCAATAAAATTTATCCAAAGTGAATAACTTTATCAAAGTCTACAAACAAATTTTGAAGAAAACCTTAAAGTTTATTAAATTGATCCACGAAAATTTCTTAAGAAAACAAAAGATATTACCTGAATGCCGTCGGCGATGCCTTAGGGAAGTCGTAACCTTTTTTTTTTTCTTCTTCTCGTGAATTATGATTCAAAAGTTCTTAACCCTAATAATTTATTTATGTATATTGGATAAGTAGTTTAGGGTCTTAAATAAATTACGAATTTATCCCTTTGCACAAATTAAATAAATTATCTAAAATTTATTCATTAATTAATTAACTATAGTTAACTAGATAGTTCAAAATCCCAAATCAACTTTATCGATTGATCAAAAATAACTCAGGAAAATTATTGAGAGGGGTAAAATGATAATTTAAAAAAAAATCTAAAAAAAACTTTCCGGGTCATTACAGATTTAAAGGATTTTAAAATAATTTAATTGAATAGTACTCCAATGGCTATGAAATCTCTTAATATAAAGATCGATTTCGATTTCATTAAAATATTTAAATGGTTAGAAAGTACCATGTCATAGTGCAATTGGTACAATTATATATCCTACTATTTTGATTCATGGTATGATAATTATATTAATGTGGATGCAAAGTATAACATCACACTTATCGGTGAAAATATTAGAGTACATCAGATATTGACACAAATTATTTATTTTGATCAATCGTGTCAAAGTTTATTGATTATAAATTGTAGATAATTATTTGATTTATATGAAGTTTGATCTCAAGAAAGTTATCTATTTTCATGTGAAAATACTGTCATATCAAATCCACAAGACCGTCAATTTTATCGTAAGTGTACGTCAGTGCTTAGTTGTTGTTACTAACAAAAAAAAGCAATTTATCCACGCCGACAAAGACACAAATTGAGTAATTATGAAAAATGTATTTGGTTGAGATCAATAAGTCAATATATCTAGAAAGTGTGTGACCTTCCTTCGAAAAGAGATATTCCAACAACAAATATGAAGACATTATTTCATGTATAGTGCAATTAAGAGGACATATTAAAGGAGATGAAACAAAATATATCTTACCAAAATTCTTATTTTACTCATGATCTTTAAAAGAAAGATGAACTAGATGTTCAACAAGTTTGTTCAAGTGATAATTTAGCAGATATATTCATCAAGATGTTACCAACTTTAACCTTTGAGAAGTTGAGATACAAAATTGAATGAGTCATCTTCGAGTTATTAAATGATGTCTTCAGAAAAGTAAATATGTGTTGTACTCTTTTTTTCATTAACCATATTTTATCCCATTGAATTTTTCAGATAAAGAATTTTAATGAGGCAACAAACGAAGCGTATTACTATATTTTTTCTTTCACTGAAATTTTTCTTTTATATGGACATCCAAAGGATGTTCTAAAATGAATGTCCACATAACATAAATGTACACACATATATTTTGTGTTGTAACATATATGTACACACAATATACATTGATATACATGCAACACACTGCGTGTTGTAAACTAGTCATCCATACAATGTACTTGGGAGCCGTTTGATTACTGGTTAGAGTTATGCAGGTATTAAATATGTAGGATTTAGTTATGCAGGTATTAGTTATGCAGGGTTTGCAGAATTTAGTTATGCATATATTAGTTATGCAGGATTTAGTTATATAGGTATAGTTATGCTAGTTAGATAAAGATTACAATACATTAGTAAGCTAATTTTTATTTCTTAATTTAAAATTGTTTAGTGATCTAATATTTATTATACCCATTTAATAAAAAACTATCTAAATAACACATTATTATTATTGAAGAAATATCAATAGATAAAAACACTAAAGTAAATAACAAATAGTAACTAAAAATACTATAATACATGTATATGGCAGTGCGTCGCAAAGAAGCTAAGCAAAGAAATTAATTACAATTAACCGTCACTGTCTTACCGCCAAAGAAAACAATTAATAAAAAATTAAGCAAAAAAAAAACAAAAAATAATTAAGCAACTAACAAGACAAAAAATTCAAAAAAAAGTTTGATTTTTTTTTTCTTACATATAATAATCATTTGATTTTTTATAAATTATTCTACATTTAAAAGTAAAGTCAGGGGTAATAATTCCTGCCAAATTCCTTTGATGTGCAAGAACTTAAAATGTTTTTCATTGTGTAAGTAATAATCTTAAATTTTGATCGTCTTTACTGTGTGCAAGTTATCTCCAGTCTCAAGAGTACACCATCTCTTTTATATCATGTTTTAAAAAATAAATAGTATAAATCTTTTAACAGCGCACATAATTAAAAAAAATAATGAAAGTTAATTGAGAAGGATAAATATTTAATTTTATTATTTTAATCCATGTATATAATTAATACTTACACAACTTATTCGACATTCTACCATGCATAGAATTATACATAGGTTTTCTCAAGTTATGTGAGTATTAATTTATGTAAAATTACTAAAATACAACCAAACACCGTATAAAATTAATACATGAATAAATTTTATGCAACATTTGAAACCTACCAATCAAATATTTTATAAAATTAAAATATGAATATTTTTTATCCATTTACAAACCAAATAATATATAAAATTAATGTACAAGTTATTCATGTATTAGATTGAACTTTAATCAGCTACCAAACGGCTCCTTGGTATCCAAGTGTGTGTGTGTATATATATATATATATATATATATATATATATATATATATATATATATATACTAGATGAGTAATGTCCGTGATATGCACGGGCCCAACAACGTAAATTGTGATGTCATTTTTTGTGTTTAATCTGAATTGTCACAAAAGATCTAGAACCTAAGTTGTATTTATATTTGAAAAATATTTGAAAATATATATATATAAATTGCTCGATTCGGAAATTTTTTAATTTTTTTTTACAAAATGAAAAAGTCATCCTACTTGTTTACACGGTATACACTTAAACAATAATCCATAATTTTATTAAATATTTATTTAATAAATCGATAATATTTACTTAATAAATCAATTCGGTCGATCTTTGATATTCTTTTTACACCCCTACATACGATCATATATATCACACTTACTTATTACTTTCTTTAATACACTTGCAAGCGTATGTGTCATTGGCTCATTACACTATTCACCATCCTATGCTACAGATTAACACAACGTATCACTTTTCTATCAGTGTTGGTACTTCGAAGTTTTCCATGAACACATAAATCACATAGGATATAGAAAATGTTGTCCATGGCCAGAATATTTCGTTGTTTTGTACTTTTCAAAGAGTTGCTTCCTATTCCAAAAAGAAAAAAAGAGATTAAATATTTCGAAACAGAAATCGCTAAACCAATAAAAATTCATAGCCACATTTAATAAATTACAATGGAGAACATGTGTGTAACAAGACAATGTATTCGATCAAATCAAGGAACAATGAGAAAAAACTACTTATGAGTACTATAGCCAATAGTCTAGACTTCAAGTTATACTCCTTTAGAGAGGGGTCGAGGAGGGCACAAAGTTAATAAATGCCAAAAACTGTTTCTACAATCTAAAGATACATCAAAAATTTAATTCTTTCTCAAAAATTCATTTTTGACATCTTCAAATAAACATGATAAGTAATAATAGTAAAATATCAAATGTTTTCGTGATTATTTTAAAATTATGTCAAACATATATATTCGAATTAAATAATTAATTTAATGATATTCTTTTTCTATTTTATTTGAAAATCATTCAAGAAAATAGATTAAAATTATGTGTCTCAATATATTAAAAATTTTCGTATTGATCCATCTGTAGATTTTGAATACACTTATAAATTTATTTTATAGGTGTTTAACAAACAAAAACAATGGCCTACTTGATAAAAATTAGAATGAATCATCTCATTCTTTACAAATGAAAAAAGGATAAAAAAAATTATAACTTTACATTTTGCCTTTATATTCATTAAAATTAGAAGAACAATTTAGTATCGTAAGAAAAGAATTTTTTTAAAAATTAATTTATATACCTGATGGATGAATATTGTTTTATCTCAAATAATGAGGCTTTGAAAATATTAACAAAAGTTAATATCATATATATTGCAGTAATTTAACATAAGGTAGTTAAAATAATAATTTATATAACTTGCCTAAAATGATTTTAGCTGATGATAAAATAATAGTAATAAATAAATATATGTTTCTCATTTAATCAGATAATGACATATATGTTTTGGAATTATACATAAAAAGAGAAATCAAATAAATTAGATACTTCAAATATTAATTTTACAATCCAAAAATAAAAGCAACACCATGAAATTTAAAAGTTTAAAGAGAACAAAAAAGGTCATAACATGCTCTGAAATTTTTTGAAAATTTTATTCTTGAAGATCTTGCTCACTGGATGCATTCCTTATGAATTAGGCCTTTTGAGAATTGCAATTGTGATTGATATTGGATTTAACATGTTAACTAGTCCATTATCATATTCATAAGAATATTTGAAAAATGTGAATCAATTGAATTTTGTTCAAAATTTGTTATATCTACAAGTCTCAAATATGAGGTGTTCACACTAAGAAATAGTGAATTTTACTTTTGTCTTATAATTGTTTTACAGAAGTAGGACCATCATGTAGGGAATTAATTAAAAATAAAGTTATTAATGTTGGGGAAAAAACAGCATTAATGATCTTCCTAATAAGAGATCTATACCGAAACATGTATTATTTATGATGCAAATTACAAATAAAGGGTGACAAATTTATTGGTATATGACATGAGAGGGGAGAGAATTGAGGAGTGAATGAAATGAGAATGTGTTAGTGTCTATTTACTTCGGTCACGAACTTAGTTCTAGAAAAATCTTATGATTTATAGTTTCTAGAATAATCATGTAACTTATGCAGGAAATTTAATCACTTGAAAAAATATTTTGACAAATTTAAAAACAGAATTTATAGAATTTTAAAATGAAATATATATGAAATGACCACATATTATCCTTGATTGACTTCTACTTCATATTTTTATATAATAGAAAAATATCAAACTTTGACCCGTCAACTTTAAATTTAAATCAAACTTACGTTAGTTCACTCTTAGGTTAATATGTATGAAATCAAATAAAAGGAGTTAATATCTTAAAAGATCACTCAACTTTAGGTATTAATCTAGCAAAGTCATTAAAGTTTGTTTTGTATCAAAAAAATTACTCAACTTAGATTTTTATATTAGTAAATGTTGGAAAACTATATGCACAGCGGAAGCATATTTAGAATCTTTAATGCTTACATGAATAATAAACAACCAATACCGTTTATGCTAGAACACATAAACAAACTAAAAATTAATTCGATAAATACATCTTGAAGCGTGAGCGAATACCTTTAAGCGAATCTCCAAGTTAAACGGATCTTCAAGCGAATCTACAAGATAGCTATGGTCTTCTACAGTGATCCCAAGTCACATCCAAACTCTCTCAATACTTGGGTGGGCAAGCATTGAATAGAATACTAATCATCCCTTTTCTAGGTTAGGAGAATCCCTATTTATAGAGATGTCTTCCTAATCCAAAAAGGACTAGAAAACCTAGTTTTTCTAAAAGACTAGAAAAACCCATATTATTCTTCCTTTTTGCATAGAAATAGGATTCTGAGTTCTAGTTAAATATGGGCACTATAGGGACCACATAATTAATTACCGAGGCTTTCTATTATGGAAATAATTCCAAATAATTAATTTGAATTATTCTTACCATAATAAATTACAAATGATTCCACTAGAAATTCGTAATTGCACTCCTCTATTTCGTAATTCCCCATTAAACACTTATGTAATTTCCCATGTTAAGATTTCAGATACTAATCAATAAATTAAATTACTGACGAATTTAACTTAATGATTAATTTCCTTTTAGAGCACTACTTAACTTATTTCATGTGTCGGATTCATAAATCCACTTGCAAGATTTGACACAATGAAAACTTATAAGTTTCTCAAAAAGGCATATCAATCGATCTCTATAACGAGACATGGATTCCATCAACTAACTTATTATTTCACCAATATATATTATTATCATCCAACTTACCAGGCATATTGACCCATCTCAGAATCTCACCTTTTAATAAATCAAAACGATAATTAATATATACAGATCATAATAGTTATATCAGAATTAAGAATATAAGTACATTTAATAGTTTAGAGAATATGTTTTTGTCAGTCAGTCTAAAACAACTATCTCTACTCGGTCCCGTTCAATACATATAAAATGTACTAGCACAAGAAGTTGGAACTATACCGTTCCCATAATCAGGACAAATTACATATAATCTTGTGCTACAATCGTACCCGATGGCATGTCTAATTTTCATCCTAGATTGTGAACCAAAACTTTATACTTATAAGAACCGATGATTTAATCCTCTGTGTATAAGCCAAAACTCTACACACTAAATCATCTACTATATAAGTAAATAGACACCATAAACGATATATGATCTATTGAAATTGAGCAAATATTTATTCTCTAATAAATATTATTTCTTAACACATGGTTAATAGTATATATCCCAACAATCTCCCACTTAGACTTTTAACCATCACAATTGTTATAATGTACTATATCCAAATGCATGGTTAATAGTATATACCCTAACAATCTCCCACTTAGATGTTTAATCTTGAAAATTGTTAGAATACTATGTCAAAACACATGATTAATAGTATATACCCTAACAATCTCCCACTTAGACTCTTAACTATGCATTTACAACTTTCGCTGGCATTCTTTTATTTCTTATCGAAACAAAATTTATCAAGCTATTTTCTCATGTAATTTTGTCTAGTAGTGCTTCGTCGTAACAAATCGATTTTGTACTAGATCTTTAGATACCTTATCATGAAACTCTCCAAGAGTGTACTTCTTTTTAGGAGCTCTATCATAAAAGTTCTCTCAAGCATACAAAACAACTCAATCTTCGTTATGATTCTCCCACTACGACTAAGCACTACTATTATAATCACACTTCTTGAGTTTTAATATTTTCTTCAAAATCTTTCGATAATGAAATATTAACAACTTCTCATGAAGTGTTCTTTTAATTTGCTCAACATCACTCCAACTACTTGAGGTAGTAGTTTTCTTATGTCTAGTAACGTTTCTACCACTACTTAAGTGCAATGGGGCGTCAATTCTGACATACCCATTAGATGTTCTTGAGCGTATGAATTTACAATTGACTTATTTGTTATTTCTTTGTTCAATTCCCGTAAAGATAATTTACTTCTAGGAACATGGTTTACTAAAATTATCCTTTTCTAGAAATCAGAAAGTTGCGTTAACAATTGACTTATTTTCTTTAGAACATTATAATAAACCTTGTTTCATTCTTTAGGTTATCCAATTAACACACACATTCCGTTCTTAATTCCAATTTTTCTTATTCTCCCACTCAGCACATGTGCTGGACAATCCTATATCTGAACATGTCACAGATTAGACTTACGTCAAATCCAACTAGTTTTATAGTTGCTCAAGGTACTAATATGAAAGAAACTGAATTCAGAATGTAATATGTAGTTATTGGAACCTATCCCAAAAGAAACACAATAACTAATAATAAGTCAATAATTAATCTCATCATCTTCATAATTGTCTAATTCTTTTCTCTTCTACACCAATCTATTATAGAGTGTCTAGTGTAGACAATTGAAACACAATTATTCTATAAGATATGTGACTTATGAGCTAAGAGGTTTACGTCACTACAATCAGATTGTAGTGACTTATATATTTTTCATGATGATACTTTCATGTCTTTTAAATATTTTTGAGTTTATCAAGACATTTAGACTTATAAAACATTAAAAATATATTCATATCACGAGTAATTTTCTTGAAAACTCAAAAACTCAAATTCACCTCTTGACCATGTGCTCATTTATTACACAAATCAGAATAGATTAATTATAACTTATCACTACCTCTTAAATCCTTTTTAAGAGGAAAAGTAAGGTCTCTTAGTCATTTTTCCTTTTAAACAAAATGTACATGTTGGTAGTGACTTCACTTTCAATGAATAGTTATGTCCATCCATTAACCAACCTCAAAATTCTATTCAGAATACATGACTTAGACCCTAATGTACAGATAAGTCTCATTCAATTTAAAAGATACTTTCCCTTATGAGACGAATTAGTATAATTTAATTCTCTCATACTTATAAAATAATCATGCATCAATATACCACAAGAAATAAAATATTTATCAAACTCAATGGTAGAAGAGTTACAAAAATATATTATATACTCATCTCTTATCTGGTTAGAAACTGAAAAAATAATTTCTTCTAACATAATGTACATACACAATGCATTCATTAAGTTAATATCTTATCTCTACCAAGAGAAAATCTTAAATAGTACTAAGTGGGTGTGTAAAGTCTATTGAGAATATGAGACACAATACCTTAAATAGATCATAATATTTCGAATAATCCCGAATAACGAAATTCAGGGCTCATTTATACATATATATCCATGCATCTCGAATAGCCAATCGTTGGGATTGGAGAACTACTCATGCAATACACATGTACAATGACCGATTATTCACTCCATAAACTTATACAGACCTAATTCAGTTAGAGAATCTACTGTTAGTTTAAGTCAAGTGAAAATCCTCTAGATACATTGATCCAATCTTATATTACTCAGTTTAGGAGAGTTAATATAGATTATCAAAACTAGATAATTAAATACATAGTGACTTGTATTAATTTCATCCGTTAGGGAGGAAGGTCTAAGCCAGCACATAAAACTAATACTTCACTACTATTTAATCAATTATGATCAAAAAATCATATAACGATCTAAAAAAAATTAATTTCTTACTAGATCGTTCTTATAAATCTACCAAATTTCAGATCAATCAGAGTTCTTTTTTTTTCGAATTCCAAAACTATGATCAATTTGGTTGAAAACGTTGTTTGGTCATAATAGAATTTAAGATTTCCCGCTCAGTAATTCTTATCATATATCATCATTTTGTGAAATAGATAAATGAATTAAGAATAAAGAACAAAATTCTAAAATTCCAAAAGGTAAGCATGTTTATGTATACATTGAATATTAAAATTCAAAACACGCCTTTTAGATATCTATGCATCTTGAACAATAAATTTTGATTAAAAAAATGACTACTCATGCAACACATATATATGGTGTCAGATATTCACTTCAACAAATTTAGAACAAAAGCCAACTCAGATGGAGAGTAGATGTTAGTTTAAGTCAAGTGAATATCATTATCCCTAGATCCATTGATCCAATCAAATATTACTCAGTTTAGTAGAGTCAATACAGATAATCAAAACTAGAGATTAAACTTTAATGACTTGTATTAATTTCATCCGTTATGGAGGAAGGTCTAAGCCAACACATGAACTTAATACTTCACTAAAATTTAGTCATCAAGACCATAGAGAACAAACTCTATCACCACTATATTATAGTCGAGTAATTTTTCGGTAAAATTAATTTTTCAAGATACAAAAATTATCTAAAATCATCATATAAATGATCTCAAATTACCAAATCACTACATAACAATGAGTATTTTAAATTTGATAGTTTCTGATGAACCTACTCAATTTCTGATCAATTGGAGTTCAAAAATAATATTTATCTCCAAATCTATGATCAAATTCAGATTCAAACGATTTAAGAAAAAATGAATAGATCTACATCCTTATCATATATCAATTTATGTTAACTCATCATCTGTGATCATGTACCACATATAACATAAATAAAATCAATATAAAGGATGTCATTCATACTAAATCACATTTTAATTTCAAAGAACAACTTTAAAATCATTCTAACGACCTCAAAGAAAAATATAATCACATAGCAATGACTACTACTTACTAGGCCGTTACCAATGAACTTACCAAATTTCAGGTTAATTGAAGTCTACAAAAATATTTATTTCCAAATCTATGACCAAATTCAAATTCAAGTGATTTAAGCATTTTTAGGAATTAAAATCAATATGACCTACATTCTTATCACATATCAATTCGTGTCAAATAACCATGTGCAATCATGTTTCAAATTTAACATGAACATAACTAACATAAAGAATGATCTTATCATATTCAAATTAAATTTTAATCTGACAAACTACCTAAACCCCATCTAAATGATTTTAAATGGAACCATCAAATTTTAAGTCAATTAGAG
Organism: Solanum sitiens; assembly: GCA_016801875.1. Taxonomy (NCBI): domain Eukaryota; kingdom Viridiplantae; phylum Streptophyta; class Magnoliopsida; order Solanales; family Solanaceae; genus Solanum; species Solanum sitiens. Next base: position 2,471,921 of record JABWTJ010000014.1, on the reverse strand, counting down.
ATCAAAAAAATTCATGATCACCTAAACTATGACCGAATTTGAAAAATTAATCGTTTTAGACATAGTTTAAATTAAAATAACTTGATTCAAATATTCATTCTCTTTTGATAATTATCTCATGAGCATAAGGCATATTATGTGTCTTTCCTTTAGCTAAGACACGCAACACCTCCTTCTATCAAAATTGTTCCTTCAATTAATACACTTGAGAATTCAAGATATTACGTTTTCTACCAACCTTTAATATCTCTTCTCATGGATTAATTAAGTGTTATTAGTATCTAATGGTGAATATCCATTTAAGTATATAAATATTCACCGCTAGTATTCACTTAGGACAATTTATACATGATACATTGAGAATATTCTAATGACTTAGATAAATAGACCATGAATCCTATTTATTAATCATAACTCTCAATCCATGTATTGATATAATCTCGCATATATGTAACTATAAGAATTTTCAATGAGTCCATAAAATAATTCACAATAATAATTATTTACTAATCATTAATTCTTAAGTGGTCAAAACTATATTATGCGAGAAACCAAAAAATTGCCTATATAATTAGATCATAAATGAACGAATATTTAAGCAGTGGATTTGTTACTCTTAAAACAAATGACTATAAGTCAACTGTAGCCTATGAGAATGAATTAGTGAATAAACTTTGACATGTGATAACTAGGCAAAAAAAAATTCTCATTCAATTTGCCAAAACAAAAAACACTGCCAACCACCATTAATTTTATTTTTTTTTATAACATTAGGATTATGGTGTATCCAACTGAGACAAGAAATCAAACGAAGCAGTTCTGCTTCTTTGAAACAACTTGCTCAAGCCCTAATTTATTGTTTTCTGACGACGCCGAACACAATAAAAAACACCTCTATTTAACCCCAATTTTACTTTTTTTTTTTTAAAATTATGCAAAATAATTTAAAAAATCAGGTTAAGCTTTGAGATGCCAAAAACATGTTCTTGTCACACTAAGACGTCTAACAACACGTTATAAATCTTTTATTTACAATCTTCAACAAGGCAATATATACATAATCACATGTATATATAAATGTATCATCTAAGGTTATTTATTATAGATGCAAGCATGGCTCTTGATGCCAATTGTTGGAAAACTATATGCACAGCGGAAGCATATTTAGGATTTTTAATGCTTACATGAACAATAAACAACCAATACCGTTTATGCTAGAACACATAAATAAACTAAAAGTTAATTCGATAAATACCTCTTGAAGCGTAAGCGAATACCTTCAAGCGAATCTCCAAGTTAAACGGATCTTCAAGCTAATCTACAAGATAGCTATGGTCTTCTACAGTGATCCCAAGTCACATCCGAACTCTCTCAATACTTGGGTGGGCAAGCATTGAATAGAATACTAATCATCCCTTTTCTAGGTTAGGAGAATCCCTATTTATAGAGATGTCTTCCTAATCCAAAAAGGACTAGAAAACCTAGTTTTTCTAGAAGACTAGAAAAACCCATATTATTCTTCCTTTTTGCATAGAAATAAGATTCTGAGTTCTAGTTAAATATGGGCACTATAGGGACCACATAATTAATTACCGAGGCTTCCTATTATGGAAATAATTCCAAATAATTAATTTGAATTGTTCTTACCATAATAAATTACAAATCATTCCACTAGAAATTCGTAATTGCACTCCTCTATTTCGTAATTCCCCATTAAACACTTATGTAATTTCCCATGTTAAGATTTCAGATACTAATCAATAAATTAAATTACTGACGAATTTAACTTAATGATTAATTTCCTTTTAGAGCACTACTTAACTTATTTCATGTGTCGGATTCATAAATCCACTTGCAAGATTTGACACAATGAAAACTTGTAAGTTTCTCAAAAAGGCATATCAATCGATCTCTATAACGAGACATGATTCCATCAACTAACTTATTATTTTACCAATATATATTATTATCATCCAACTTACCAGGCATATTGACCCATCTCAGAATCTCACCTTTTAATAAATCAAAACGATAATTAATATATACAGATCATAATAGTTATATCAGGATTAAGAATATAAGTACATTTAATAGTTTAGAGAATATGTTTTTGTCAGTCAGTCTAAAACAACTATCTCTACTCGGTCTCGTTCAATACATACAAAATGTACTAGCACAAGAAGTTGGAACTATACCGTTCCCATAATCAGGACAAATTACATATAATCTTGTGCTACAATCGTACCCGATGGCATGTCCAATTTTCATCCTAGATTGTGAACCAAAACTTTATACTTATAAGAACCGATGATTTAATCCTCTGTGTATAAGCCAAAACTCTACACACTAAATCATCTACTATATAAGTAAATAGACACCATAAACGAATATATGATCTATAGAAATTGAGCAAATATTTATTCTCTAATAAATATTATTTCTTAACACATGGTTAATAGTATATATCCCAACAATCTCCCACTTAGACTTTTAACCATCACAATTGTTATAATGTACTATATCCAAATGCATGGTTAATAGTGTATACCCTAACAATCTCCCACTTAGAAACTTTGACCCGTCAACTTTAAATTTAAATCAAACTTACGTTAGTTCACTCTTCAGGTTAATATGTATGAAATCAAATAAAAGGAGTTAATATCTTAAAAGATCATTCAACTTTAGGTATTAATCTAGCAAAGTCATTAAAGTTTGTTTTGTATCAAAAAAATCACTCAACTTAGATTTTTATATCAGTAAAATCACTCAACTTTAGGAATTGATCTAGCAAAGTCATTAAAGTTTGTTTTGTATCCAAAAAATCACTCAACTTAGATTTTATATCAATAAAATCAATCAACTTAGACATTTGTGTTAGTTAAATCACTAAACAAAATTTATCATTAATTCTTTTTGTTTCATATAAAATAGACCCTACAAATAAATAAAATTAAGAAAACTAGTTTAATTTTTTTTAGGAAAACTTCTTTAGTAAAACAAATACTCTATATCTTAATATACTAATTACTAAATAAAAAGAAATAATTAGGAAAACTATTTATTGGTCCACTAGTGTATTTGTTTTTGAGGATTAGCACAAATAAATTATCAATGAAATTCGTATTTACCAATCTAATTAGGAGTCATTAGAGAATAAGAGTACTAAAATAATATTTAAAATTGTGACCTCAATTAACTTTCTAAATATATTATAACTGACCGATTTTCTTTAACAATGCAAAAATTAAACAACAGTGCTCTAATAAAATTTATCTTTTTTGTTTAATAATTTTTTTTCAAAAAAAAATATAAAAAAAATGTTATATATTATTGTACTTCTTCATTGAAGCTTAAAATTATTTTGGCTATATTAATCTTGATCTTTTCTTATAACGTTAATTTTTCAACTTAATTGTTTGCTTTAACTAGTCAATTTTGTGTAAATATTTTTTTTAAATAATAATAATAATAATGTCATAATGCTTACATACTTTAATATTATAAAAGTATGTATTTCATTAATTAAGCTTGTTCGTAAAAGTTTATTAACAATTTAATTTTTATTCATTTATAGGGTTCATATTTATATGACATAAAAAATATTTTTTTACTATATCAATTATTTTTCTAGTGATAAATTTAGTTAAATGATTTTATTGATATAAAAGTCTAAGTTGAGTGATTTTATTGATACAAAATAAAATTCAATAACTTTGCTAGATAAATTTTCAAAGTTGAGTGACCTTTTGAGATATTAACTCCAAATAAAAGTAAAAATTTGTTATATATTTTAATGAAGAACTGCTCATTTATAATCTAGTAAACATTTTTAGTTTACTTTAAATGCAAATATAACATCTTATTCATTTTATTTGTAAAGTTATTTTGTAACATTTTTTATAATATTATTTTTTTAATATCACAACTAATTTTATTTATTCTTTAATTTCAATCTAATATATATTATTAATTTATTACATTTAATTATTTCTTTTAGGTATATTAATTAGAGAAAAAAAATTAAATGTAACTAACCATATTTCTTAAATAATGAATTTTTATATTAAAGCTGGCATTTGTAGAAAGTATAATGAATATAAAAAATATCAATAATTAAATTAAAGTGATAGTAAAATAGAGTAATGAGTAAATATCACAATAAGTCATAAAAAATGAAGTAATAACAAAATGAGCTAATGGTAATCATAACAAATAAAAATATTTATAGAAGTATTTAGTTTTCTTGTTATCATTCTTGATAGATTTTTGTTCGCGTGAAGTTATACTTTTACCTTTGATCATCATTCGCTTCATATATAGAAAGATGTTTCTAGAATTATTCGTTGTTCTTGCTAATTTTCTTAATAGATTTTTGTTAGAATGAAATTATATTTTTATTCGTGATCGTCTTAAATACAAATATATCATCCTATTCATTTTATTTATAAAATAATTTTTAACATCTTTTTCTTTATTTCAATCTAATAAATATTATTAATCTTATCGCACTTATTTATTTTTGAATATATTAATTAGAGTCAAAATAAAGGTGAAAATAATTAATTCATAATTTATTTTTATATTAAAATAGGCATTATAAGCATAATGAATAGAAAAAATATTAAGAGTTAAACTAAAGTAATAGTAAAATAGAGTAATGAATAGATATTACAATGACTCACAAAAAAAAGTGAAGTAATAACAAATAAATTAATAGTAATAACTAATAACAATAACTAAAGATGTTTCTAGAACTATATGATTTTCTTGTTATCATTCTTGGTAGATTATTGTTAGAGTGAAATTATAGCTTTACCCTTGATCATTATTCACTTCATATATATGAAAGATGTTTTTAGAATTATTTACTATCTTTCTTAATATATTTTTGTTAGAATGAAATTGCATCTTTACACTTGGTCGACCTACCACTTCACTCTTCTATATAATAGAAATTCAATCTAATGTGTATTATTAATTTTATCACACTTATTTTTTTCAAGTATATTAATTAGAGTCAAAATAAAGGTGAAAATAATTAATTCATAATGTATTTTTATATTAAAGTAGACATTTTTTATAAGCATAATGAATAGAAAAAATATTAAGAGTTAAATTTAAGTAATAGTAAAATAGAGTAATAAATAGATATTACAATGACTCACAAAAAAAAAGTGAAGTAATAACAAAATAAATTAATAGTAATAACAATAAATAAAAATGTTTCTAGAACTATTTGATTTTTTTGTTATCATTCTTATTATATTTTTGTTAGCGTGAAATTACATTTTTTTCCTTGATCATTATTCACTTTAGAGATGTTTCTAGAATTATTTACTGTCTTTCTTAATACATTTTTGTTATAATGAAATTACATTTTACCCTTGATCGTCCTACCACTTCACTCTTCTATATAATAATAATAGAAAAATAAATATAATACACTAGATATGAAATGTCCGTGCATATGAAAGTACGGGCCCAACGTATATTGAAAAAATTAGATAAATTCACAACTTAAGATATTATAGTCCTCTCTCGGATGCATCCCTATTTTCTCTTGGATATATCTATTTTCTCTCGGATACATATCTATCCCTTCTCGAATACATCCCTTCCCCTAAGTAATATGTCATTTGCAATGTATTGAACAACCAAGAAATATATTCGAGAGGAATGAAAACTTTGAGATTTTTGTAATTGAGAAAACTTCTCGGATATGATGTAATTAGCCACCAAAGGTATGAAATTTCTGTACTTTGTACTATTTTTTTCTTTATTAAACAACTTGAATATATTACTTTATAATATATTTCAACTACTCACACGACATAAATGTGCGTTTACAACCTAAATTGAGAAAGTTTAATTCTAAAAAATTATTTGCAGTAAAGAAATAGAGAATTGCGTTAGATTATGAGTTAAAATATTTCATGTTCAAGGAATATATAAAATATTGATTTCTTTGAAAAAAATCATCGGTCTTCATATATATTCGCTAGTGGTATCTATTTTTCACAATGTTATTATCTTCGTTTTGTGATATTTGCACCATAAGCTTTGCATCTGATAAAATATTAATCATTGATCAATCAATTCGTAAAGATTGTTTTAAAGTCTTTCAAATCTCTATTGCTTCAAGTTTAAGTATAATGTGTTTTTATTTGACTTTGTTGATGAATTTTGTGATACATTTTATTATTGTCTTCCATAAATAGAAATACTTACAAAATTATTTTCTAACTTCACAACAACAAAAACAATCAAGAAAGCAACTTTATTTCTATATATAATAATAATTATCGTAATGTTATATTCTAAATATTGAAAGAATTTATTAAAAAAATAATTTTTGCCTCCACAAAAAAAAAAATCATGAAAGAAACTTTATTTCTGTATACAATAACAATTATAGTAATAATTTTTTTTTTTGATACTACACTTAATATCATGTCGTAAAGAAAACTCTAAAGTTTACCCCCCCCCCCACACACACACACACACAAAATAACCAATATACTTTTTTTTCAGGTTTTTTTTTTCTAATTTATTTAGTTTTTAGTTTTTTCTTCCTCTATATTTCTAAACAAAGTTTTTTTCTATTGACATTTTCTTTTGTTGTTCTTCTTTATTTTTTAACTACTCATTTACTTTATTTTGAATTTCAATATTCATTAGGATTTGAATGTTAACGTTGACCTTGTCAAATTTCCTCTGTTAAATAGTTTATCATATTTGATATTAAGAAAATATAAAAATGAAAATTTTATATTTTATAATCTTTCGATGAATACATTATCAAATTATTGATTTCTTGATAGTCAAACATTATTCATTCTTTTAGTCATGAAATTTGATATTTTCTTCAAATTATTTAAATACGTCATTTTAAAGAGTATTTTAATAATTAAAATACGAATTTAGTGGTCATATTATGTAACATAATATTAAAAATATGCTTACGCAATATTCCTTTAAAGTATTTCTAGGAACAAAATATTAACTATTCAAACACATTTTATTTTAATTAGTTAAAAAATTTCTTCTCAAATATATCAAAACACATTTATTATTGTTTGTAAGAAGTTAATCAAGTAACAGAAACTCTTCATTTAAACAAAATTACAATAATATCCTTATGGGCCCATAACAAAAGTTTAGACATGTATGAATTCTTCTAGATTTTCATTTTGACTATTAATTATACAATTGTTATTTTATCCTTAAGTGATGTTAAAATTACTAAAATGCCATTGGTCGTCCTTCTCATGGCTCTTTAATAAAATAATAATACTAGATTAGTGTAGTCTGTGCCAAGCACGGGCCCAACAATGGAAAGTATTTTGCAAAAGATCATTAAGCAACTTCAACAAAATTCCAACTCAGACCATAATAGTCGGAAAGATTACAACAGATATATCAGAATTCAGAATAATGTCAATCAGAAAAGAAGTAATTTTTAAGCTCAAAGAAGCTCCTTGAAATATTATGTTTTTACAAATTGTTACTCATTTGTTGGATCTTACCAACTCAAGCGTGTGTCTAGAAGTTCCACATTAGCCCTTATAAGAAGGGAGTCAGTATATCAGTATTCAAATAGTCACAACCTGCGTTAAAGAAGTAGCCAAATTAGGGAGGAGGGGGATCCTAAGTAATGAAGTAGCATTTAAAATTCAAAGAACAGAATAAGTATTCTAAGTAACGATGTAATATTTAAAATTTAAAAAAAAAAGAATTTCTAAGTAATCGTACCTGGAATCCACTCTTCCAGGTGTGCTTTTATAAAATCCTATTGAAGACCATAAAGCCACTAACAAAGGGTTTTACAAGGTGAGACATCAAACTTTCACAAACAAAAAGGGAGTTTATGTAATCAACTAACTGAGCTATAAAAATTCATCTATGAAAATTTTAGCTTTAAGTATTAATTTATCTTATTTCGACTGTGGGGTTGTTTATGTGGCTTTAGCCATGAAGCTCAGATAAATCTGTTTCAACATTCTTGTATATTTGTAGAAAAAAGGTATAGTTTATCTAAGTAAATGGAAGTGAACTGAAGCTCAAATCATCAATTTTTCTCTTAACATGATTCAAAAGTATCTTATCATGTCTTATCTTTAATTCAGGAGTTGTCACTGTTTAGTATCAATATTTCTAACTAAAAGAACATATGATCTATTTTTCTTTGATGAATATATGATATCTATTTTATGAACATTTTTCCCTTCGTCTTAAATTTTGTATGTACCTAGATAAAAAAGAATCAATATTCTCCAACTCAAGTCACCCTTCTCAGTAGAGGGAATATAAGATTAGATACCATGAAGAGTAGTCTAAATGTTCATCATATAACTGACCATCAAATTAGAAGAAAAAAAACAGATAAGACAATCTCAATATAAGCAATTAGCAGACCATTAGAATCCTTGAGAATTCCTCCTTACATCTATGTTTATGTGTAATAAACTTGTATGTAGCATATGCGAAATTTTAGTTGTACCCATCTCTTAAACTACAGTTATTTAGAAGTCAAAAATCACCTCATAGATTGTAGATCTTATTTCCAAACTAATAATATTAGAATTCATTATTCTTTTATGACTATGGATCTTCCAAACATTTGTTTTGTCAATGAATATAAAATCTTACCGGAACTTCCAATTTTGTTGGTGCAGGAGCTCACGCTATCCACTCTACTATTGCAGTAGACTTAACTATCTCTAAATCCTTCTCGACTCAAAACCTTCTAATTTACTTTGTCAATCCAATGACTAAGAAACCATGCTTACAGGTTCGAAAAAGAACAATAATGTATCAGTTACTGAAAGTTAGCAAATAACTTCAACTTTTAGTTTATTACATAGAAAGATGTCGTTTACTGCACTCTTGAATGGAGCTGAATAATTCAACAGACTCCAAGGTAAGTTCAACTCACGTACTGGTTGGTCATACATACACTCATTGACCTATTATAATGATCGTTTAATTATAAAATATGAACAAATTTAACGATGAGAACTCCAACAACTTCAACAATTTGTGGGATTAGATCTAATACAAATAAGATAAAAAATTATTGATTCTTTACCTTAATATAGTGCTCACACTCAACTAATCTTTCAATAGAAGACCTACATAAACATAATGTGTTAGAAGCAACCTTGGATCTTGTGTTATCTCTGTAGAGTAACATGTAAGCAAAGTAACAAATGATAGATTACCTCAAGATGACTATTCAGATATGCAACCTGGAGTAGGTCTAAATATGTCCCTCAATAGGCTTTGTCACAACATCTGCAAATTGTTGCAGTTCAACTACTTTCCAAAAGATATTCATCTAAACTTCTCAGCTCTTCAATCTGATCAAAGAAGACAGAAAATTATGAACATCAATATTTCAGTGTCTAATAAACATTTGATCTGACCGTATGAAAAAGCTTAAGGATAAAATAACCAGAAGACATAAATTACTGGAGGAAAAAAAAAACATAAAATACATAATAAAGAAGAAATCATAATGAAGAAGAGGTCGAGAAAGTTTAAATTCTAAGATATATAGCAAAAGTGAGAAGAAGTCAAAACATTTGTTAATCCTAATACAGTAGCATAACATCAAACAAATACTTAGCTAGCCTAACCAACAAGAGAATAGACCGTATCAACACTTGGATGTTATTCACATGTCTTTAACAAACAGTGTCCACCAGCCATACAATACAAACGCTACCAATTAAGCATATAAATAATTTAAGTGAAAGAGAAAAAATATTAATCATCTTATTACCACGAGAAGATGATGAAAACAGAGAGCATTTCTCTTTGGGGATATTCACATTATATTCCTACTTACTCATAGCTTAAGTATTACTATTAATACTTTGCTAAGCAAATAAGATTTTATTGGTCCTCACATCTTTTTTCTTAATTTGCATAACTTAAAGCCTATAGAAACTATATATCATTTATGTCGGTTGTTTTGTATTCTTCTTTGACAAGAATATTTCACTAGAAAGCGACTGTCTTTGTAGTGATGCTTTAGCTAGATGAGTGTCTCAATACTAAGCTCAAGGCTCTGTGCATCAGAAGAATATTTTATTTCTTGCTCTTACAATTGGAATATGATATTCAGCAAAGAACAAAATGAGTAAAACAATAAGTACGACAAATCCATGATATAGTGAAAACAAAACTTAAATTAGAAACAATAAGTTAAAAAGAAATTCAACTAAAGAATATGCAGATTAGAATATAACAGACAGGATAAAGTTGGATCAAGAGTTCAATAAGCTCATTAAAAGTTCAAATAACTACAACTCGTCTTTAGTTATATAAATTACCTTCCACCATAGCCGAATTGAATGGTCCAAGCTTGAGGTTACAAAAAGATTATCACATTTCTGCCCCTTGCTACTATACAAGCGTGTCTCTTCAAATGGAATTGATATGCAGTTAGTAGTATTATGGCTATTGATACACATAAAAAAAAATGACAAACTAAGATGAAATGTATTTATAAGTGAAGTAAATAAACCTGAATTGGATAATCTAGAACTTCTGTTGACAATTGACATATCAATCTAGTTTACCACATGTGCCTACTCCTAAGTAATATATATATATACTAGATAAGTGTTGCCCGTGCTAAGCACGGGCCCAATGTTTATAATATATTTCATAATTTTAAATATATTGAGATCGAACATCGTAAAAATATTTTTAAATAATTATAATTTCAAAAAACAGAATTTCCATAATTTTAGTTACAAATCATATTTCTTAGTCGGCACAATAAAAGATTTCACCTATAATTAACATCTACCATGAAGTGTTTCTTTTAATGATGATAAGAAAAAAAAATTTAATTTCAAAAAATATGGACTCAAATCAGTAAATACTCTGTTACTTTCTTATGTATATATTGAATTATCAACAACTCTGAGGTCATCAAGGCCAAACGCACTCAAATTTTGATGAACGATCAACCCCACAATACACCCACCATGATATTGCCAAATGGTACTGATTGCATGATGATGAACTCCTTCGCCATCAATGTACCTAAAATTTCAACTGCCAAACTACTGATCAAACTGAAAAATCTCCATAATAGAGTTAAAACACATGAACTTCAAAGTGCAATAATACAACAAATACTCTATAATTGTTAATATGTGGCTGCACATTTCAATTAAAAACAATAGGATATCAAATGTACAAAAATAGTTGCAGTAATGAATGGAGTAACAACACGGTCTTAATAACTTTAATACATTATAGCTGCCAAATTTGTTCATAATATATTCATGTGAATGTCATACTGATTGTTGAAGTGAAATACTTATATAGTTTAGTATTTTCATGTGGGAGCGCTAATTACATACATTTACATACTTTTAAATTAGACAAAAACAAATGCATCATTCATGCTTGGATCTTCTGAAGCATATTTGGTTAATATCACCTGTCACAATAAAATTGAGGGATAAAATGTCAGCATAAAATGACACAACTTACACAACACAAAATATATTTGGGATTTATAAATAATACAATCTAACTGTTACAATATAGGCAATAAAAACAGCCGCAAACAATGTAAGGGTAATAATAGAAGCACTATAAGCCACATGACCAAGATATTCAACTCTCAACAAACTCACGTATTTTTTCTTCCCATCAATAACATATCAAGTGCCCACATGTGGGTCTGGGGAGGACAGAATGTATGCAGATCTTATCCGACCATCAATTTTCTTTCCTTTCCATTAAACTAACTAAATTTTATAAAAATGCAGGGACAATTTTACATGCAACTACCAAATTAACTACACACAATTCATAATAATTTAAATTAACAGCATTATTCAGTTAATCGCACATTAGAAGTTTCTTTTGCAATTAACCTTTCAGTGATTTGTATTCCTGCAGACTATTACATAATTGCCATTTTTTCTTTAGTAAAAGTTAGGTATCTAGCTTCACCAATGTAATCATGTATATGAACAAGCACATCAACAAGCGGACTAAAAAAAGGTGATCCTGCATGATTCTATTTAATAATCAGCCGATACATCAATATGTGGATTTTAAGACAGTAAAGGCAATGCAAAAAGTTGTAACAACATTAAAGTTGACTCGCATGAATCAAAGGTTTAAAATACTTGAAATAAAAATTAAAGAAACACATGGTGTACAATGTAAGATAAATGTCTCAATAGCTATGAAATTATTATATATTTTCATTTAATTTGATAAATGGAGTACCTGTAAAAAGAAAACTTTTAACTAACCTGTTATCACAGAAGATTTTTTTTTTCAAATTCCACAAAAGCACAGGACAAAAGGCATTCACATAGCAACATCAAAAGCTTTCAAAAGAGGGCATTCAGTGGCAGCAACAAAAGAGGGCATTCAGTGGCAGCAACAAAAGAGGGCAAAAATGACCGTTTTGAGAAGCACAACAAAAGTGTTCCAACTGCAATTCAAAACAATAAAAGATAATGTGTCTAGACACTGAATCGAATTCAAATAATTCAAATAAAGTAAATACAAAAATAAATAAATTCTATTTATATTAGTCAAATTGCAAAGGTAAAATTTTAAACAATGCACAAAATAATTCAAATACCTTTTAATTCTTTTTCATGGGAGGATTTTTCATTTTTTCCCCTGAACTAAGATGTTCAATTGTGCGCTTTTTTGCATCCGTAACATTGACTATCGTAGATGCCATTGGGTTATGAATCACACCTTGTTTCTCTAGATAAGATTAAATGGATAATTTTTGCGTTGCATCCAATTTTTTTGTGAATAACCTTTTCATTTGAATGTTGAATATCTTGCTGTTCAATTTATCTTCCACATTTTGGAGTGATAATGTTTCTTTCTGAAAAAATAAAAAAAAATGATTTATAATAACAAGATCATTAATATTTTTTATTTTCTATATGTAATAATAACAAGAAATTAAAACGAAATGAAAAATAGAAAGGATCGGATATTTTTTAGTATAAGAGTAAATGTTCAACAATAACAGCATATGTAACGATCATGATTTTTTAAATTAAAAATAAAGGGGATCAGAAAAGAAAAGTGAATAAAAAAAAAGATTAAATTTGTTTTTAAGGGAAAATCACTATATCGATGTTTATGTATTTATATCTATACTCAAATTCAATATTAAAGGTCTTTTAACTAATCAGAGTGAACATGTAACAATTTTAAAACGGTCACGCCTATTTTGGTAGCATGGCATCTTACGCACAAAGCTTTCAATGAATAATTATGTGAGATGGATTAAAGAAATTTGACTGTAAATAGACAACAAAAAGGATAAGTTGTGTGCTGCAGAAAAGAAATATGAACTTAAGATATGAAATTTTGAGTGAAAACAGTATATTGAACACGTTACAAAAGGATAATGACCTAATGTAAGAGATAGAACTAAAGTATGTAAAGTTAAAACGTCTTCTATGGTTAAGGCATGACCTAGAATCACATATTCCTACTATAAAAATTTATAAAATTTACATGATACATAAAAATAGATCTTTATTACAAATTCTCTCATGCTAGAGTTGTAAGCTTATAGAATTATAGTATCTTTTTCAAAGTCAAGAAACCCATATGTTCACATGATCATATATACATTCATTTGAAACTTTTAGGAGTTAGATACTACATTTTTACATAATTAAAGAAAGTGATTGACTATAGTTTAATATATGATTAGTAATCTAAGAATAAGTAATTAATAATTAATTGTTAGATAGTATATTTTTCACGTAATTAAAGAAACATATAATTTAGACAGTTTAATGATTTAGAACATCACCTAGTAGATTCCCTTAATTGTTACAAGGCAGTTGTAGACTTTATAGGAGACTTTAAGGGAGAGTTTACACAAATTTGAAACAACAGGAGACTACACAAATTTGAAATTGAACTATCTGTTGAGAAGAGAAAAGAAAAATGAAGAGTTATTTAAAGATTGGATGAAAATTTCTAGATAGAAGATATTTTATAATGTGTGTTAAATATTCAGCCACGTGGTTAAAAAAAATGGATAGGTAAATATTGCATCCCCTTATAATAAAATAAAAATAATAATAAAGTTATATGCTCTCCAACCTTTCCTTTAAGTCAAAGTTGTGGCCTCTTCACCTGTTTAATTTATTAATTATATATCACTCATCATTTCAGTTACTTCCATTATTTATTGTCAATAATTATCTTAGATTATTGTTACTACATTATTTAATATATTATTTATAAACCTTTATTTTTCCAAGTACGCAAAATAAATAACTTAAGAATGATTTACATTTACAAGTTTTTTTTTATATATATTATAAAGAAACAAATTTTCATTTCTTATGGCACGCATATAAGTGGAGAAGAGTAATGCACACATACTTTATATATTAATTTTTTAAATAATAATTAATTTAATTATACACATAATTTATAATATTTATTGAGATAATATATCTTAAAGTTGATATAACTTAAGTTATTTTATGTATTTAAATCAGAAAAATTTACGTTCTTAACAAGTATATTATGTAAATCATAATATCTCATACATTTAAAATTAAAGTTCCTACGTATTTATTTTTTGAAAAAAGAAAAAGGAGGAGCAGTCTTGCTAGAAGCCTAAAAAGAAAACAGGAGCCTACACCATTGCTAAAAGCCTAAAAATGAAAGTAGGAAGGAGCCTACACCACTCCATTTGTTATTGTGTAAAGCAATGTATATTTTCTTTATGAGACGTCTTCCTTTTACTGATGTAGTCCATTTAATATAATTATTATAACCACTTTCCCTATCTTCCCTTTTTTTATTTTAATTTAAATATTAATCCAGAAAGAATAAAAATTATAAACACTTCTTGTACATATACATCTCTATGTTTCATATTTATTTATTTATTATAATAATTATAATTATAAATTATTATTCATATTTTTTTCGTTAGAGATTTTGAGATTCAGGCAAAATGAATGAACATATCAGAAATTAAAATTCAGTTCAAAAAGATGTTAAGATATATATAAAATAAAAAAAGGAGGAACAGTCAAAGCCTAAAAAATGAAAACAGTAGCCTACAGCACTGCTAAAAGCCTAAAAAGCAGGAGCCTACACCACTCCATTTGTTATTGTGTAAAGCAATGTATATTTTCTTTAAGACACGTATCCCATTTACTGTTGTAGTCCATCTCTTATAATTATTATAACCGCTTCCCCTATCTTCCCTTTTTTTAATTTTAAATTTAAATATTAATCCAGAAAGAAAAAAAATTATAAACACTTATTGTACATATACATCTCTATGTTTCATAGTTATTTATTTATTATAATAATTATAATTATAAATTATTATTTATATTTTTTTTCGTTAGAGATTTTGAGATTCAGACAAAATGAATGAACATATCAGAAATTAAAATCCAGTTCAAGAAGATGAAGCAAGAAGTTTGTTGATATAAAAAAATTTATGAGCAATTTTTCTCTTAAGATCGGATTTCATATCTGCAGATCAATAACCATTTAATTTTATAACACACATTGAAGCAAGAAGTTTGTTGATATAAAAAATGTTATCAATAATTTTTATCTTAAGATGGGTTTCATATCTGCAGATCAATAACCATTTAATTTTATAACACTCATTTTACCCTTTAATAAAATCATCCGTATTCATATATAAATATATATATATATAAGAATATATAGCTTATTTTAAATTGCACATTGAATTCAAAAAAAGAACTAACGTGGTAGTCTCTTCGCCACCTCCTTGAGAGCCAGTACTGAAGAAAATGCCTGTTGGTTTGCCTGCCGTTCTCCAGAAAACTCCAGTAGAATCAAGAAACGCCTTAAATTAAGCACACATCATTCCAACCCCATCTTTTTTCTCTTAGAAGGTACATATTATATTTGAAGCTGATGAAACTGAAAAAATACAAAGCAGAAAAGTCAAAAATCTAGAACTTTAACGATACCTCTACTAAGCTAGCTACATTCTCGAGTATTCTACACTCTGTGACTTGCATATCTGCAAAAATCTAACTTAAAATCGCATATGGGTTTGAGACCATTTTTTACCAAAGAAAGAAAACATACCTGAAGTTTTGAATTGCAAATCGATTAATGGTTGTTGAAAGAAGAGAGCTGAAAGAAATTATGCTTTAGAATCATGTTTGAGCAAGTGTTTGTGCTCGGAATGAATTGAAATTTTTGTTTGAATAAAGACCGATGGTTCTACAAAGATGGAAGAGAAATGGATCTACAAAATCTTTCTATTGAAATTGAAATTGAAATTTGTCCATTTTTAATGTGAAATTACATATTTGCCCTTCTTGCTTTTGAAAATGAATTTTGTCCATTTTTTATTACTGTAAAATGACCAGTATACCCTTGGTCGTCCTCTCTTCACTCTTGTATATAGTAGTAATATATATATATAGCAACTCTAACCTCAGAGAAGTAATTTTGGCGGTGTAACCCCTGAGTGTGTCATATGAATCTTTTCCATGCCGAAAATCGTCAATGTTCAATACATAGACTTCAAACACATGACACAAAGGTGTTTTGAAATGCCTTCAAAGACCAAGTAAACACCGAACATCAACTAAAGAAGTCTAAAAGTGAGTGCAAATATAAAAATCATAGAGCTATAAATTAACATTAAAAAGATACTTATGTTTCATCTAGGAAATAATTTAAAAGTAGAGCCTCATGTTAATTGCAAACTTGTAGAAAACTTCAACAAAAATGAATAAATTTTTTTATAAAGTTTGCCAAAATCTTATTGATTTGGCGAGTAATGCCTTACCTCGATGTCGTAGTAGCTATTTCAAATATTCTTGGATTTCTCAATGAATCTGCAGTCACAAAGTAAACGCCAAGTAAATAATTGGTGAGAGCTTAAAAAATATTTTTCAAAATGTAAGTGACTCTCAGTGCAATAAACTAAGAAATAACTTAAAACAACAAAGTAAGTGAAACATTAAAGCTAAGTACTTCATATTTCCTAGCGCGAGAGACTTCCAATAGCAAACTGTATAAATGTAGGAGTAATTTAGGATAGTATGTCATCAAAAGATATTGCTAACTTTCATTACGACATACACAGAGATTTCTAAATTTGATGTGGCTACAATAAACAGTACATCAATTATTTATCCTAATCATTTTATATCTCAATTGTAAGGTGTTGGGGGAAAAGGTCAATGAGCATGTTTGTGTTGCCTATGGGTTCTGTGTATAATTTTTCATTGGTGTATTGGTGTGGACAGCTAACACAAGTAGGACAGGGTTCATTCAAGCAATATGAAACATTTAATTAATCACAAGAAAGAACTATTGAAAACTCAAAGCTATCAAAGAATTACGCACGTCGGAGCAAGTTCTCCCAGGCTCTCTAACTCTTCTACCAGAAATTTCAAGAATCTAAGACCCGTCCATGTCTGCTATTCATACACTCTAGAGTTGTTGGCGGTGAAGCAGGAAATATGATATATGAAATTCAGGAGGAAGAAGAAATATACCAATGCCATGAATACTTACCTTGAATGTTACTTTATTCAGGATCTTCATTGATTTGGAACACCCAACAATGTAAAGGAAGAGAACTGAAAGAATTAAGATTTTCAAAAGCATTGAGATTGAGAACCATGAGGGCAAAGATTGAGAGAATTGATCTGGAATCACAATATATGAGAAGATGAGAGCAGTCATTTGAGTTGATTCTCCGTATGATATTTTTTGAACTAGAAGAACTCAAGCCTCTACATACATAGTTCTTTGTTTCTACAAAATTCATACAAAGTTGGTCTTAACTATGTGACGACGTAATTACCATTTTGCTTTGTGCAAACTATAGAAGTGTCAAAAAAAGAAGCAGATTTGAGCAAAAATTGAGAGAGAATGATACCTTAAATGGTAAAAAGAGAGCTAAAAGTTTTAAAAAGGAGAATTGAAGGAGTTCTCTGTTTTGTTTCGCAGAAGAAGCAAAAATGAGAGAATAGCTTACCCCAATTTGGAAGATGTTGAGAAGATAAGAGAACTAAAACAATGAACTTGAAGGTGCCAAGAAATCAAGTTTGGAAGCAAAAAAAATGGAGATTTTCGTTGTAGTTGTATTTGTCTTTCTTGTTCTTTTTCGGTGGAAGGAAGTACAGAAATGGTTGCTTCCAGAAGTATGTAAAGTATTTTATTAGCGTGAAATGACCAATATGCCTTTGGTCGTCCTCTTCATCATGATAGAAATAAGGGAAAAGGCTTAAAAATGCCCTTAACCTATTAGAAATGGTTTAAAAATGCCCTTCTTTCATCTATTGGTTTAGAAATGCCCTTAACGTTTTTTTTTAGGTTCAAAAATGCCCTTTAGTTAACAGAAAATGTGATATGGAATTGTACTAAACAAGTGGCCACTTTTCATTGGTCCACAATTCTTTTATCAAATAAAAAGACCCATCCAACCCAAACCTAACCCATTTTTTGCCAGAAAGCAAGTACCAAAATTAAGTTTCCATATGTATATATAGCTAAAGTTATCATCTTTTAACTTGTAATTCAACAAAAGATTCCTTGGAAACAGCCGAATAATTGCTGTCCATCACCACAAATGCTATTTACAATTAAAAAATTAAATGCATCTACACGATATTTATGTAGCAAAAACGAGGCCTGTGTTAAAATTAGCTAAATTAAGAAAGTGGGTTTTGAATTTGATGACTCCAAGATTCAAAATTGTATTTCCAATGTAATCAAAGGATGAAAAGAACCCTAGATCGTCGAAATCAAAGTTGAAGCGATTTATTTGCGGATGATTTACCTCTTAATTTTTGCCAGAAAACAAGTACCAAATTAAGTGTTCATGTGAAAACGGGTTAGGTTTGGGTTGGGTGGGTCTTTTTATTTGATAAAAGAATTGTGGACCAATGAAAAGTGGTCACTTGTCTAGTACAATTCCATGTCATATTTCTGTTAACTAAAGGGCATTTTTGAACCTAAAGAAAACGTTAAGGGCATTTCTAAACCAATAGATGGAAGGAGGGCATTTTTGAACCATTTCTAATAGGTTAAGGGCATTTTTAAGCCTTTTCCCTAGAAATAATAGATATAATATATATATATATTTATATATATATATATATATATATATATATATATATATATATATACATATATATATATATATATTTATTTTTTCTTTTTTATGACGAGAAACTTGTAACCTCTATTCTATGGATGCGCATAGGATAAAACATTTGCTCTTATGCAATAGCTTACAAATCAATGAACCATAGCTTACAACTACATAAGAGAGGTAACCCGCACAAAACAAGCCCGATGCGACGATGGCAAACCCTTGTTTTAGCTGACAAGGAATTTCGAACTTGAGACTTTCAACATGTAAATCCCAAGCCCAAACAACCCGCAGTGTATCCTTCTACGACACTGGATATTTTCTCATCTATCAATCTTCTTAATTTTACGACATTATCCTTTGTTTTATAACACTTTTCAATTCTTTTTTGGATGAAAATGCTCACCCATTTTCCCTCGCTTTTTTTTCCCCCTGTTATCTTCTTGCTTCTCTTTTTCCTCCTCTACCTTGGTCCTTCATATGCAATTGTAGCTTAAAGGATATGAAACAAAATGAAATAGCAAAAGGGACGAATCTACAGGAAGAAGAATAAACTATAAAAAAAATAAAAATAAGTAGAGATAAAGAAATAACTAAAACTGTGAAGTGACAAATGATCTGATACAAGAATAAGAAAATTCATTTATACCATGCACTCTCACTATCTGATTCTATACTGGTACACACAATTGACATTGTAAATACTTTTCACAAACCAGTTCACGATAGTCGTAAAATCATATACCCAGTTTTATACCATGGGTGCACAGATAAGTAACCAGCCACTTTGATCCTCAGAACTAGACAGGAACATCAGTTGTTTCTGAAAGTTCAGGATCATTATCACTCTTTCATTCACCTGAACCCGGAGGGAGCAGCTTGAGCACCTGGTCTCGACATTCTAGATTGGAGGAGCATCTCTTCATAGTTCTGATTACAAAAAATCAATGTGAACAGCATGAAACAAGAAAGCCAGCAGAGTAGTTGGAAAATATCTCAAAGTAAATTTACCCGTTTGTCAAATGCATCGTCACTTGAACTAATTATCTTATCTGCAAGGCCATACTCAATGGCCTCTAGTGCCCTGAAATATTTAGGGCGTAGGACATCTTTCTTAATTTCTTCCTTTGGTTTTCCAGTTCCTTGTGATAATAGTTCAAGGTAATACTCCGAGTTTGATTCTAGTTCTTTGGCCTGTGGAGGCAAAGTAGCAGAATACTTTAGTGACAAATGACAGACCTGGATAGGCAGGTGTCACCATACAAATGGCACCTTATGTGATCCATATGCGCAAAATTTAACTTCAACGAGCAATTTCATTAGTGTTTATGATGCACATATACACATGGACATAGCTGGAGAGAAAGAATAACCTTTATCCACATCTCTGTCGGTGATCCACTGGATTTGCTGACCTTGGGTAAATACAATTTGGCTGCAATCCATCAATAGTGTGAATATCAAAAGCAGTAAAAACTGAAAACTAGAATAAATTTGGCAGGCGTGAGTGTGGAGGTCTTTGAATGATGTACATAGATGATAGTTATCATGAGTCACCAAAAACAATTGTTCAACTTCTAACCTAAACCCCTCCTCCCACCAACCAAAAAATAAAAAAGGAAAGCAAATATAAGGAGGATGGAGGAAATGAAGAATGTAGCAGAGGATTAGAGGATTGATGAATCACAGAAAGTTATTATGAAATGAAGGGATAAAGCGCAAGTACCCCCTAAACTGTGACCGAAATTCCAGAGACACACCTTAACTAAACTAAAGGCCCTATTAACCCCCCCCCCCCCCAAATCTTTTTGGCCTATGCGGACTCCAAATATCTCCCACGCACCTCAACAAAGTGGAGACACGGAGTGTTCCATAAGACAAAAGGTGTACAAAATTACAAAAAATCAAGGTGAGTTCACGGGTTAATAGAACCTTAGTTTAGTTAAGGTGTGTCTCGGGATTTCGGTCACAGTCTAGGGATACTTGTGCCTTATCTCTAAAATGAAGTATAGCAACTTCTGTCTACACTACAGCACTAGTGTGATAGTACAGTTGAGAAGCAATTTTTAGAAACCATCCTCATACCATGGACGTGTCAAGTTAAATAGTGATTCAGTTCGTCATTTTGTGATAGATACACACCCTTAAGCAAAAATCTGTGGCTCCCGTCTATCATTGGTACCAACTATGAATTAGAAACAGAGAAGATCATATGATCATACAGTTGCCAGTGTGAGAATCAAGATATTGAGGGTGAAAAGTTGAGCCTTACTAGATGAATTTGGCTGCATAGCACGGAACCCTTTCCTTCCTTGTGACAGAAGCATTGCTGCTTGACCAAAAGCCATGCCACAGTTTACAGTATATACATCTGATTTGCAGTACTAGTGACAATTAAAAACACACAAGTAATAAGTCAGATGAATAAAGATCGCAGTCTTGGGAACCATATAGATAGATAAGATGCATCAAATTGTTCGCCCATTGATGTTTTACTGCTATGGAGACTAAGGGTGGCTTTGTTCAATTTCTCATTATTTGTTCTAAAATTCAACTGAAATACTTACTCAATATCACGACAAACATAAGTAAACATCAAGTTCAAACATTAAACTCAATATCACAACAAACATAAGTAAACATACAAGTCTAGAGATACTTACTCCTATCATGTCAGCAATGGCATATGCCTCTGTTTCAGAACCGACAGTCTCCATTTCGTCATTCTGGGAAAAGCAAGAGTACATCAGCAGCAGGGAAATATTAACTAAGTATAACATGTATGTTCGGTCAACAAATGGGATGACATGGATTTTTATGGTTCTTGGATGACTTCGGCCCAGGAAACACATCCTCTATAGCATTTGGCTAGTGTGAGATAATTCTCTGGATTAGCAAATCAGTGATCCCAATTTATGTTCGGAATTTGAAAGCCAGACAAATCATAATGAGCAAAACCAATTATGTTATCCTTACTTCAGGAAGAATGTATCGTCTTGTGCAGACATACGATGCAGCAAGTACATATCTAGTACAGAAATGTGGACTATGCAATACATAACTTCTTGAGAAAGAAAATATATTACGTATTGCATGTAGACCACATCTCAAAAATGTGTAGATGCATATAACATGTATACAGTAATAGATTATTTGTGTATGTGAATACTGTATTAAAGCATATACATATGCATGGTATCAATATCTGAAGTTTTCACTGATACGACTCGTACAACACATATCTACCTCTGAGATTAATATTATGATGCATGGACATCTTTGAATATAAAATGTATGCAAGAATGCAGATGGATACAAACATTTTCAAGGTTATTATTCATAATTCATTTGCATGTGAGGTTATTGTCATTTGGTAGACAAATAAGACTCACAGATCCCTATGTGCAATTGCCACCATGTGTCATCCTAATATCAATCATCCAACCCTCCCTATGAGTGTCTTTGATAACTCATCTTATCCTCAATTATATAAGCTACCAAAATGAAAGAATAGCTTGATGAATCATTCTACACTTCTCATCTTACCTTGTTCCAGAAACTAAATTTATTCGGAGAAATTAAATTGGAGGCAAACTGTCTTACCTGGGTACCAGATGAATTTATATATAGGTATACGGGCTTTGTTGGATTATCGAAATCCAACCACATAAACTGTGCAACAATAAGCTCTGTAACAGCTTCTACAATCTGTGGCAATCCAACGCTAAACCAATATGAGAATCAGAATAAGGACAGTGCAAATGTAAAATGCATGCAACCACTTAAAGGGAGGCAAGATCTAGGAAAAGGTTAATACAGGCATGCCCAGATAGACAATTCTAGCATCTAAAAGCAAAGATGGCAAATCAGGAGGCGCAGTTGGGGATCTATCAGATCTTGCTCCTCCTCCTCCGTACATGCTGACGCTCATGCTGCATGTTGAAGGGCCCCGTTTATTCATGCCTGACATACTCCACATTCCACCATTTTTCAGATAGTTATGGGATGAAGATATACTCTCCTGTAATCAAAATATATTAAATGTTTTTTTTGTAAGAAGCCAGACTTAGCAATGGGATATTTAAACAAATTTAACACACCTGACATCATAAAGCCATTAAAATACATGGAAACCAATTAAGAAATGAGTATAAAGAAGAACTTACTTCAGTGACGCTTCCCGACTGTCGCCGGGCTGGGTTATCTTCTGTCATGAACATATCCATCTGTGACGGAGAAAGGCCGTAAAGATACTGAGGGACATTCTTATAGTTGTTCAGTACTACAAAAGGATAGTATACATGATTAAGAGCAGAATCTTCACAAATAATAGTAAAAAAGAAGATATAAACATAACGAACACAGTAAATTGAAAAATTAGAGTAGAGAAGAACAAGGAAACTGCAGTATGAGTGCAAAGGACCATTCCACAAATACCAGATTCACTTGAAGGACGACCAAAGATTTCTGAAACATACATTCTTTTCCCACTTGAAAACACATAGAGTGTGTTCAGTATGAAGGAGAACACTTCACAGAAATGTTTGGATCACTTAAAATGTTTCGAAAATGTTTTCCAAATGGACTTATTTTTCCTCCAATTTAAGGAAAATGAAATCCCTACATAAAGGAAAAGATTTCCAAAA
Source organism: Solanum sitiens (assembly GCA_016801875.1). NCBI lineage: Eukaryota > Viridiplantae > Streptophyta > Magnoliopsida > Solanales > Solanaceae > Solanum > Solanum sitiens. The sequence continues at coordinate 2,448,119 of JABWTJ010000014.1, read as the reverse complement.
CTCTCTTTCAACCTTACCACCCGAACCCGACTTCTAACCTTGACCTAGGACTTAACTCCCAGCCCTAACTCGAAACTCTACCGAACCCCGACTTGGTTTCAACTGTCAAGGTCGGGTCCTGGCTTGGGGTTGAATCTTAGATCTTGATTCGGGGTCAAGGTCGTGGTTGGGGTTGGTTGTCGGGGCAAGGTTAAGCTAGGGTGGGGTCAAAGATCACATTCTGAGTCGGGGTCTTTGTTAGGATCGGGTCCCAAGCTTGGGTCATGTTTTGGGTCGGTGTTGGGTCCAGCTCAGGTCGGGGTCCAAGTTCGTGTTAAATAGTGAGGGTCCAGGTTCAGTGTCATAGTATTTGACCAAATTATATTCAAATGCTCTTCGAACAATATTTTCTTCTTACTAACCGAACAACAAGAAATAAGTAAGAAAAACACTTATTTTCTAGGAGCACATTTTCCTCCCTACCAAAGACACCCATAAAGTAATTCTTTCGTTCTCTCCCCTTTTTTCTTTGTGATTTTACAATATGTTGCTCAAACTTTTCCAAAATGTTGCCTTTCTATTCTTCACTGATATTCTTCCTTCCCATTACTACTTTGAGCCGAGGGTTTTCCGGAAAAGACCTCTCTACCTCCACGAGGTAGGAGTAAGGTCTATCCTCACCAAACCACGGGGTATATTATTGTTGTTGTAGATTTAAACATTTAAATTTTAATGCAGTTCAAAATATCCATATTGAGATTTTCTTAATCTTAATAAAAACAAATGATTATAAAACAAACGAGGCCTACCGAGATGGAAAATATAAACTCTAAACCTTCAAAAAAAAAAAAAAAAAAAAAAAAAAAGGTGTTTCCAAGGTAAATAATCTCAATTCTCAATCCCCAAACTAGTAAATAATCAAAAGCATTTCATTTCAATATAAAGTAATGTGCGAAATTAGGGTTGCGTTTGAGAATTGGATAAGGTCACTTACATCCATCTTTGAGATTTTCTTGTCTGAAGTGTTTGGGAATATGATCGAAAGACTGGGCTACTGGAGAGCTGTAAGAATATCCTCGAACGCCGGCGTTGGGTGTATGAAGAGAATCTGAAAAGAAGAACTTGGGGGTGGGAAGGAAAGTTGATTTATGGAGTACAATACGAGAGCGATTATTAGGTAGAGTAGGGCAAGAAAGTGGAGAGAGAAGCAAGGAAGAAGCCATGGACACTTTTTCGTTCTTCAAAACTCACTTCTGGTGTTTCTACTTCCTTATGAGGAAGAAGAACAAATGTAAAGTGTGGCTGGGAATTGAACTACATCACTTCACCTTAATGGGCCGGATTGGATGACATGAAGCCCAATTCATCTGCTGTTGTACTGTCCAATTTATTATGTAAAAAAGTTCATATATCGATAATTTGAACTACCAATTCATAATAGTTTCCAATTTGCAATTTCTATAGCCCCATTTTGATTTACACTCTAATTACACCATAAAGCTTAATCAAATGTCCAATTATATCTTTGGGGAATTTTTTTTAGTTTGAAGTATAATTACCATTAATAGTTATAGTTTATCTAATTACTATTTACTAGTATATGTATCCGTGCGTTGCGTGGATATATAAATTTTTAATTATTTTACAGAAAATATCAAATAGTTTAAATATTTTCACATTTTGTCTTGTTCTATTTTTATGTTGTATAATAAATTATTATTTTTTCATGATAACAATTTATTAATTCAAACTTTTCACATGAAATGTTAAAAATCATAAGATTAAATGACTTGTCGATTTATTTTGCATATGTTTTTCTTCGAATAAAAGAGGTTCAAAATGTTTTTTACATTCTTAAATTAGTATAAGATTAGAATTGAAAAATATTAGGTCCTTTTTGTACCATTTTCTTTAAGGGTCTATGGACATTTTATAGATTTCTATATTCTAAAAATTAAAGACAATTCATTTATCTTAAGTATATTAATATTTTAAAAAATTTATGTTTCAAATAAATAACATATAATATGATTTCATCACTTCGTTTTCAACCTCCGAGTCCCCTATAAAATAATATAACACTATATGTTTATAAAAAAAATGAATATATATTATTTTCTTCCCATAAATATTTCTGATATTTATATTAAAAAAATATAAATATTATTTTTATCAACGCAAAATTTAGGCCATAAAAGTAATATTTTTTTGTAAACATTAATGAGGTTATTTAATTATTTGTATGCAATTTATATAAAGGTAGTTATCCACTTTTTAAAAAATAAATAAATTCGATTTTTAAATAAATTCTTTTAAAAATTAATATGTACAATTCATATGATTACACACTAAAAAATTAATTTTAATAAGGAAATTTATTTTTCTATGATGCAATAAGAATGTATAAATTCTATTATGTGACTAAGTTATAAATCTATCCAAACATGCTTTAATAACAAAAATAGAATTATAAAAATATCCAATCTATAAAACAATTAATAGTTATCGAACTTTATGAAAAACGTTAATAACATATGTTTAAACATCATACTCTTCATAACAATATACTTAATGTCTAAAGGACATGAAATAAAACCAAAACTAAATAAACTGAAGGCTTAGAAGAATAGTTAATGTGTGATCATTAAAATTAATTAGGACAACTAATTAATTAGTCTAAATTAAGATGTTAAAATTTAAGATTGATTATAATAAATATTATCCTTAAGCGGTTATAATTAGTTTTAAAACCACCTATTTTATTTGTAATTTTAAACTTTATATTATATAACTGTTTAAAAAACATAGTTTTTATCATTTTTAAATAACTTTCTTATTCAAAAGATTCCCTTTCGAGCAATGCATTTGACTTATGCCCCACTTGATGAGGGGAATTTTTGCAATAGAGAATATAGATTCTTCTGCATAAATTTTTTTTAAAAAAAAATTGAGATTTTAAAATTCATAGACAATTCATATTTTATATTAAAATATATAGGCACAACATAAAAACTTTTACATTATATATAATCTTAATTAGCAAAATTAATAATTTATGTATTTATACATTTTAGAAATTTATCAGTTATTATGAAAATACTTTTTTTACTTTTTTTACTTTTTTTAAGCTAATTAGATAATTATTAACATTTTTTCCACAATTCATGTATGTAAATATTGGTTGACCCCACCACTTCATCATAGGCCTATATGTTCTCCTTATTTACCGCTTTTATAATGTAATTTATGTTTTTTTTTAATATATTTATAAACGATTTAAAATTTAATTCCAATTTTAGTTAAAAAGGCTAAATTTTAAAATTATTGCAATTTAGATTATAAAGCTAATAAAATGTTAGTCTCTACAGTCCTCCTTTCCTTATTTGTGAATCATGTTGTACGGTTTAAAAGCAAATAAAAATATACATATACTTGTAATATGTAATTTTATCAACAATTTTTTTGTAAATGTATCATGTATCTACATGTCCTTCATTTAAACAGCACAAAATACTTGTAAGAAAGATACATTTAATAAGGAAATATTATTAGTTAAAGCAATCATCAAATTTTAATGTTCACACACAATAGAAAATAAGTGCAAAGTAAAGAGAATTTGCATGTACGTTTTGTCTATGTTGGATTTCTATGCAATTTGTCGGAAGATTAAAATTAATCATGCAATTTATCACTTACAAAAATAGAACTTCTTTCAAATCAACAATGTATATGAGCCTAAAAGACACTTAAGATAAAAATTTAGTACATAAAACTATTTGTATAGATTAATATCACATCAATTAAAGTCTATGTTTAACTAATTGTTATCAAATAGATGACAAAAATATATGTATTTTTAAGTATTCATTTCTCAATCTCAATTCACATAATTAACTTTTTTGACTCTTCTATAATAGCAATAAATATTAACATTCATCCACTTACACTTTTTCAATCGATTAATACTCTAATCTCTCACTCGGTAGATATTTTTTTATTGCAATTGATACTCTGATCTTTCACTCAATTGATACTCTCTTTCTCAATTGATACTCTCTTTTATTGTTTCTTTAAGTGATTGAATCATCTAACACTAAGGCAATGACCAATCACGATTCAATAGCTTACCATACGAAACGAAGAGAGATGGACAAAGATAATTAAGAAAGTTGATATCTAATTTTGATGGTATTTTAAGTTTAAAGATAAATAAGCACAACAATAAATGATACGAGGACTAATATATATAGTTATAAGGTAATAATTATATAACTCAACGATAGTGGTTATTTAAATTTTAAATAGTATAGTATAACCGTTTTAATTATGTTATTGATGATACGTTTAATTTTTGGCTATATATTTATTTGTTAAGAAAATTACTTTTTGAATTGAATTTTCTAGATTAATGGATAAATATACATATGAAATATATCTTAAATGGATTTTGTTTTTTCTTGCAGTAATTATTTTAGATAATTTAGTTATTTTTTCGATGGTGTGCCTATGATTTAGGAGCATTTTAAAGATAAAATTATCATATTTTTTCAATATTTACCCTACTTGTGGGGAAAAAGAAGTTATCAATATTATTTTTATCGTATTAATAAATTTAAATGTGCATTTGTGTATAAAAAAGACATCACACAAGTTTAATTATTATTAAAATTTTGAATTTTTAAAAAAGGTAAAAAGTTAAAGTAATAGTAAAAAATAATTTGACAATACTTTTTCAGTATTCTTTTAGCATTTGCAATTATTGTCTTTAAAATTTAAAATAATTAATAATAAATTTGTTGGATCCGTATTTTTAGCCGTGTGTAAAAGTGGGATAAAATTTGTTTTCAGTTTTTTTTAACAACATATTTCTTATTATTATATTTTTACAATCACTTTTAAAATTTTAAAATAATGAGTCATCTTGATTTTAAAAACTTTGATATTTCATATTTAATTTGTTTGGCATTCAAGTTTTAAAATTACTTATCTAATTTTAAATAAAATTTAAGAAAAAAACAAATAAGAAATATTTACTTATACACTTGAAAGATTAATTCAAGTAAATTTGGAATGCAATAGATTATTTACTGTGTACTTTTACTTTATATTTTTTTTAAAAAAAAACAAATTTAGTTGATAAATTTTTTCAATTGAAAATCAAGAAAATAGAAATAGTTATTTCTAAATTCTAATCCTATAAAAATTCTGCTATTTTTAACATTTTAAATTGAGATATTGAAAAAATAATACTTGATAGTTTCATAATATATAATTTTTAAACTGATCCCACTAATTTTGAAATGAGTAACTACTAATACACGTGCATTTTTTTAAAACAAAATTTTATTATTTTTAATTTTTAAAATTCTATTTTTTTTCTGGCGATGACACTTAAGCGTTATCACCTCTCCTATTATATATAAGCTAGTATACGCGCCCGCGCGTTGTGTGGTTATTTAATAAATATAATCATAAATATTAATTGATTGAGAATTTAAAAGTTTTAACTTATTATAAGATAATATTGTAAGGTTTATTTGATAATGTTAACATTTATCATTTTGATGTGTTATAATAAAGTAGTTATATAATCAATATATAAATTTAGTTCATTGTGCAAATGATACATTTAACTAATGCTTTATTCAAAAAAAAATAATCAATATATTGCTATTTAACTAATGCTTTATTCATTCAAAATAAGAAAAATCAATATATTGCTATATATTTAACTAATGTTTTATTCATAATTAAAAAATCAACTGTCATATTGATAAATTTAGCAATTTACTATTTTTATAATAAAAATGATTTTAAATGTAAAAGTAATCTTAATTAATACATCTGTTATATTAGGTTTGCTCAATTAAAGAATTTATTAGATATTTTTGATAGCTTATATTTTGATTTGAATTGCATTAGAAAAAATATAAATATTGATGGAAAGAGTGTTATGTTGATTTGAACTTTATCGCATTAAGAACATTATGTGTAACTATAGTTATATTGACATTCAAATTTAAACTTCAAATTGATAATTATATCATATATTTTAAAATTGTAATTTTCAACTTAAATAATGATGTTATATAATATTGTAAGTAGTCTTATATTTGCTAAAAGGACTTGTGTTATGATATTGTTGAGGATAGAATTTAACGGTTCATAAGTATAGATAAAAATTATTTATCCTAATTTCAAAATTTTAATTTTTATTCCTCATAAAATTATTTTGATATTTGATTATCCTTTTAACAATTTTTTACGTTATTTTTTATTTTGTTTTGTATTATTTTGTATTGATAAATTACAAACTTTAGAAGCGGCAAAGACTTCAAGTAAAGTTTACGGGTAAATAAATAATCATAAATTAACCAACAAAAATAACAATAATGTCATGTTTCTCTCTAAACAATCCTATTCTTTTCTCTATTAAACACTAGTATACGTTCCCGCGCATTGCGCGGTTAATTAATAAATTTATTATAAATATTAATCTATTGAAAGTTTCAAGATTTAGCTTATTATCAAATGATATTACCAAATAATGCTACACATTAAATATGTGTAATAATAACTTTAATAATATATTAAAATAAAAAATAAAAATAAAATTCAAATGTGGCACATTAAACACCCATCATCCTGAAAAAAAATAAAATAATGAAGTAATGTTCCCTAGTTATTTGGCTTTATCTAACATATATAATAATTAGACTATGAAGTAATTATCTTTAAGTAAATATTTCGTTGACGTATTCATTTATATAAAATTTATGAAGGGATTTCTTTGAAAACTAATACGCATAAACAAATATTAAATTAATAAGTATAAACAAATATCAACGGTTAATAAATAGTTAAAATATTCGAGTTTTCTTTTAAAACATGATTGAAAATAGGTGAAGAAAAATATAAAATTCATGATTTATTTTGATGTATTATACTTTTGATTTTATTCTTTTATGTTATTAATAGTTATTTTTTCTTAAAAGAAAATAACATATTTTAATCGGTTACCTAAATTTTGTAAAATACTTAACCTTCATGACACCTGTTTATTATTTTTGTATTAGTACAATTTTATATTATAATATTATATTTAATCAATTCCTAATTGTTTAGCTTCATGATGTAAATGAAATTTGAATAAGTTTTTTTGTTTTGCTTCTCATCTCCAAACATGTTTCATTTTATTTTTTCTTTCCTACTTTTTTAATTGATTATTTTTAAAAATTTGTTATTTCAAAGTTTTTTTCATAATTCATAATATTTTTATTTAATTTAAGATAACTATATTAACATAAATTTTTATTAATTATTGAACTGTATAGTAGTGAAAAGGTATTGAGATATTATAAAACTGTTTATTTTCTTTTCTATTAAAGATACAACAATATTCATTTATATAAAATTCACATAAGGGAATCCTTTTAAAAATAATGCTTAAAAAAATATAAATTGTAATAATCATAAACAAAGATCCATTAGTATAATTAGATATTTTCTCTACATTTTTATAATTAGTTTGTTAATATTTTTTATTTTGTTAATATTTTTTATTCCTTTTCTGATTTTATCTTCTTCTTTTCTATTTTTTTGCTTAAAATAAAAAAAGCCCTTATCATTTACATAGATTTTTATATATAAATAATTTAAATTTAAATTTTAAAAGTTACAAATAAATTTACCTTGTCTGACTTTATCTTCTTCTTTTTATTTAAGAAAAGTAAAATCTATCGTTTTTAGATAAGTTATTATATATCCTATTTAAATTTAAATATAAGATATTCACATTCTGAAATAATGATATTCTTTTGTAATTTTATTAACATACTTCGATTTGAATCAATGCATAATTATAGATAACTGGTTTTCTTACGAAACAAAATAAATAAATAATAATGAATTTAGATGTAAATAGATTATTTAAGAAAAATAACTATACAAAGCAAGAAATATTTTATTTTTTGAAGTAGATATAACAAAAAAGAGATAAAATTTTTAAGTGATATATTTTAAATTACGTAACCATCGATTCAAGAAAGCATATCAATACATTTGATGATTTTCAAAATCTATTTTCTTACTAGGTGTACATTTTGTTTCAAAACTAATGTACAAGAGAAAGAGACATGAAAATATGTTGTTGCTAATGCCATATATAAGTATTGAAAAATACAACACTTACGTGTATATCTATCAGTTATAGTTTATAGTAATAATAGTTCATCAGAAATTGAATACACCACAAACATTGAATGCAATTATGTAGAAATTAGAATTCAATTTTTCAATTCTTAAAGAAAATGCATATATAACTACATTGCTAATTTTGAAGATACATTCACGGGAAAAGTAGGATAATTTTTTCAAACCTTTCTGCAGTTCACTATAATTTGAATTAATCAAGATTTCAAATATCAATAATGGTATTATCCACGAACGAACAACATAAACTTCAAATTTAATTTTTGAAGTTGTGTTAAATTGTAACCGTGTCTATTTTTAAATTTCACAAAATAATGTAAAAATTTTACTGAAAGAAGTTCTATATATAATACAATGCATTTAAAGATGCAGTTTACTTTACGATACAGTTTAAGTTTTCTTGAAAAGTGGACGATTGTCGAGGAGTTATATTGACATTCAAATATTTTAAACTTCAAATTGATAATTATATCATATATTTTAAAATTATAATTTTCAACTTAAATTAATGATGTTATATAATATTGTAAGTAGTCTTATATTTGCTAAAAGGACTTATGTTATGATATTGTTGAGGATAAAATTTAACGGTTCATAAGTATAGATAAAAATTATTTATCCTAATTTCAAAATTTTAATTTTTATTCCTCATAAAATTATTTTGATATTTGATTATCCTTTTAACAATTTTTTACATTATTTTTTATTTTGTTTTGTATTATTTTTGTATTGATAAATTACAAACTTTAGAAGCGGCAAAGACTTCAAGTAAAATTTACGGGTAAATAAATAATCATAAATTAACCAACAAAAATAACAATAATGTCATGTTTCTCTCTAAACAATCCTATTCTTTTCTCTATTAAACACTAGTATACGTTCCCGCGCATTGCGTGGTTAATTAATAAATTTATTATAAATATTAATCTATTGAAAATTTCAAGATTTAGCTTATTATCAAATGATATTACCAAATAAATGCTACACATTAAATATGTGTAATAATAACTTTAATAATATATTAAAATAAAAAATACACCCATCATCCTGGAAAAAATAATAATAATGAAGTAATGTTCCCTAGTTATTTGGCTTTATCTAACATATATAATAATTAGACTATGAAGTAATTATCTTTAAGTAAATATTTCGTTGACGTATTCATTTATATAAATTTATGAAGGGATTTCTTTGAAAACTAATACGCATAAACAAATATTAAATTAATAAGTATAAACAAATATCAACGGTTAATAAATAGTTAAAGTATTCTAGTTTTCTTTTAAAACATGATTGAAAATAGGTGAAGAAAAATATAAAATTCATGATTTATTTTGATGTATTATACGTTTTTGATTTTATTCTCTTATATTAATAGTTATTTTTTCTTAAAAGAAAATAACCTATTTTAATCGGTTACCTAAATTTTGTAAAATATTTAACCGTCATTACACCTGTTTATTATTTTTGTATTAGTACAATTTTATATTATAATATTATGTTTAATCAATTCCTAATTGTTTAGCTTCATGATGTAAATGAAATTTGAATAAGTTTTTTGTTTTGCTTCTCATCTCCAAACATGTTTGATTTTATTTTTTCTTTCCTACTTCTTTAATTGATTATTTTTAAAAATTTGTTATTTCAAAGTTTTTTTCATAATTCATAATATTTTTATTTAATTTAAGATAACTATATTAACATAGATTTTTACTAATTATTGAACTGTATAGTAGTGAAAAGGTATTGAGATATTATAAAACTGTTTTTTTTTCTTTTCTCTTAACAATACAACAATATTCATTTATATAAAATTCACATAAGGGAATCCTTTTAAAAATAATGCTTAAAAAAATATAAATTATAATAATCATAAACAAAGATCCATTAGTATAATTAGATATTTTCTCTACATTTTTATAATTAGTTTGTTAATATTTTTTATTCCTTTTCTGATTTTATCTTCTTCTTTTCTATTTTTTTGCTTAAAATAAAAAAAGTCCTTATCATTTACATAGATTTCTATATATAAATAATTTAAATTTAAATTTTAAAAGTTACAAATAAATTTACCTTGTCTGACTTTATCTTCTTCTTTTTATTTAAGAAAAGTAAAATCTATCGTTTTAGATAAGTTATTATATATCCTATTTAAATTTAAATATAAGATATTCACATTCTGAAATAATGATATTCTTTTGTAATTTTATTAACATACTTCGATTTGAATCAATGCATAATTATAGATAAGTGGTTTTCTTACGAAACAAAAAAAATAAATAATAATAAATTTAGATGTAAATAGATTATTTCAGAAAAATAACTATACAAAGCAAGAGATATTTTATTTTTTGAAGTAGATATAACAAAAAAGAGATAAAAAATTTTAAGTGATATATTTTAAATTACGTAACCATCGATTCAAGAAAGCATATCAACACATTTGATGATTTTCAAAATCTATTTTCTTACTAGGTGTACAGTTTGTTTCAAACTAATGTTCAAGAGAAAGAGACATGAAAATATGTTGTTGCTAATGCCATATATAAGTATTGAAAAATACAACACTTGCGTGTATATCTATCAGTTATAGTTTATACTACTATAATAGAAATAGCTTGTTTCAACATGTGTGGTTGATGTATTTTATTTCAAATATGAGGGTATATTTGTCTTTTCATATAGCTTATTGTTTCTGTGGAGGTGTCTTGAATGGACACATCATTGTATATGTGTCCCTTCATCTTCACTTATTCAATTGTTGTTGTTTGTGCATCAATTCCTTCTTGTTAGTGAACAATTGTTCCTCTTCTTTATCTGGGAAGTTTCTTCCATCGTCTACTCAAAAATCTCAATATTCACTCAGGTAATGAACAATTAAAATTGATTTTTGGCTTAGTTTGATAATCTTGAGAAAAAAATAGATTTAAGTCTGCTGTGATGTTTTGATTTTCCCACTTTTTTATATTAACAAATATCAATTTTTGATTTCTCCCATCTCTTTCTGGCTGGTGTGTTGTTATTTTCACATTGTTTTGTTCATGAATTCGATATGGGTCTCTTCATACTTGTAATTTTTTCAATTTGAGTTTGTTGTTGATGTTCTATTTTTGCTTTTGCTTAGGAGAAGTTTTGTTGTTTCATTTTTTCATTCGCCAATGTTGCGTTTCAATGTTTTTTTGTCATATGCAGTAATTAATTTGGCCTTCTTTCTGTTCATATGAATTTTTGGTGCAATTAAAGAGAAAAAAAATTCAGGACAGATTCGATTCCTAGCGAATCAACTTTTGGTTAGCTTGGCATTATCAATGGCCACCGACATTTCAAGGCAGCATTTTAGAAAAGACAAAAAAAATGATGAGATATTAAAATTAACCATCTTGTTCCTAACTCCATGTATGTTTTGTATGTTTTTGTATCTATGTAAATGGTGTATCAAGTCATTGTCAACTGAGTTGGCCTTTCTGTAGGTGAGACCCTCAAATTAGCAAGTTCACTTTGTATGCTATTTTGTTTCATGAAAATGTCTTTGTAGTGTTAATGTAAGTCGTAGCACCATAAGTCGTATTGTTTTATAGAAAAGGAGAATACTAGAAGAAAGTTGAAAAGGTTCATGCACAAGCTGATCAGTTTGAAAACAGGTTGAGAGAATAAAAGAGGAAGTTGAAATGAAGAATAAGGAGAAAAGAGATTTCATAGCGCATAAAGGTGAAATCAAGAAAAGAGTATTCGATTATATTAGAAGGTTGACAAGGTAAACATTTGATATGTTTCACTTTTTTTTTATAATATAATAAGTAGTTTATTTGCATTCTTTTCTCTTTTCTTTGTAATTTTACTATCAAATGTCTTAATTAATTGCTAAACTAGTGACTCTAGCAGACGGAATTTCACTATAACATATTTAGCAACAACGCATAGATGAAATTTCATGTATTGCATTTTTAGATTGGATATCTTTTATATATGCATTAAAACAATGAAGGAAGAAAAGACTCTCATCATAAGTGTGATGCATTGGTTCTTCCTTATATTGAACATTTTAAGATCCAAGGATTACATTTTTCATGCCTCAATTACTATGTTTATTGACTATGGCAGTCCAATTTGGCGATATTCCCAACATCGCTATTGACATGCCGATTGAATATAAATATTTGATGTGATTAAGTTTCTATCGAGATCAAGATACTAATAGTTCATTAGCATATGGTAATGTTAGTTATAAACTTGAAGGAGAGTCTAGAGGTGGAGTCAATGGTGTCACTCTTTGTCACCACACAACAAAGTAGATTTTGCCGCCCTCCCAATCCAGTTTACTTCACTTTTCATGTAATGTATGTATGTATCTCTTTCATCTTTTGGGTTTACTATCCTACTCTGTGCTTGCTTTGCTTTTAGTTTGATTTCAACTTGTGTTTTTTGTTTAATCAAATTTATGTCTTCAGAGATATTTATATATGTTTGTATTGTTTGTTTCAACTGAATTTGGAGCTTTTTGCTTCTTCCACTACTTTAGTGTTTGGTTTTACAATTGTGCTTTATCTTTTAAATGCTTGACCTATTGTATTTATGTATTTATTTATTTTTTGGAGCTGCCTCGGAGTACTAATTTTTATCAGTACGTTATATTCAGCTTTATCATAGGCAATCTTTTGTCAACTCTTTGGATTAATTAGTAAATAGTAATGTAGATGCCGATGAATGGGTTTAGACTTCAGAGTTAATACTCTGTTTATGTGATATTGCGTTTATTAAATTGATAAATATAGATCTAATAGTTCTATTTTTTATTTTATGAATTCTTTCTATTACAATATTTTATACTACATTTCAGTTCCTTCCTTTATGTTGGACTGCTTTTCTTTTTCTCAAGTCTATTTTTTTTTGTATAGAACTTTAACTTAATTGGATTTCGACCATTTTAGTTGTGGTAATTCAGATGATACATTTCTTTATGTACATAGATGAACATTATAATAGATTATGTTGTGAAAATTTTAGAATGAGATGTTACTTTTTTCATTATATCTGCAATTTGCAGTTGTGATGAATTATTTTTTATTTTGCTGTCATGATTGAAGGTTAAACAAAAAATACAATATGAATCAACATAAAATAAATTTCTTCAATGTGGATAATTAACTAGCTTCATGCCATTTTTTTTATTTTTATGTGATATTGATTATTTCCTTTTTTTAGAACTTTATCTGTCTGCAAGTGTTTGAGATGATTTTTTGTGTGAATCAGATTTAAGTTGTATCTGACATAATCGTTAGACTTAGATTCTTGCTATGATTAGCAATGTCTCTTTCTCATGTATACGGTTAAGTGAGTATATGCCTTAATACAATGAATCTCTTTAATGATAACTTTGCAATTGTAATGAAGTATTTTTCATTCTTCTGTTGCAAGAATCAGGAATGTACTTCGCCTGTGAATGCATCTTCTTAAAATTTCACATTCTATGTGGTTATTGTCCTGCTCCACAACATTCACTCGTAGGAGTCCCTTTAGACATTCAGGTAAAAAACTCTTGGGAAAAGAAGAAGACATCTTCATATACGAAAATATAATGAATCTCGAAAAAAGATATCACCAATCTTAATGGTGGCTTACGGATGTTTTTACTTGATAGTTGAGCATTACAATTGTTATATTTCCTCTTCTGGAAAAAAGATATCACCAATCTTAATGGTGGCTTACAGATGTTTTTACTTTTACTTGATAGTTGAGCATTACAAGTGTTATGTTTCTCTTGTTATAATTCGTGAATATTTGTGTAATTGACCTCAACTTAATTAGTATTAGTTGTGGCATGATTTTTTTTTTACCGTTATTGGGTTGGAATGTAGGAAACTCAAAAATAGGGTAATTAAAAAGAATGGTATTTTCCATGTATGAGAGACAAGAATGCTCCCAACGGGCCGAGGACAAATTGGACAACTGCTGCAGGTTATTACAAAGCTACTGAAAAAGATAGGGAGATTTATTAGATTAAAACTTTGATTGGTGTGAAGGAAACTCTGATTTGCTATAAAAAGACATGTATAGCTAAATATTCCACTTTGAATCTGAACTAATTTTCCATTATGTGCAGATACTTTTTTTTAAATATCGGAATGTAGGCAAGATGCAAAACTATATAGTGCAACATGTAAACGAAATACGTGTCTCTCTCTCTGTATACAAGCATTTAGCTCGCAAATATCTTTCAATGTTGGCACGGGCCATGTCTACCTAGTAGTAATAATAGTTCATCGAAATTGAATACAACACAAACATTGAATGCAATTATGTAGAAATTAGAATTCAATTTTTCAATTCTTAAAGAAAATGCATATATAACTACATTGCTAATTCTGAAGATACATTCACCGAAAAAGTAGGATAAATTTTTCAAACCTTTCTGCAGTTCACTATAATTTGGATTAATCAAGATTTCAATTATCAATAATGGTATTATCCACGAACGAACAACATAAACTTCAAGTTTAATTTTTGAAGTTGTGTTAAATTGTAACCATGTCTATTTTTAAATTTCACAAAATAATGTAAAATTTTTACTGAAAGAAGTTTTATATATAATACAATGCATTTAAAGATGCAGTTCACTTTACGATACAGTTTAAGTTTCCTTGAGAAGTGGACGGTTGTCGAGGAGTTATATTGACATTCAAATATTTTAAACTTCAAATTGATAATTATATCATATATTTTAAAATTGTAATTTTCAACTTAAATTAATGATGTTATATAATATTGTAAGTAGTCTTATATTTGTTAAAAGGACTTCTGATATTGTTGAGGATAGAATTTAACGGTTCATAAGTATAGATAAAAGTTATTTATCCTAATTTCAAAATTTTAATTTTTATTCCTCATAAAATTATTTTGATATTTGATTATCCTTTTAACAATTTTTTACGTTATTTTTAATTTTGTTTTGTATTATTTTTGTATTGATAAATTATAAACTTTAGAAGCGGCAAACACTTCAAGTAAAATTTACGGGTAAATAAATAATCATAAATTAACCAACAAAAATAACAATAATGTCATGTTTCTCTCTAAACAATCCTATTCTTTTCTCTATTAAACACTAGTATACGTTAATTAATAAATTTATTATAAATATTAATCTATTAAAAATTTCAAGATTTAGCTTATTATTAAATGATATTACCAAATAAATGCTACACATTAAATATGTGTAATAATAACTTTAGCAGTATATTAAAATAAAAAATAAAAATAAAAATTCAAATGTGGCACATTGAACACCCATCATCCTGGAAAAAAATAAAATAATAAAGTAATGTTCCCTAGTTATTTGGCTTTATCTAACATATATAATAACTAGACTATGAAGTAATTATCTTTATGTAAATATTTCGTTGACGTATTCATTTATATAAAATTTGTGAAGGGATTTCTTTGAAAACTAATACGCATAAATAAATATTAAATTAATAAGTATAAACAAATATCAACGGTTAATAAATAGTTAAAGTATTCGAGTTTTCTTGTAAAACATGATTGAAAATAGGTGAAGAAAAATATAAAATTCATGATTTATTTTGATGTATTATACCTTTAGATTTTATTCTTTTATGTTATTAATAGTTATTTTTTCTTAAAAGAAAATAACCTATTTTAATCGGTTATCTAAATTTTGTAAAATACTTAACCGTTATTACACCTGTTTATTATTTTTGTATTAGTACAATTTTATATTAAAATATTATGTTTAATCAATTCATAATTGTTTAGCTTCATGATGTAAATGAAATTTGAATAAATTTTTGGTTTTGCTTCTCATCTCCAAACATGTTTGATTTTATTTTTTCTTTCCTACTTTTTTAGTTGATTATTTTTAAAAATTTGTTATTTCAAAGTTTCTTTTATAATACATAATTTTTTTAATTTAATTTAAGATAACTATATTAACATAAATTTTTATTAATTATAGAACTGTATAGTAGTGAAAAGATATTGAGATATTATAAAACTATTTTTTTTCTTTTCTATTAACAATACAACAATATTCATTTATATAAAATTCACATAAGGGAATCCTTTTAAAAATAATGCTTAAAAAAATATAAATTTTAATAATCATAAACAAAGATCCATTAGTATAATTAGATATTTTCTCTACTTTTTTATAATTAGTTTGTTATTTTTATTCCTTTTCTGATTTTATCTTCTTCTTTTCTATTTTTTTTGCTTAAAATAAAAAAAGTCCCTATCATTTACATAAATTTTTATATATAAATAATTTAAATTTAAATTTTAGAAGTTACAAATAAATTTACCTGACTTTATCTTCTTCTTTTTATTTAAGAAAAATAAAATCTATCGTTTTTAGATAAGTTATTATATATCCTATTTAAATTTAAATATAAGATATTCACGTTCTGAAATAATGATATTCTTTTGTAATTTTATTAACATACTTCGATTTGAATCAATGCATAATTATAGATAAGTGGTTTTCTTACGAAACAAAATAAATAAATAATAATGAATTTAGATGTAAACAGATTATTTAAGAAAAATAACTATACAAAGCAAGAAATATTTTATTTTTTGAAGTAGATATAACAAAAAAGTGATAAAAAATTTTAAGTGATATATTTTAAATTACGTAACCATCGATTCAAGAAAGCATATCAATACATTTGATGATTTTCAAAATCTATTTTCTTACTAGGTGTACATTTTGTTTCAAACTAATGTTCAAGAGAAAAAGACATGAAAATATGTTGTTGCTAATGCCATATATAAGTATTGAAAATACAACACTTACGTGTATATATATATCAGTTATAGTTTATAGTAATAATAGTTCATCAGAAATTGAATACAACACAAACATTGAATGCAATTATGTAAAAATTAGAATTCAATTTTTCAATTCTTAAAGAAAATGCATATATAACTACATTGCTAATTCTGAAGATACATTCACGGAAAAAGTAGGATAATTTTTTCAAACTTTTCTGCAGTTCACTATAATTGGGATTAATCAAGATTTCAATTATCAATAATGGTATTATCCACGAACGAACAACATAAACTTCAAGTTTAATTTTTGAAGTTGTGTTAATTTGTAACCATATTTATTTTTAAATTTCACAAAATAATGTAAAACTTTTACTGAAAGAAGTTCTATACATAATACAATGCATTTAAAGATGCAGTTTACTTTACGATACAGTTTAAGTTTCCTTGAAAAGTGGATGGTTGTCGAGGAGTTATAAAACTGCTCCAATTTTTTATCTATAAAAGTGTATTTGTTATAAATTTTAAATAAAATATTCAATTTTTTTTCTACAGTCCTAAAAAATATATTTATGTGTATATTTATCAAATACGAAGACTCAAACTATTTTTTCTTCTTCAATTTTGAGGAACCCGTCGTTTTAATAATGTGGTGTGTACATTCTAGGAATTCACCTATTTTTTACTTCTCCAATTTTAAAGGAGCAATCATTTTAAGAAAGTGTATTAAAGTGGAGTTGCATAAC
This sequence comes from Solanum sitiens, assembly GCA_016801875.1. Classification (NCBI taxonomy): domain Eukaryota; kingdom Viridiplantae; phylum Streptophyta; class Magnoliopsida; order Solanales; family Solanaceae; genus Solanum; species Solanum sitiens. The sequence continues at coordinate 2,430,396 of JABWTJ010000014.1, read as the reverse complement.
AAATTGAACTTTTATTTTAATTGAATTTTATAAATTGGATATCTTTTGAAATATTAAAACTGTCCTATATTAAATTACTTTTAAAAAATTATAATTTATAAATTAAACATTAAAAGATATATAATATAGACTTTTTTGTGTGATAAATTTTGTCAGTGTCTAAGTAAATTGATGATTTATCATTGTTTATATATAACTGTTGTTTTATATTATAAAAAGTATATATCAAATAGTTTTTTTAAAAAAACAATTAGTAAATATGTCTAAGATAAAAAATCAAAAAAAAATTATTTAACGTGAATTGAATGAAGTTTTATAATCAATGGATCTTTATTTAACATGTTTATTTTTATTTTAAATTTTAAATTTGGAATATTTAATTAGTCAATAATATTTAATTATTTATAATAAATTAAAATTCATAAAATTTGTGGTGCTGACATCTGTTATTTTTTCTTCTTTTATAAATATATATATAGAGAGAGTGTGTGTTCAAGTAACTTGAATAACTTTATGTAAGATATTTAAAAATTAAGGATTTGACACGTACATATTTCCCAATGCTGACAAATAGTAACATTTGTTTTAATTAACTATTATTTTAAAATGTAAATAGTGACTAACTAAGAAGATGACACGTGTCAAAATTTAAAATTAATTGGAAATTTTTACGAATTGTTGTATTGATAATTAATTGTTAATTGATTCTTTTTTTAAAAATATGTGAGATGAATTGTGACGCTAACATCTAAGCAATATCACCTCTTCTATTATATATATATATATATATATATATATATATATATATATATATATATATATATAGATTGTTGTATTGATAATTAATTATTAATTAATTTTTAAAATAAAAAAATGTGAGATTAATTGTGATGCTGACACCTAAGCACTATCACCTCTCCTAATAGTTACTGGTTTACAATTTTATTTGTTTGGTAGCTACTATTTTATAAATGTATTTGTTTTTACAACAAAATTATATCAACACATACAATTTCATTAACTATACTCTATCTATTCGCACACATACGATTTCGGATACATTTTATTTGCATGCTAGAAAAATTCATTGTATCCACATATGTATGAGTTGTATTAGCGCATACAATGCACTTCAATATACTTTATATATATATATATATATATATATGCATATTATTGGATGTATACATTCCTTTAATTGATTGTATTACAGTCCATATATCACTGTTGATTGTTAATGCATAAGTATTGTTTAACTTATAAATATAAGTATGTATTTGGGGATAGGAACTATGCATATATTATAAATTGTGATTACTTATGTATGTTTTTTAATATATATTCTTTTATTTTGATTGTATTTCCTTGAATGTGTCATCGTTGATTTGATATCAGAGTTTGTAACAAAAATTTATTTCTGATATGTGAACAATGTATGCATCAGCTATCTATCAAAATTATATTTTGATACATGTATTTGTGTTTTACTTCTATATATATCAGTTTTACACTTTATATTTGGTTGTATTTGATTGTATATGCATAATTATTGATAAAAGGGCATGTATCAGTAGTACATTTCTCGTAAGGATGTTGGAATTTACCATTAATAAACAAGGTCACAAGTTTTTTTTTTTATAGAAAAATCTAAATAGTTTCTAAAAAATTACCGCCAAAAATTGAACATTGAAAAAATAATTCACCATTAATGCACAATATTGAAGCTTTTTAGGGGGTCTTCTCGTTGATGTTTTTCCTTTTGGTAGTAGATGTTGAAGAAGAAGGAAGATGACGATTGGAACATGTCAAAGGAACAAGTCCAACGCAGCTGACTGACGTGTCTACAGCAAGTGTTGATGAAGAAGGAAGTTGACGATTGGAACATGTCAAAGGAACAGGTCCAACGAAGCTGACTGACGAGTTTACAACACTGCTGTAGAATTAAAGTCGCAATAAGATTAGACTACTTATATTAATTAGGATTATACTATGTCTAGGATTAGAGTACGATTATAATTAGATTATGACTAGAATTATATTATAACTAGGATTAGATTATTTATAATTGCATTATAATTATTATTATTATAGTAGTAGTAATAGGTATTGTAATAGGACTCTAAGTATAGTTAACTTAGGATTCTACAATTCTCTCCCTATATAAGGAGTATGTACTTAACAATTTTAATCATCAATACATCTTTTATTTCTCCATACTTACGTGAGATCTCTACATGGTATCAGAGTTTAAAGTTTTTCCTCACTCTAAGTATTGATTAAAAAAAAAAACATGTTGCAATGACCAATTCTACTAAAAATATGTCGACCTCTTTACTTCACCAACTCATTGTCGCCTGCTCTATTAAACTTAAGCCAGCAAACTACCTTATAAAGAGGACACACGTATCTCAATTGATTCAAATCACAGAGAATGAACCAAGTAAAAGTAGTTGTTCCACTGGACAGACTGTTGCGTAAGTTGTAACGGTTGAGAAGAATGCAAAAAATAGTGGCACTATTGATGATTGGAAGAAGAAAGATATGTTGCTAAGGAGTTGGATCTCAGACACTTTGACCGAAGAAAGCATGTACCTAATTGTGGGTTCCTCAACTTCAAAGGAGATGTGAGAATGCTTGAAAAAAACTTATATTCAAGCAACAAAAGTAATTAAGTTTGCTAGATGTTTAGGTAAGACAATATATCCCACCCTTATTCAGTTTATTAATGCTCTCACGAGTTTTGATATAAGGGAAGAGAAAGAAAAAATATCACAATAAAATCATAACATGGTATTATCTGCCCCAAAATGACAGGGGAAGAGAACACAACATCAACTCCATAGAAAACGGATTTCAAGCATGCTGGACAGTGAACAAATTCTCAGAACAGTCAATATAGACCAGGTTCTCCGAACAATAAAAGTTCTCAAAGTGAAAATAAGGAAAGGAATAATATTGAGTCATGTAAAATCTTGGTAGGAATAATCAAACTGCTCTTAAGTATTTTTACAGGTGGGATTACTCGTATAAATATGCAGATGAACTATCATAAGCAACGACTAGACATCACATTTATACCGAAATATTGACAAAATAAGTTTTTGCTGGGTATTCAAAGTTTATTTTTGTTGGATATTCTAGGAGTAATCGTTCCTTCACTCACTAGCTAAAGGGAAAGTGTTGAAGAAGAAGGAAGCTGGCGATAGGAACATGTCAAAGGAACAGGTCCAACGAAACTAACTGATGAGTTTACAACACTACTGTAGAATTAAAGTAGCACTAGGATTAGACTACTTATATTAATTAGGATTATATTATATCTAGTATTAGATCACGATTAAAATTAGATTATGACTAGAATTATATTATAACCAGGATTAATTTATTTATAATTGCATTATTATTATTATAGTAGTAATAGGTATTGTAGTAGGACTCTAAGTATAATTAACTTAGGACTCTACAATTTTCTCCCTATATAAGGAGTATGTACTTAACAATATTAATCATCAATACATCCTTGATTTCTCCATACTTATGTGAGATTTCTACAGATATCACGTCGAAAAAAAATCGAGAATTTTCTTTTTGATTAATTTTTTACCATGTATTTTTACGCGACAGACCATTGAAAGAACACAAATAAAATAAATATAGAAAACATAAGGCGTTAGTTGAATTTGAATAAACACATGAGGATTCGATGAAGATGAAATATGATCAATGAAAAGGGATAAGAGTTAGTGTTTCAATTAATTTTGAAACAAATTCATCCGTTAAAAGTTTTGAAATAACAAAATACATGAATGTGAATCGTAACATTCATTGTGTTTTAATTCTACGTCATAAGTTTTTTGAAAGATACTTTTGTTTTTTAATTCTACGTTAGAAGTTTTTGAAAGATAAGTTCTCTTTTCAATTCATGAACCTATAATAAATATTATTCAATTAAAAGTCTTTACTTGCAAAACTTTTGTACAATAAATTGATTTTCTTTTGGTTGAAAAGATACGCACTCAAAAACTGATTTCCCTTGCAAAACATTTGTGAGACATTAATCAAAAGATGAAATCACCAATTCAAGAATAGAAGAGTAACATTCTTGAATGCTACTTGTTTTGTGGCTAGTTGAATTCCGAAGATAGAATTGTTATTTATTCTTCTGATTGCTCGTGAGAGATATTCAACCTATCTTCAAGAAACGTATTAACGTGTCTCCAAGCCAAGCAAATTTTGTTTTAGATTTCTCATTCCTTGTATTTTTATCATTCTTGTTTAGTTGTTCTAACAAAGGGGACAAGAAAAATTGTTATAATATGAAGAATAAAGAAGAAAAGAATGGTAAAAGAAGAAGAAAGGAAGAGCGGGAAAGCAAGTTTTCAGGGAGAAGAAGGCACAATAAGTCGAGGAGAAGAGAAATTGTTCTATATTAAGAATTAACTAGAAAACTCAAAATAAAGTTATGTTTCGTAATTTTATTAAACTATCACTATATAAATTTAATTCGAGGGCTGAAGTTAACTAAGTCGGATATTCTATTAATATCTTTCCTAATTCTTCACTCTTTCTGGCCTTCAGACCACCCATCTCTAATTTCTTTACTTTTCTTTTGTCGAATCCTATTTTCTCGTTTTTATTCTAGATAATAACTTTTTGTAAATTATTTTCAATAGACATATAAATATGTGTATCACCCAAAAGGTTCTAAATTCATATCAGACCTTGAAAAATTAGTATGACAAATATAAAAAAAACATGACTTGTACAGATTTATTCACGCATCGTGAAAGGGACCACAAATCATAAAGGGATTCGTAGATCATAGCTCGGAAACATGAAAATTCGGATGGATGTTTCACGGGCTGGTTCATGGACTCTGAATGTTTTGACGAGCCATGGTATGATCCGTAAACCCAAGGACCCGACACCCAAATTGTGTCTTTCATGGAAACTTTTAAGGTTCGTGAATTGATTCACGAACCGTAGAAGCTCTCATGGAATGAACTTCAGACCACCCAAGAATCCTTCACTATTACGGGTACCTTCAAGGACCGAGAATTATTGTATATGAAAGGCCTCCATAAATGTCTTCCCACAGTTTTAAGTCATGGTATTTAAGTTTTTTTTGCACTCTTTTAATTTTTATACTATATCGTTTCGGTCTATTCTAAGTGGGTATACTTGATTCCTAATGATTCTCTCAAATTAAAGTTTCTTCTGTACCAACAAGGTTGTGGTGGAATGGTAAGTACTCCTTCATCCCTAACCAAGAGATCCCGGGTTTGAGTCCCCTTTGATATGGAGTCTCCTTTGTTAGGGATCGCTTTATCCCTCGGCGCCAATCCAAATTTAATCGGGCTCCAGTAGAAATGACAATTTCAGTCCATATTTTTGAAATCAGCCCCTTTTGTCCATATTAAATAAGTTGAATCACTCACTTTCTAAATGGTTAAATATGAATTTCAGCTTATTTTAAAATTCCATATAAATATGGTCAATATGGGTTAATAGTGGGTGCCTATATTCAACCCATAACAAATCAACTCTTTTAAGCAAAATCCCTAATTCAGCTGCGCAGAAATCTCAAGTTCGATACAAGTTGCACTTTCAAGACCGCTGGCTCAAATCTTTCTACATTTCTTGACTCTCTGCTGAAAAAATCCATTGTTAAGGTATGTATTTTCTTGAGTTTCTTAATCAGGTTGTAAAGAAAATTTATTCTCATCATCAAACTGCAAAGAATGTTTCTATTTCCATGATACTCTATTTGTTTTTCTTTAACAGAGATATACATGGAGGCTAATGAGGCTTCTTGTGAGATCAGTTCGTCTATCTCGAGAAAACGATAAAAAAGAAATACTTCAATTGTTTGGAATACTTTCTCGAAATTGCTTCGTACTAGTGACAGCGAAAGGTAAAAAGTATAATGTCAGGTATGTAAGGAAATACTTGTAGCCGATGTTGACACTACAACTATGAAACACCATATAGATAAGCATCTGGATAACACACAAGAACACGAATATGCACAAATTGATCAAATAATTTATCATGAGAAAATGTCTGTTGCTATTGTAAAACATAATTTTCCTTTTAGCTTTGTTGAACATCAAGGAAATAGAGATATCCATCATACTTAAATGCACATGTGAAAACTATCTCAAGAAATACGGCTAAGGCTGATATATTGAAGTTATATGATCGGGAGAAAGAATTTTTAAAGTGTGAGCTTGCAATCAATCCGAGTAGAATCTGTCTGACTTCAGACATGTGGACTTCTGCAGCATCAAATGGTTATATGTGTTTAACCACTCATTATGTTGATTTGAATTTATATCTTCAAAAAAGAGTTTCGTATGTTCCTCCTCTTCATTCCGATGCAGTTTTTGGTCCTTTGCTTATTGAGTTTATTAAGAAATGGGGCATTGAAAAGAATATTTTCATTCTTACTTTGGATAATGCTAATTGCAATAATGGTATAGTAGATCATTTATCTCTGATGCGTTCTCTAGTTTGTGATGGAAAGTTCTTTCATATTCGTTGCGGTAATCATATCTTGAACTTAATAGTAAAGGCTGGTTTGGAAAAAGCAAATGACGCCATTGAAAAAGTAAGAGAAGGTGTTGAGAACATTAAAAATTCGGAAGGAAGAATATTAGAGTTTGTGGAATGCATTAAGAATGATGGGTTTCCATGTTCAAAGAAGCTTCGTCAAGATGTAAGTACTCGTTGGAATTCCACTTACCAAATGCTTGATAGCGCTCTTGTTATGAATGGGCCTAGACAAGTATTGGTAAAGCGGACCAATACTGAATTAAGTGTCGATGTGTGGGATCCGGGTTGATAAATAAAGAATAGTGAGAGCAAAAGAGGGTTATGAAAATTGTTGAGAAAAATGTCTACCCTCTCATCCCCTTTCTATGAATTCTACTTCTCATCCCCTTTCTTCTACTTGTGTTCTTCAATTTCTATTTAGTTTTTAAATTCCTTTGTAATTCTAATTCTGAGTTAGTGAAATAGATTTGTCGAGTGTTTGAATTTGAAAACTCACTTCTCATTCCCTTTCTTCTACTTGTGTTCTTCAATTTCTATTTAGTTTTTAAATTCCTTTGTAATTCTAATTCTGAGTTAGTGAAATAGATTTGTCGAGTGTTTGAATTTGAATTGAGTTGGTCTTGTTATTGGGTTCGTTACATTGGTGCTTTCATTGCTCGTACTCCATGGATGACCATACCCCAACTGCAATTGTGTTGAATCGATTCAGCGGTGTTTCCGACCCAACCGTATGGGTTTATCAGGCAGAGCGTTACTTCAATTGTTATGGCTTTTCTAAGGATATGTGGCTATCTCTTCCTTACCTTTATTTTGATGGAGAAGCCCTCGCCTGGTTTAATTGGTTGTATCGCAATAAGCAGTTCTATGACTGGAAGCATTTCACTGATAAACTGGCTTTCCATTACCGCCAACAAATTGTTACAGAACGTGACTTGCCTTCTGTTACTGATCTATTGCTACAAATGGACGCGAACCTCACGCATTTGCGTCATCACCTGGATAACTTGCAGAATACTTTATGGGCTTGCTCCCAAAAGTTCTCTAACTCTCAAGCACGTCCAAATTTGGCTGCTTCTTTGGACGATAAGTGTGACGTAGCTGAAGTTGCTTCGTTGTTGCTTGCCAATCTGATTATACGAGGGGATACTTATGCCTACTCGAACCTTGAGGACAAGGTTCTTATTGGAGTTGGGAGTATTGTTATGAATGGGCCTAGACAAGTATTGGTAAAGCGGACCAATACTGAATTAAGTGTCGATGTGTGGGATCCGGGTTGATAAATAAAGAATAGTGAGAGCAAAAGAGGGTTATGAAAATTGTTGAGAAAAATGTCTACCCTCTCATCCCCTTTCTATGAATTCTACTTCTCATCCCCTTTCTATGAATTCTACTTCTCATCCCCTTTCTTCTACTTGTGTTCTTCAATTTCTATTTAGTTTTTAAATTCCTTTGTAATTCTAATTCTGAGTTAGTGAAATAGATTTGTCGAGTGTTTGAATTTGAAAACTCACTTCTCATTCCCTTTCTTCTACTTGTGTTCTTCAATTTCTATTTAGTTTTTAAATTCCTTTGTAATTCTAATTCTGAGTTAGTGAAATAGATTTGTCGAGTGTTTGAATTTGAATTGAGTTGGTCTTGTTATTGGGTTCTCTACCAACAAGCTTATATTCAATATAGATTTCTTGATATTGATTTTAAATATAGTCTTTCCGAGGCGGAATGGAAAAGTGTAGAGAGTATTACTAAATTCTTGAAACCATTTTATGAGATTACTACATTATTTTCCAGAGGCAAATATCCTACTGCAAATTTGTATATTCCAAATGTATGGAAAATTCAAATGTTGTTAAAGGAAGCAAAAAGTAGTAGTGACCGAGTTATGAATGATATGACTACTTTGATGCTAAGAAAGTTTAAGAAATATTGGAGGTCGTATAGTATGATTTTGTCAATTGCCATTGTCCTTGATTCTCGATATAAATTGAAGTTTGTGAGGTTTTGTTTCTTCAAGATTGATTCTATGACTGCTGATGCTAAGGTTGAAAAAGTTTAGATCATTTACAGTTGTTATTCAGAGAATACTTGATACCTTCAACAATAATTTCTCTCTTAGGGGAGAACGTTTATCATACAAGGAACAATGAAATGAGGGATCATATTGAAGAGTTTGATGTGTTTGAGAATCAGTTAGAGTCTGGTAGAGATAAAACACAATAGATTTGTATTTAGAGGAGCCTAAACTTGATCGTAAAGAAAATCCAAATTTAGATGTACTTGCATATTGGAAGGAGAATAGAGGAAGGTATCCAGAGCTTTCGTTGATGGCACAAGACATCTTGAGCATACATATTACCATGGTAGCTTCAGAATCTACCTTTAACATTGGAGGTCGTATTATTGAAAAGTTTCACAGTTCTATTTTGCCTTCAAATGCTGAAGCAAAATTGTGTGCTAAAGGTTGGCTTTGCGGACAAGAAGGTAAGTCATCATTTACATATTGAGATTTATTTTGTTGTGTTATAATAGCCTTACTTTATAGTATAAGTTTCCATTTAATTAATATGAATACTATATATTTGGTTTTTTTGTTACTTTAGTTTCCTACATACATACATTGATAGCTTTTAGGATAACAAATTAATTGTTGGAATTTGCTACCAAATGTTTCTGTGATGGAAAGTTTTGATTTTTATTGGTTATACAAATATATAAAAAGCTTGGTTTTGGAATTTTTGGATTTCTCATTGGTAAATTTCACTCTGAATTATATTTTATGTTCATTAGCATTTTTCCTCTTTGATGTTCATACTTCTGCATTTTGAATTCATGGGAAAAGTTGTGCAAATTTAACAACTTCAATCTTTTAGCTTGTATATGAGATGTTTCACTTCTTTATTTGTAGTGATAACGTCTTATGTATGCTTTATGTCTATGTGGGTTTGGGAATGTCCGGTGCTCATCGAGGGATGATATTTGGACATAGTCCTCGAGCAGTCTTTATGTAGCTTAATTATGGGAAGTTACTGGTGATTGATTGAGTTTTGATCTATGCTTTAGTCAATGAATTTTATAGTACAATTTAGCTTGATAACATATTTAATACTCATTTTTTGCTCAACTTCATCTTGCTGCTTCACTGCAACCACAAGCAGTGAAGAAGATGTTGCAGATAGTGCAACAAAGAAGATGAAATACCTGGCATCCTACTGCACTGCTGGCTGCTGCAAATCGACCGTCAAATATTATACTATTTTGTTTAGTCTCTTGCTTAGCCATGAGACTGCACTTATGTAATTGTATTTGTATTTTTGTACTTTAATTATTGTATTTTGATGTTAATACTTGATTTTCACAGAATGAATATCGATCTTTATCCTCTTAGAATCATGTGAGTACTATTTGTTGGTGATGTCTCTTTAGTTGTTAATATTTGATTTTTACTTCTTAATTGCTTACTGTTTGTATGTTAAATGTTAGATGGAGAGAAATGAGAGTAGTGATTGGATGTACGGAGTAGTTGAGAGGATTGTGTAATACTATTATATTATCAAGAAGAAATAGATAAATTGATGTCATGAAGGACATAACGTTTGTTTCCAGCTATTGGAAAGGTTTTCCAGTTCACGTAGTCAAGGAAATATGGAGATTTTTTTAATGGGTTAGAATCATTTTATTCAAACCATATTTGACCAAATTCATATTTGTCCATATTCTATTTGGGTGGATTATGATCCAAATCATTTTTGCTCAATCCATATTTAATCCATCCAAATCCGATCTAAAGTATCCATTCAAGGGTGTCAGTTGAATCTCAGTTTTCCTTCTTTCTCTTGTGGGTTGTATCTGACCTTCAATGCTTAATGTCAAACTTGATGTTGCTCTCATATATTTTTGATAATGACGTTTGTGTGCTAATATTTTTGGTGATGATGTTTCTGTGCTAATATATATATTAGCCTATCTAATTTAGTAGTTATAGGAAACTCTAGATTGCAAATAGAGCTGTCAAAATGGACTAGCCCAACCCAATCCAATTCAACCCTAACGGGTCAGGGAGTTAAATGGGCTAGGACGGGCTGACCCATCTAATAAAGAGAAAATTACGCGGCTAAGCAAACTTATACTATTTAATTACTCATCATAGCTATAGTTTGCTATAATTACCATTCGCGACTAACATAACATGGGCTGACTTCGAGTTTGTATAATTAGTTATGTTTGTATATCTATAATTCACCAGGATATATAAATACATATGTATAATATACAATTTTTTAACCTATAGACATATACAATTCACCTCTCTCCTATTCTCTGCCCTCTCTCGCTCGCCTCTCTCCTCCCTCTCTCAATCTCGCTTGCCTCTCTCCTCCCTCCCCCAATCTCGCTTGCCATTTATACAAATGTATATGTATAATATATAGTTATATACACTTATATACAAATACAATTCACCTCTCTCCCACTCTCTTCCCTCTCTCGCTCACCTCTCTCCTCCCTCTCTCAATCTCGCTCACCTCTCTCCCTCTCTCTCCAAGTCTCGCTCGCCTCTCTCCTCCCTCTCCCAATCTCTCTTGCAATATATACAAATACATATGTATAATATATAATTATCTAACCAATATACATATACAATTCACCTTTCTCCCACTCTTTTCCTCCTCTCTCTCGCCTCTCTCCTATTTCTCCCAGTCTCGCTCGCCTCTCTTCTCCATATAACATGTAGCTACAAATTGTAATTATCAAACTATAGCTATGGAGAGTAATTAATTATTTTAAGTGGCTATATGTGAAAGTTTCTCTTTAATAAAAGAGCCGATAAAATAGCATCTCAACCCAGTCCTAAGCGAGCTAGGGGTTGGACGGGTAGGCCTTTCAACAAAAAACGGACAATATTGGTATCTTAGAAGAGTATTGAACATTAATGTTTGATAAATACGACATCAATACATACATAAATTCATCCATAAATTACGCATACTTCAGTGAATACTTACATAATAGTCAAGATACATCATTTATAAGATTCATCCAAACAAAAAATATTACATGATCACTATTTTCATAAACGAGACAATAAAGCAGAAATGGAAAATTAGGCGTAAAAACAAAAATAAAAGAGGTCATTTATAGCTATAATGGAGTAATGAATTTCGGATAATAAGAAAATTTAGTGGCCTTAAAATGTAAAAGACATGCAAAGAAGTTAAACTTAATTTTGTATTTATATTTTAAAAGTATTTATTGACAAATCTTAACAAATAAATCACTACTTAAAATGTATATAGTAAATAAGTTTAAACTAAAAATCCCATGGGTTTGCCTCTGAGACTTGCGATCTGGGCCTACGAGGCTAGCGGGCCAAATGAGGCTGGGCCAAAAAATCTCGTTCCTGAATTGGCTGAAAAAATTAAGCCCAGCCCCACTTAATTCAAGGGTAGGGTTGGGCCGGCCTAGCGGGTCAAACCCATTTTGAAAGCTCTAATTGTAAATAATTTTTTTTTTTTTTTACAAATATTTGTGTTCCTTAGAATATGCATGATGAATCCATGAGAACTTTGTACATTTGATTTTTGGATCTTTCTTGTCCAAATCTGTAATGAAGGAATTACTACTTCTCCGTGTTTATGATTTTTCTACCCATAATACGTAATTGTTGGAATGACTGCAATCACACTTTTCATTGTTGTTTATTTTTAGGTTAGCCACACAGAACGCCAAAAATTTAGGTTTGTAATTTGGATCTGGCGGCCCACGACAGCAGTGTGCCTCAAACATTGGTCAGTAGTTTGGATCTTGCGCTTCACGTCAGTATTATGCAAAGGTCGCCTAATTCTTTTTCTTTCTGTGCTTCATTTTGAACGTGTTCCTTTGACTCGTGTTTACATTCTTTTCTTAATATTAGTTTCCATAAACTCCATTCACCTTTGAGAACTCATATATGTTCAAATCACATGTCTTAATTTACATTCCGAATTAAAGTGAGTTTAATAGGAAAGTTCAAGAGGTCTTTTTGAGAATTCTTTTGTAATCAACTATGACTTTGAGCTAAGTTTTGAGAAAAATAACTATGAAAAATGAAAGAGTTGTTTCCGTGCTTGAGAAATGATATAGAAGAATCAAGTATTCCAAAAAGTAATACGTTTACATTTGAAAGAGAGAAACTTTGATTTCTAAATAAGTTTACAAGTTTAGAGATATTTTAGAGCATTACAGCTTTTAAGAGGATCTATTGAGTAATTTCCTTGAATTGAGAAATAATTTATGTGTTATACATTTGAGCATGAGTTATTGATGCTTCTACTGATCGTGATTGACGGCACTAGCCTACAGTCTGAGTGTCTACGAATCGAAGCGAGTCTAGTAACTCAACCAAGGGTTGGGGTTGGGGTCGTGTCCCAAGGGAGAGGTGGTGAAAATGGTATCTAAACTAGAATTTCGTTCTATTTAGTAGTAGTTTAAGAAATTATCGAATAAAACACGGTAAATTTAATTCGTGACACCGAAGCGTCAAATATCAAGGGGGGGGGGGGGGTAAAGACAACAAAAATAACAAAGTTGAATCAAGTATAGGGAGACGTTCTTGGGGTGTGACCGTAATATATGTTGAAGTAAATCAATGGGTACATGCTTTCGATAGGAAAATTTGCAAAATAACGGTAACTAGGCTAAGCTTTAGGTGAAAGAAAATTCCCTCTCATGCAACTTACCCCATATCAAATGGGTTCCTTTGGGACACCCACTCGTCTAATAAAGACCAGCCTACGCCTAATTCACGCCCTCTCTTTCGAGGAAGTGTGCTTGGATATGGGACTAGGGCTCACCCTCTCGGTCTTGGTTTCGCGACTTCTCATTCGAGCAACCCGAAAGCACATGGGTGGTTTTATATTTGCAACTACAAACCCATTAAATTAAACCACAACCACTAGGTAAAATCACCATTAAAATTCATCTAATCCTATCAGCAAGCAAGACCCAACAATAATATCAACACATATTTGCTAAATCACACCCCAAGAATGGGGGTTTTTAGCCACACATCAAGCAAAAATCAAATACGCCTAAAATGATAAAGAAATCAAATGGGTATACCTTAATATGAGCAAAGGAAGAAGAATGGAGAAGACCCACTTCCGATTTGAGGAAGAAGTTCAAGTATCCCACAAAAACCTCTCCAAACTTGAGAGAAAATACCAAAAACCTAAATTCAAAAAATGAAAATTGATAATAATGTTCGAACTTTTAAAAATAATAACTAAGACCAGTATTTATAGTTTTGATTTAGTGTTGGCGAATCCATTCGGCGAATTTAGTTGTGAATCGCCGAGAAATTCGGTGATTCGCCTTTCTTTTAGTTCATCATTGTTTGTGCTTTGCCTTCAACGTCTATGCGTTCTAGATTATTAGGCGAAATAATTCTGCTTCACAAAACTATTCAGCGAAGCGTCGACTGCTCCTTTTCATCGTCTTTTGAATCAACTTCCTTTGGCGCTCGCTTGCTGGAACAAAGGGCGAAATGCATACTTTCGGCTGATCGCCAAGTGTGTTTGACGATGCTCAGGTTTCAACTTCAGCTCTTCTCATCCTTTTTGTTCCAGTTTTGTGCCTAAGTATCCATTCTTCTGCTAAAACTTCAAATACCTGAAACATAAGAGTTTTCATCAGATATTGAGATAGAATGAGCATTTGAGGACACTATTTTCATTAAAATAAGGCCCAAAATGAGTCCAATATGAGGACTCATCAACACCCCCAACTTAAACTTTTGCTTGTACTCAAGTAAAACTCTAGTTCAACAGTTCAAATAGGATGTCTCAAATAGTTCTACACAAGATTTAATCATGATCATACACAACAAGATTCAAATTACTCATGCAAAGATCAATTGTATACTCAAAGATTCAAGTTGTGACACACCATTATCAAATATTCTCGTGCTCGCAATACTTGTTACTCATGCAAGTTCAAGCTCAACAAAAGTATCTAAATACCCCCGCACAAAGAATGATTCCATATTCACACACAAATATTAATCAATTTAAGATCAGGAATCAGATGCAACACTCGCTCTCAGAAAGAGGAACACAATACATGTTTTCACCCATATGTTTGCCCTTATTTTCCAATCGATCTTCGGTTCGGTTTACTCAAGATCAAAAAGGGTTTTCTAAGGTTTGTAATGGGGCTGAGTGCAAAGGTATGATTATTTAGACTCAATGACTTTTTCTCATGAGATGTGGTATTCTCAAGTCATTTCCTTCTCTTCTTTTTATCAATTCTTTTTCAAGTACTTCTAAGTCATCTTTTTATTCGCCTCCATGACTTGCACGAAAATCCAATTTCTTTTGTGCTTTTATTCCACAACTTTTTCTTTTTCATTCTTTTCTTTTCTTTTTCTTTGCTTTCTTCTTTATTTATATGGAGGATTTCCATTTTTTCGCACCACCATGGGTTAAGAAAGACTTTTCTTGCACTTCTTAACTTCTCCTTCTCTTTTTCATCACACCCCAACTTAGGCTTTTGGCTTAGGTTTGCTATCACTTTAAACAATAAATCAAGAGGATAATAGGTGGTGGATCACGTAAGGTTTAGGGTTCATCAAGGTTTTTCAAAAGACAGGTAAAGCTCAAAGGGTGTTCAAAAGAGTTCCACACACTCACGGGTAGGCCACAAAAGAGGTATATGTCAAAGTTAGCTTACACTCTATAAAATTGCCTAAGATCATATCAAGAGGACACCTTTCTAAATCAATCAGACTAACCAGACAAATTCTAGCTTTATTCATGCAAGATTCAAAGTAAGCTCATCACACAAGGCATTGACACTTAAGCCAAATAAGAATACACACTTTCGCTAGTGTGCAATAGTCATTACAAAAGAATCAATTCGATAAATGACTAATCACAACGAGATGCAAAGAGTTTACACATTGTCTATGTAACTTCATTTATCTTAATTGTAGCCGTACATTCATGTTTGTTCGATTGAGAGCACTATTCAAGTCATCGGTATTGATCAAAACCAAGATTAAATTTGTACGAGAACAACCATTTCAACACAAGAGGTGAGGAAATTTTCAAAAATGAAAATTTTTGAAAAGGTTAAAATTATTTTGGAATAGGACCCAAAAGAGAGCCATAAGCTCAAACAATCGCGAAAGTAATTTTAAAACACAATTAAAATAGACGGCTCAATTGTACACAAAACACAAATATTCATAACAACAACACAAAAGGTGGGCCTCACCCCACCACAAAAGAAATATTTGTCCTCAAATATAAATAGTGACAACAGCTAGAATTGACTAAAGGTAAGATAAAGAGAGAGGTGAAGAAATATCTTGTTTATGCAGCCTCTCCTCATGTGGGGGCATCAGTTTCTGATGCCTCTTGGAACTCGACAAAGGCCCCGGAGCGTTATCATCCTGTTCTTCATCCTTTTATTTTTCTTAGCTTTTGCAGCGATATTAGCTGCAATCATTCTGTCTATCTCATGAGCTGCCCCGAAGGCATGTATAGCATTATCCAAACCTCGAGCCCATGGAGGCACGTTAGGATCGATGGGAATTCATCTTTTTGCCCTGACTTCCTTAATGTATTTCCCCTGTCTGGATAGCTCCACTCTATTTTCCTTGTCTTTAACTCTCGTGCTCTTATGGTCAACCCTTTTCTATAAAAACTTCGATGACTAGTTAGGAAGTAATTTAGAAAGGGGCAAGAGAGGTTCAAATTGTAGAGTCACTTTGCCAAGATAATTTGCAACGTGTTGATTCTGTTGGGGTCTTCATTAAAAGGTGTACAAATGATATAAGGATACAGACAAAGGACAAAAAAAGAATCTTTTGGCGAGTCACCGAGTGCAATTTGCAACTCAATTTGACAGCCGAAAGTTACAGATCAGCCTATACATAAAGCATTTAGTTAAAGGTGAAATGGTGACGTTAAGGCGAACCGCCGAGCAGTTCGGAGAGCTGCACTCAGCTCGCCAAACAGCCCAACGTGCCTATTTTTACTATGTTCTTTCAAATTCGACATCACAATCCCTGATACTGCAATTCAACCTTTTCAACATTAATTTTAACAAAGACCTATAGCATTTCCACAATCCCAACGCATAATAATTCAGCTCAAAGCATAGTCGAGTGGATTTTATCAACTACGCAGGAAATATCGAGTAATGATTGACAATATATGCTATCCCATAAACTCAGAAACTTAGCAAAGATTTGTCTGTATCAATTATTATCTAAATGAGTACAAATTTTGATAAAATAATTAAGGGGTTGCATTACTAATCTTTGGGGTTGAATTAGATTGTAATGACGTGCTAAACAGTAATGCAATCCAAATTGAGCACAATTTGATACTCAAAATACTTTAAAATGCAAGAAATATAACTACTGGAGTGCAAGTATGAGTTTGTAAAAGGTACAAAGTGAAAGAAAGTGAATGAAATAGAACTTTTAAACCTGTGATTTATGACCGTCCAGTTTCTGCTCATTAGGGGATATTAACTTATCTCGCTTAATGGCCCGGGGAAGCAACGAGTATCTATTTTATAGCCAAATATAACATGATTCTCATTTTCTTGTGAAAGTTGCATCAACGGACTTTGTCGAGTACGCCACCGAGTTGGCGAGTCGCCGACAAAGATTTTCATTCCGCTGAGTTTTACAGACTCAATCTTTGAGGTGCATTTAGTTAAACGGCGGGAATGATTGGTTACGCCAAACCTATCAGCGTTGCACCAAAAGAACATGTTCCCTGTCACTTTGCATCTTTTCAAGCACTTTCCTTCCTAAATCTGTACAATCAACACACACTTATTTTATCAAGGAAATACAAAGCAAATAAATAATTTTGGGTTGCCTCCCAAACAGCGCCTTAGTTAACATCGTGGCACGACACAAGTTGACCTTCAAACTTCACTCTTGGGGTTAGCCATAGTATCACTAGGCAAACCCCCTTGCTGTCTCGGGTTGAGATGAGACGAGATATGAACCATTCGGGTCTCTAACTAATGCTTGATTGAAACTAAATGAGAGACGATGGTCTGTCTAAGAGTGGATACGTCTTCTTTCATGCCTTTCATCATCTTGTTTGACTCTTCAACTTTGTTTAGGATACGGTAAAGCATATCTTCAGACCTACCACCTTCGAAATCTTTGGGCTTTTGTCGCTCATGGGGAGGTACATATCTATCATTATCCCCATCCTTCCAATTAGGATTACGATCCCTCCATTCATGATCTCGATCTTTCTATCCTTCTTCTCTATCCGAACGTTGGTTACCACCCTGCCTCGTGTAGTTGGAACGATAACTACCGCCTTGCTTTGTTAGAAAGTTGACCTCTTCACTATACAGAGCTTCAAATTTCATCTCGTCAGGATTCGTGTCCCCAACTCCCACGGCATTGACAGCATGGGTCCCAGCCCCCATAACATTCTTAGAAAGAATGTCAAGCTGTGTCATAATTTTAGCCATATTTTGGTCCCTCTCATTCTCCTTTTCTATTTGCTCCTTATATAGTTGAAAGGTTATCGGGGAAAGTTGGTCATCACGAGTGTACCATGCTCTATTGATGGTTGTCATTCCATCTAAAAGTTGGGCTGCCACTACGTATGGCTGCTGCATAAGACCTCCGGGTGAGAATTGGTCAGCAATAGTCTAAACTCCTGTAAAAGTATTGAAGGAGCGTATTATCAGGAAGATCATGTGTTGGGTATTGTAGTATCGATTTTTTAAATCGGAGCCAGGTTTCATGCAGAGGCTCTCCATTCAAGCGCTTGAAGCTTTGGATGTCATCCCGGATGGTCATTATCTTCGATGGAGGAAAGAAACGCACATTGAAAGCGGTAACCAATTCTTCCCATGAGGTAATTGAGTTGCATGGAAACTCAACTAGCCATTTGCATGCCTCGCCCATTAATGAGAAAGGAAAAAGACTCAATCTGACTGATTCCTGAGAGATTGTTTTTGAATGAGAACGGTCCGCATACATCTACAAAATTTTGTATGTGCTCGTGTGGGTCCTCGTGAGCTAATCCACTGAAAAGTCCTTTTAATTGCAAGAGTTGCAACACGGTGCTTGTTATGTGGAATACTGCATTTCCCTCCGTTGGGGGTAAATCGATGGCCCAACACCTCCCATGAGATGCAAATCATTGATGTTGGGCTCTTGGACATCGTTGAGGTTGCCGATATCGTCCTGATGGCCCACCTGGCTCCCACTACTACCACTAACACTCATGCTTTCTGAAAATTTTACACAATTAACAAAATAAAACTAAACATTAAATTAGTAATCACTACACTAAAAAGAACTAAAAATTCTAAGTGAACTACATTTTCACATGACACCACTCCCTGGAAGCAGCATCATTTTAACGCTTCTACTCTGTAATCGTAATCAACGACACTAGCCTACAGCCTGAGTGTCTACGAATCGAAGCGAGTATAGTAACCCAACCAAAGGTTGGAGTCGTGTCCCAAGGGAGCGGTAGTGGAAATGGTAGCTAAACTAAAATTTCGTTCTAGTTAGTAGTAGTTTAAGAAATTATCGAATAAAAACACGATAAATTCAATTGGTGACACCGAAGTGTCAAATATCAAAAAACGAGGGGGGGGGGGTTGTCAAAAGTAGTAAAGACAACAAAAATAATAAAGGTCAATCAAGTATGGGGAGACATTCTTGGGGTGTGACCGCAATATATGTTGACGTAAATCAAGGGGTGCATGCTTTCGATAGGAAAATTTGTAAAATAACGGTAATTAGGCTAACCTTTAGGTGAAAGTAAATTTACTCTCGTGCAACTTACCCCATATTGGGTTCCTCTCGGACATCCACTCGTCTAATGAAGACCAACCTACGCCTTATCCACACCCGCTCTTTCGATGAAAAGTGCTTGGATATGAAACTAGGGCTCACCCTCTCGGGCTGAGCCTCATATCACCCCACTCCTTAGGAGATCAATCTAGTGGTCTTGGTTTCACGACCTCTTTCTCGAGCAAACCGAAAATACATGGGTGGTTTTGTATTTGCAACTATAAACCCATTAAATTAAACCACAACCACTTGGTGAAATCACCATTAAAATGCATCTACTCCTATCAGCAAGCAAGACTAAACATTTATATCAACACATATTTGCTAAATCACACCCCAAGAATGGGAATTTTCAGCCACACATCAAGCAATAATCAAATACACCTAATATGATAAAGAAACCAAATGGGTGTAATAAATTAAACCTTAATATGAGGAAATGAAGAAGAATAGAGAAGACCCACTTCTGATTTAAGGAAGAAGAACTTCTTTTGTCAAGTCTCCCACAAAACCCTCTCCAAACTTGAGAGAAAAATACCGAAAACCTAAATTCTAAAAATGAAAATTGATAATAATGTTAGGACTTTTAAAAATAATAACTAAGGCTAGTATTTATAGTTTTCAGATTAGTGTTGGCGAATCCGTTCGACGAATTTAGTCATGAATCACCGAGAAATTTGGCGATTCACCCTTCTTCTAGTTCATCGCCGTTTGTGATTTGCCTTCAGTGTCTATGCGTTTTGGATCATTGGGCGGAATAATTCTGCTTTGCGAAACTATTCGGGGAAGCGCCGACTACTTCTTTTCATTGCCTTTTGAATTCACTTCCTTCAGGGTTCCGCTTGCTGGAACAAAGGGCGAAATACATTCTTTCAGTTGATCGCCAAGTGTGCTTGGCGATGCTCAGACTTCAATTTCAGCTCTTCTGATCCTTTTTGCTCCAGTTTTTTGCCTAAGTGTCCATGTTTATGCTAAAACTTCAAATACCTGAAACTTAAGAGTTTTCATCAGATATTGAGATATAATGAGCATTTGAGGACACTATTTTCATTAAAATAAGGTTCGAAATGAGTCTAATCTGAGGACTCATCAGTTATATATTATTGCTAGTAGTATTGAGTACTGATATGGGATGAGTTCAGTCAACTCTAATTCCTCATAAACCATGTAGCCAACATGGGTAAAGAGTCGTACTTTTTAGACGATTCTTTATTGTTTTTAAGCATAACTTAGTGGATCCACTTAGTTGAGGCGTTCTATATCCTGACAAGGTATAAAATAGTTCTGGCAGCATGGACGAGACATTATGTCATCAAAATGCTCATAGTCATGATTGTCTGTTAGAAAATTTCTCAAATAAGAGTAAATGATATCTTATTGTATTTTATACATCATTAAACTCATATCTTCTGTTTTATAATGTTTAAACACTGTATCTCTTAATATTGATTTTGTAATGGAGTTGAGTTGAGGTGAGTTTGTCTTTAAGTCTTATCATTTCAGTTATTTTTGTTTTATGTTCCCCCTTACATGCTCGTATATTAAATGTACTGACGTTATTCGTCCTGCACCTTTTAATAATACAAATACAGGTGCTCAGGGTCATCAAAGTGCTTCGTTGATACCACTTGCATTCCAACTAGCTTTGATGAACCTTCTTATTTTTCGGAGGGCTTCACACCTATTTTATGCTTTTGTTAGGTTGTCGTGGGTTCTGTACCAACATCTATCTTATTATTAGCGGCTTCATAGATAGTTAGATTTGAGGAGTCTCTTGTTATTTCCCCATCTTATTGAGATGTTTTGAGATCTTGAGAGAATTGATTTTATAACTTCATAAGAATTTCCAGAATTCATTTGAGTTGAGTTTGATTTAGACTAAGTTAAATTATGCAATTAAAGTTTTTATTTCTATTTGAGCAAATCTCTCGCTAAATGGTCAGTCAGGTCAAGAGTTCATGTCCAGGGTATAGGCTTGGACGTGACATTTTCTCTAATTTGTTAAACAAAGTTACTTTTTTCGTTGCATTATTGATGAAAAATAACAAATAAAAAGTAATTGGCAAATTGTTTGTTGTGCTCGACACTGCTGACACTATTAGCAGGTGCAACTCAACGCAATTGGAGGCCTAAAATGAATTTCAATTTGAAGCCTAAAATATAAACAAACTTTGTATACGTATTTATTTAAAATTTATTTTTCTTACATTATTTAGATAAAAACTATTAGTATTTAAAGTTCTTTTTAGTTATTGATTTTAGGTAGGATTTTATCAATTCAATATTGAAAAATATCTTTTCAGTGAGGTAATTATTATATAAATTGTTGACATAATTCTATAAGTAAAATTGACAAATATTAAATATAGATAAGAGTTAGAACCATAGAATCTGATTCAAGAAGATGATGACTTGATTTACCCCCATTTTTATATGTTTGTTGTTATGCTTGAAATGAAATAAAAAAAATTATAATTCTCTTTATTCAACACTCTCTATTAATTTTTATTTTTAACAAAGGACAACATATGTTAAACTGAATAAAATAATATTTTTTTAAAAAAATTTATCATAAATAATTAATTTTTTCTATAAAAATTTCAACATATAATTTATTTTTGATAAAAATTTGATTCCAAACCATATTTTAGAAATGCAAGAGCCGTCCCTGACTATTTGCTATCACTATTGATACGTATTTACTGATTGAGTCCACTTGTGTAAAATATTCATGATTTGAGCTCCAAACAAAATAACAAAGGATTTTGTTAACTAACAACTAATCTAGAAGCCTCTTAGCATTAATTAATACTCTCCGTTTACTTTTATTCGTCATACTTCATTATATAAAAATTAATTTCATATATTTTAAGAATAAAATTGAATTATATTGATTCAATTATTAAAATTTAACATTTAGATATTCGGAAACAATACAAGAAAAACTGTAAATTACAATCCTTCTCATACTAATAAGATACATCTTAATATATTAGTCAAAATCCATATAATTTACCTCTTGAAAAGTAAAACAGGACACGGAAGAAATATAACTTTTTATATAATTAAATATCTAGTGTGGATTAATTTTTATTAGCACCAAATGACATTTATGATTATGGTAGATATATAATCAGATCCTTCTATAATGAGCATGTGCTCTTGTTTTAGACTATTGAATGACATTGTACTATTTCTTATAATTATTTAGCTCTTAGTACCGTTAGTGATCTGTAAATTAACATGAAAGTTAATAATTCCTAACTTCTGATCCTTCTTATCAACAATTAATTGCATTGTCCAACTGTGATTAATACAGAGTTCAATCTCAACTTTGTTACTATTATTATATTGCTAATTCAAAATTCAGAATATCACTAAATTATATTACTAGTACTACTATTAGTTTAATATATATATATATATATAGTTATCGAAAAAGTTTAAACCATATTTATTTCCTTTCTTGATTTTTATTTATCCACTATAAATCTTACTCGTAAGTCGTACCTTAAGAAATAATAATAGGTATTGAAAATGATTTGGAGAATAAATTATTAATGCCAAAGGTAAATCATGACAAAAAATTCTTGATATATTAAAAGTGGTAAAAGTGAAATAATTTTTGAAATAGTAGATAACTAAAAGTGAATGGAGAGATTATATTTCATAATTTTTTAGAAAATTATCCAACGAGTTACTCCCTCCTTTCATTTTTGTTTGTCTACTTTGAAATACTTCTAGTAGACAATTAAAAGTAAATGGAAGAAATATATATTTCCTCTATTTTAATTCGTTTGTTTGTTTTCACTTAACCCGAATTTTTTAAAAATAAATAAATAAATTTTTAAATTTGTGGTTTTAGATTAAAAATATAAAAAATGTCGGCATATCATGTTAAACATTAAAATTAATTAAAGAATTATTTACAAAAAATGCATTATTTTTTTTAAATAAATTAAAAGAATAAAACAACTAATTGAAAAGAAAGAAGTAGTAATTAATTAAAGTTAATAATAGTGAGTAATAATGTATTAATAGCATATGCTATGTGGTGCTAGTCATCAGAATCTTGATGTTAGGCGGGTATCCGGCTCCCCTCATTACCTCTTTATTTTATCAATTGCACATATAAAATACATGTATTTTATTAAAATTAAAAGATCTTACTAAATTGACAAGTATCATAATCATGATTAAGTCAAAGCTAATTCTGAAAAAAACTACTTTGATAGGAACAAGATGTTCTCTACATATTTTGATATTTATTAATAATATTAATTTCATCTTATATTTTATATTCAAATGTTTAAGTGGATTTGGCAAAAATTATTAGATTCAAACGTTTCATGTTCTACCATTTTAATATTCAAATATTTAAATTTAAATTTAACATATAAAGATGACATTAATAATATTAATGAATATCACTATGTAGAGCATATTTTTCTTATCAAATTAGTAGAGTAGTTTTTCAAAATTAATTACCTTAATTATGGTTATGATACTTTATTTTATTAATGTCTCACAAATATTTTTCAAGAGAAGAGAGTATTTGAGTGCTTATCTTTTCAACAAAAGAATTCTATTTATAGAACAAAGTTTTGAAAGGGAATACTTCTAATTAAATTATAGGGACAAGACACATGTACCCCTAGACTATGACTGAAATTCTAGAGACACACTTTAACTAAATGAATATCCTATTATCCCCCCTCGCCCTGGTACTGTTTGCTTTGGGCCTAGGCACGTACGACTTTAAAACGCGTTATTAGTTAGGTAAGGTCTACTTACTTATATACCTAACATCTCTCATATGTGTTTTGTCGATGTGAACTTCTAATCTTAAGGTAGGGCATCACATACACCACCTCTATGGACTCAACATCTTCGCAGAAGTTTGCCCCACCGAATAGGATTTGCCTAGACTCAACAATGAGGTTTGTAATAGTGTAATTATTTAGTAGGGTATGAATGTAAAGGGGTATATATTTATAATTATTTTGCTTTTATGTGAGGCATTTATTTAGTTCCTTTTTTATATATATATAATTTGGTACACCTTTTTAATTTACATAGCATCTAGACATCTCCCATAGCCTCAATTATATGGAGTCACGAAGTTACCACATAAGTAAAAGAGTGTACAAAAATATAAAAGAATGAATGTGGGGAAGTATTAAGACCTTAGTTTAGTTAAGATGTGTCTCCAAAATTTCGATCATAATTTAAAAATTATTACTTGAGTCTTAATTATATTTATAGGTTCATAAATTCGAAAAAGAAAATATATAACATTCAAAAACTTATAACATAAAATTAAAATTGAAGATAGAATATTATAATTCACATCATGTATTTTGTATATTTTCAAAAATAATTCACTAGATGAATTTGTTTCAGAATCAATTGAAACACTGACCCTTACATGATATTGTTGTGAAGTGGTAATTTAAATTTGAGTTTGATTAGTGCAGTTTGACTAATTTTTTGTTGAATTTCAAGAAAAATAAAAGAGAAAAGGAGAATAGTGATTTTTGTTTTTAAGTTGTTGAAAATCAACTTTGGCTAACATGTGGTCACGTATTGGTTAGAACCTTGAGATCTTTTTTATAATTGACTCCACGTCAACACATAAGATTAAAAGAAACAAGGGATTCTTTTTTTATAGAGTAATTAAACCCTATAAAAATATAATATATACCGTTGAGAATTCGATCATGGATGATAAGTAAGGTGTGTTTTTAGGGTTTCAAAATCACAAAAGAAATAATCAAGGATAATGAGATTTTTGTTTAATTAAAATATATATATTAATAAAATTTCGATTATAATTTTAGGATATTATTTGCGTCTTATAAAAAAAATATTCTGATACCAAAAAGTTGTTCCAAGTGATCATATTGGGTTTTGGTCTTGTATGTTTTTGTGAGTTGCCTCAAATTGCAGAAAATGGGATACAACTCATTCTTGATGCTCACATAATTAATCACATTATTAATGTAGCTTTTTTGGTTTGCAACTTTGCATGTTTTTTTTTACAGACTTTATGCACCTGGGTCTTTAATTTGATGTTATTCCTCTAAACTTTGCATTTTATACATTAAGTTGAATGATTAATTAATATCTCAATGGCACTGCCTTTTCAACTTGTTTTCCTCTATTGATATAAGTTAAGGTCCAACATAAATAAAGTTGTGATTTGTTGCTATGACTCAATGTGAGAGAATTTTTCAAAATTTAATGATGTATTAATTATTTTTCTCCAACATTATTCTTCTCTTTAATAAAGTTTTCACCTATCTTTAGTTTTACATTTAAAAATAGTTTGGGAAGAATAAAAGGATAATATTGATTAATTATTCTTTTATTAATGTCATCAACAAAATTTCTTTAGAGATTAATTTATTTTCAAGGCGTAATAAATAAATGTCTTTTAACTTGGTCTCAGATCATATTTATAATTTTTCAATTTTGAGTGTGTATAAGTAAGACACTTTAATTATCATAAAGCTGAATAAATCTACACACACATACTACGTGACATCCTATATGCCAATATGTGTTATACGTGTATACTCATTTTTTTACTTGTTCAATTTTATACAAATTTAAATATCTATTTGTGTACATCCAAAATTAAAAGACGTAAATATGAAATGAAAATAAATTAATGACGTATTTATGTAGTATGCCAATTTTGGAAGGGAGGGAGTATTGTCATTATATTATTACCCATGAATATATATCATGTTAATTTACTTTTATGTAAAATATAATTATATGTAAAGAGAGAGGCTGCGTTTTGAGTTTTCTTGGATACCCTGGCATGATGAGGTTTTTAGTTGTTGATATTTAATTAACTATCTTGATTTCTGTTCTTTGAGATGATTCTTTTGTCTGCTAGATCCTCTTTTACTAGTTCCTTTGAATAATGTCCACTATATAAATTTCTTTTATTTTTATAGATCCTTTTTGTCTACCTTTCTGGTGCCTCCTTTGAACTCATACCAAGATGGTGTTTTATATTGGCAAGCTCCCAACTTTAGATGAACAATATATTTACTTTTTTTTTTTGACATTATTAGATTATATTTAGGCATAATATATAAACTTGTCGTTTAATTTGATTTGATTTCATATTTATGCACTTTAATTCGGGTGTGCATAATTAGGCAATTTGAGTTATACAAATTTGAATAAGCAAACACATGAGTTCTACCTGACATAATATATGTATAGCACACCACGTAAGATGCAAATTACCATATAGGATCTCACATATCACGCATGTGTTTATTTATTCAACTTTATATAAGTTTAAGCGATAAGATACAACTACCCTCTAGACTATAACTAAAATTTCAGAGACACATTTAACTAAATTAATGTTCTATAATCTCCTAAACTCATTTTTTTTTTAAATATTTTTTTTCACCTTTTGACTTATGTGGCGCACACGGTGACTCCATGTAGTTGACGTGCGTGAGAGATGTTTGATGCCACATAAATCAAAAAGAGGTACAAGATAACTTTGGGGTGGTAATAGATTCTTAATTTAGTTAGAGTGCATCTCTGAAATTTCAGTTTTAGCTAGAGAATACTTGTGTCTTATCTCTAAGTTTAAATATCTATTTATATACTTTCAAAATTAAAAATATAAATATTATATAAGATTAAATTAAAAGACATATTTATATATAATTACTTACATTTATGGAGAATAATTTAATGAGTTGGTTATGTCTCCTATGGTAAGTGGTTGCCCCCGGGGTCTATGGGCTTTGCAGCCAACCAAGGAAACAATTTCTTCACTTAACCATTTCTTCTCTCTTTCCTCTCTCACATAGTTTCTTTCTGACAAGATTTGGGGTTATGAAGTATTCCTATGCTCCATTTAGTAGGAAGATAGTTTGACTTGATATGAAATTTTTAAAATAAAAAGTTAAATAAAATTTGTGGTCTGAATAAAATAAGTGATAAATATTTGTATGTCTCTAAATTATTTCATTTACAATACAATAAATATTTAAAGTTAAATTGTTATTTAATATAGTGACATGTCGTTGTTTTAAATCAACTGAAAAGAAAAGTAAGTCATATAAACTAAGACGAAACGAATATATAATACATATGCGTGCTCTTTAATTTAGTTTCTATTTATATTCTTTTAATTTTGAATGTTTACAAGTAGACATTAAACTTGTATAGAATTTAACAAATATGTACACATGTTCCTTTACGTCTTACGTGGTAATTCACATCTTACCTGGCATCCTATATGACGTATTGACGTTCAACGTGTGTTATGCTACGTAGGACGCAAGTATTTACTTGCTGAGAAGTTTAAAAGGCATTATGTATTATGCATATATCCTACTCATATTTGAGATCCTGTTAATTTTCCTTCATTCTCCATATCTGAGTAATTTTGGTCATTGGGGATATAAGGTTATGAACATAAGCTAGTGTTTAGGAGAAGATTAAGTTGCCAAAAATGAAGTTCATGAAACTTGGATCCAAACCTGATACATTTCAGTCAGATGGGTATAATATCAGGTCAGATCATGTGGTTAATTCTTCAAAGTTTTATTCACCACTTTTTTCTTGTTATGATTATTCAGAGTAGTTATTTTATTGTGGAAAAAACTGTTTCTGGTGTTGTATTAACAGTACATTTAATTTACTTGCTTATATCCCCTTTTGCATTTATCTTGTGTCAATCATGCTATGTTTGTGCAATTGAAGCTAGGTTTTGTATTTTCCTTTTTCATACTGTTTTTTATATGTTTTACTTGAGCTGAGCGTCCATTTGAAACAATTTTCACAAGGGAGAGGTAAGGTTGTGTACATACCAACTCCACTTGTGGTATATTGTTGTGTATCTGAGTATATGGATGGGTTTTTTTCCAAGAGATTAACTCTTTAGTAGGGTTAATGTACTTTTATTCCGTCATTAAAAATCTCTCTTTCCAATTGCTTAGTTGTATTTTAATGGTTTCATTTTTCCATATGAAGTACCTTCTTAGAGTCTGTGTAACGCCCCAATTTAGGATAAGAAGTCTCATATTGATAACAGAACATAGGAGGGATGTTGAATATATAAGTAAGTAGGCCTTACAAACTAATGTTGTGTTTTGAAGTCGTGGGGGTCTAGGCTCAGAACGGACAATATCTGTTAAGATGTTGGTTAGGCCAT
Organism: Solanum sitiens; assembly: GCA_016801875.1. Lineage (NCBI taxonomy): Eukaryota > Viridiplantae > Streptophyta > Magnoliopsida > Solanales > Solanaceae > Solanum > Solanum sitiens. The sequence continues at coordinate 2,401,816 of JABWTJ010000014.1, read as the reverse complement.
ATCTGTGAAGTGCATCTATCTATGTCTTTTCATCACTCACAATAGACCTGGTGAATGTTTGTGTTTTTTCTCTGTTTAAACAAGTCTTCATCAATAAAATTTTCGTTAATGCAGATATGTTGCTTCAGAGTTGGATTCTGATATCGTTGTTAGTGTAGGAGACGTGAAGTTTCATCTGCATAAGGTACAACTATCTGCAATTAATATATGTTACCTTCTTCTGTTCGAGATTTTATTTTCGATGTTCTGCTTGCTGGTCTTAAGAAAAGAATGAAAAGGATGTGTTGGTTTAGTATTTCCTGATACTTGTAATCGGTGAAAAGTGCAGTTTCCTCTTCTGTCGAAGAGTGCTCGTTTGCAAAAGCTGGTTACAAACTCAAGTGAAGGAGATAGTGATGAAGTTCACATTCATGACGTTCCGGGAGGACCTACTGCCTTTGAAATGTGTGTCAAGTTTTGTTACGGTATGACCGTTACACTGAATGCTTATAATGTCGTAGCAGCAAGGTGCGCTGCAGAGTATCTTGGAATGGATGAGACTGTTGAGAAAGGAAATCTTATTTACAAGATTGATGTCTTCTTACACTCAACCATTTTCCGAAGCTGGAAAGATTCGATAATATTTCTTCAGACCACTAAATCTAGGTTACCTCTGTGTGAGGAAGTGAAGTTGATCAGCCACTGTACTGATGCTATAGCATCCAAGACGTCTATTGATGTTCGCAAGGTTGATTGGTCTTATACCTATAACCGGACCAAGATACCAGAGGAAAATGGAAATGGTCCTAACTCGAATGGACTTAGAAGCAATGTCGTGCCAAATGATTGGTGGGTTGATGACTTATGTGAGCTTGAAATAGATCTTTATAAACGGGTTATGGTCAACATAAAGAACAAAGGGATTGTTTCCTCCGAATTGATTGGAGAATCTATTAAAGCTTATACTTTGAGAAGGTTCCCGGGCTTTAGGAAGGGTGTTTGCCAGTTCAGTGATGTGTCCAGATCGCGCTCAATATTGGATACGGTTGTATGTCTATTACCTGCTGAAAAAGGTAGTGTCTCTTGTAGTTTCTTGTTGAAATTGCTAAAAGCATCCATTTCCGTAGATTCTGGAGAAAAGGTAAAGGCAGAGCTTGTAAAAAGAATAGGACAGCAACTGGAGGAGGCTTCTGTTAATGCTCTTTTGATTCGAGCTACAGATGGGGAAGCGACAATGTATGATGTCCATGTCTTCCACAAGATACTAGAGAACTTTGTGATGCATAACGATGATTTGAAAACTCAGTTGGAAGATGGTAATGAAATTCCTGGGGTTTTATCAGAAGCTTCAAAGCTTATGGTGGCGAAGCTAGTAGATGGATACCTTACAGAAATTGCCAAGGATCGTAATCTCCCTTTGGCAATATTTGTTGGTCTAGCAGAGATGGTAACAGACTTCCCTCGCCCTAGTCATGACAGCCTTTATCGAGCAATTGATATATACCTCAAGGTGAGAATCTGTTGAACTATCTATGGAACTTTTTCGATTACAAAAGAAATGGCATTACTGTAATGTCATTCAAGTAATACATACTTTTAAGGTATGACCTTCCGTAAAATAGTCTAACATTTCCAGTGTCACATACATTAGTTGTAGCGGAAACTAGTGCAGAAAGTTCCTACTCGCAACTTATGAATGCTAGTAAATTTACTTATTGATCTTCTTGTGATGTTGTAGGAGCACCCTGGGATCAGCAAGAATGACAGAAAGAGAATTTGCTGTTTGATGGATTGCAAGAAGCTCTCAGTTGATGCATGTACACATGCCGTGCAAAATGAGAGACTTCCATCACGTGTTGTCGTACAAGTTCTCTTCTTTGAGCAAGTCAGGGCCAATGCATCATCGGGGAGTAGCACTCCGGATCTTCCCAAAGCTATTAGAGACCTCACTAGTGTTTCATATGGGAGCTCAAGGTCAGCGATAACAAATACAGAGAATTCGGAGGTTACAGCCTCTGCAGAAGAACTGAGGGCTTTGAAAGAGGAGTTGGCAGCCTTAAGATTGGCAAATGGAGGACTAAATGGTGATACCAAACGTCACGTTGACAAGGCTACCAATGGTAGAATGAAAAGTATACTTTCATCAAAGAAGATCTTTACAAAAATTTGGTCAAGCAAAGGCAGGAAACAAGGGGAAAATAGTGGCTCAGATTCATCTGACAGCTTAGAAGAAGCTAAGTACACACCTTCAAGAAAAGGAAGATATTCAGTTTCTTAACCCTAACTTAGTACCACAAAATGTAGTCACTAGTAATGGTGGGTATTTTCTTTTCTGGGGATTATTTCTTTCCTTTTTCCTCCTAGACTTGAGTTTTCCATAAATGACTTTAGCATGTCAAAAACCATAGTGATCTTAGCTCTTATTTGTTTTCATTAAGATTGAGATGTCTCAATCTTAATACACATTTAAATTTAAGATGTGCATTAAGATTTAGGTGTTAAAATTTGAATACACATCTGAATTATAAAGATGTTGTATTAAGATCTGAATATTAAATAATTACTATTGTTATTTTCAATATCTGAATATATAAAATTTGTCTTTACTTGAAATTAAATACAACAACAACAAAAACATCAAACTCACAAATGAGGTTACCTAAAAGATGATTAAACATAAAACTCAATTAAAATACTTAATTAATTTAAAATTAAATTATTTTTTTTAAAAAAAAATATATGTGGTGGTGGTTGTGGCGTTTCTGAGTGTTAGGAATGGTGATGTTGTGACTAGTGACTAGTTGATGGTGGTGGTTGATTATAGCGGTTGATGTTGCAGGATGATAGTTATGGTGGACTGATAGTGATAACTAATATTTCTGATGAATTATATCAATGGTTGACGGTAGTGGAGATCCATGGTGAGGATTTTCAGTAGTGATTGTTGATTGTTATGATAGTGATGGTTGATGATTGAAATAGTGGTTAGTGATAGTGATAGTTGATAATATAGTGATTTACATCGATGGTGATTGTGGATTTGGATAGTGAATAGTGGTGCATAGTAATTGATTATGGTGGGCAATGACAGTAGCAGTGAATAAATAAAATTGGGGACTTGCATCTTAATCATTTGAATCTATTCAAACTCATTAGTGGTTGTAACGTGAAAAAACTACATAATAGTTAAGATTTGAATGATTAAATTCAAACCTAAAAATAAACAGACATACACCTCATTTAATTTTATTAAGATTAATACATTTGAATCTGTACATCTGAATATTAAGATATGAATTAAAATTTAGAGATTTGAATCTTAACGTACATCTTAATATTAAGATGTTGCATTAAGATCTAAATACTTAGTTAGGACTATTCTTTTCTAAATGTTTGACAATATAAAATTTGTATTTGCTTAAAAATAATAATATACATTTCAAATAAATGATAAATTACTATATCAATAAAATATTTATAAAATTCTATATGGCAATTGGTGGTGGTGATGGTTGCGATGGTAATTGTGTATATCAATTTGGAATGATGTTCACTAATGGTGGTTGTCGTAGTATCTGATGGTATAGTGATTGACAATAATAATAAATCGTGGTTGTTGGTGGCGACGACTAATATTAGTAGTGAAATAATACCGATAGCTAATTGAGGAAGATGAATGATGATGACGATTATGATTATCAATATATAATATTGAATAATGATAGTAATTAGTAGATATAATAATGGTTGGTGATGATGGTCGTAAATGATGGCTAATGGTGATGGCGATTGATTTCAGTGATTGTCAGTATTAGTGATTGTGATTGAGTTGAGGATGGTAAGAGGTGGTGATTGACAATGATGGGTGAAGAAGATTAATGATGCTGGCAATTATCAATATATAATATTGACTATTTGCGCTTGTTAGCTGAAAATATAGTGATTGTGTGTTATTTGTACCTTTTGGGCTTATGGCTCAAGTCAGGATATTTCTTGTTATATATTTATATTGTCATATTATAGACATATAAGGTATTGTTCTTATGCTTCACTTTTATCCCTTTTATTCGGTTATACTTCAGTTTCAGCTTTCAGTTTGTCTTACATGTTCGATACATTATTTTATACTGACACACCTTGTCTGGGGCGTCGCATTTATGCCTATAGGTCATGAGTGATGACCAAACAAACCTTTTGAGTAGCATAGCCAACTATCTAGCTGATTGGTTTACTCCTTCACGGGGTTGTCAGAGTCCCAAAGATTTGCTTGTTTTTATTTTTTATAGATTTTGTGTAGGCCGAGTCCCTATTTCGATTAAGTGTTACATCCACAGAGGCTTGAAAACTAGTGTGTTGAGTTGTGTAGCTATGTTATGGTTCATGTTGGCATTGTTTGTTGGTTGACTGAAATTTTATTGTCTTTTGATGTATTGATTATATATATAATCATTTTCAGCTTTTGTGTAGAGATCATGTAGGCATAAATGGCCCATATAGCATTTATATTAGTATAAATTACAGAAATTCCATAGTGTAAGATTCAAATTACATCCTATTCCTACTAATTTTCAATTTACAAAAATTCCTTTAAAAAAAAGGCAGCTGGATACATACTTACCGTCCGGATACATTATATTCGATAAATTGCAAAACAACTTCTTGTTGCACTTAAAAAGGAACAGATCAAGTAAAATTTATTGTTACTTACATTAATTTCCTTGATTAACGCACGCAAAATATATTTTTACTTATTTTAATTCCTTGATTAACGCCTAACTGATTCTTATCAGTCCCTATCCCAATAGGTAACAACTTCACAATTCAAATTTCACATTTACATCTTTTCCATTGAACAATCATTAATGTCGAAAAAGTGATTCAAAAAAACTCAAAAAAGTTGTTGATACAAGATGAATATATCAATTTTGTTGAGACATTCAAAAATTTAGGTGAACAAAGTCAGTTATGAAAGTTACAAAAGTGATGAAATCTCAAATATTTCATTGAGACAACAAACAAGATGGCTGGAGAGGTACATTGACTACATCCGGCGATCTATCAAGCCCCATTAATCGATCTTCAAAAGAACACAAGAAGATCTATCAACAATGGTTCAATTTTACCGATTCTTGTAAGTCTTTTTAGTGTTTTTATTCAAATAAGAGCAAAAAGAAATTATTTTTAAATGACGGGATTGTTAATTTGGTACAGAGAGATGGATGTCTTACTAATTGGGATGCCATCAAGTTCTTTGTCATGTTCAATTTTCTTCGATCAGAACTCTAGCATGTTCTTTTTTATCTTTTCATGTTTGTCAATGCTTGAACCATCAAAAAAACTTTAATCATTCTTACTTCACAAACATCAAAAATGATATTTCATTTACTGTATCATAGACTTATTGCAGGTTGTTGCATCGCCTGAATTTATCCTTTTGGTTTATGAATCTGGAAGAAGATACATTGTTAGCCTTGAGCGAAAAATATGTATTATGGAAGATTTTAACTAGACGAAATACCTTGTGCACATGCAATTGCTGTTTTGAAGAGCAAGATGTTGCATATATGCATCCTTCCTGTTCTGGTTACTACATTGCAGTAAATATGTATCAGATACATTATACATAAATCTCACTACTTTAGATCCTAATTACTAAGATTCACGATAGTTTGTAACATTACTTTCTATATCATATTTTGACTACGAGCTACATGCATCATTAAAGGCAAGATACATGTATCTAACTGTTTTAAAAGACGAGATACACGAATTGTTGTGGATAAGAATATCACAATCGTAGGACTTGTACTCTTTTTTCTTCAAGAGTCATTGAATCATTGAATTTGTATAAGACATTCATGTTCACGTTGAATAAATTTTCAATTATATGAATTTTGCACTGTTATATTTCAATAAAGTAGTTTGAATTGTTAACAATGTGAAGTATCTATACAACATGTGTGAGTTTTACTATTTTTAATTTTTTAAAAAGTTCAATTTTGTGTGTGAGTGATTTATTTGATACATAATTAACTTGTGTGAATTTATAAGCATTGATAAGACTCATATCTAAGTTATCTAATAATAACTTATGTGAATCTGATACATAATTATGTAATTTATATGCATTGTTAAAGCTCATATCTAATGTATCATATATATGAAGTGAAAGATTGATTATGTGTTTCTGAATTTTTCTTTTGTATCATGTTCAAGAGGTGGGAAACACCATATACACGTAATGTATGAAACAAACACCAATTTTCTTTATATACAATTGATTAAACTTAGTTATGGATCTGATACTTATATTTATGAACTTCAAATGAAAAATGAGAAAGATTTAAGTAACATGTGATATGTTATGTATCAACAACACTATAATTAAAACATAAAATATAAAAATTTATATAATATAATCAATAACAAAAAAAATTCAAATTCAAAAAATGACATGAAATAGTTTTTAGAGTAACACTCTAAAACCTAAGTAAAATTATCTTAAAATGAGACACAAAACATCAAAGGGTGTCTATTCATTGGTACATAATAGCTATTCGACAAGAATCAAATCATCTTGATGCGGGAGAATGAAGCGACCTTTGAGCCTTAGAGTATCATCTTTATCGCTAACATAGTCTGACTTTGCCTCTTCAGTATCGTATCTCCATAATAATGTTTCATATCTTATGCAAAGATCATCAACTCGAAAATCATTTGATTGGATGTTGAAATTTTTGTATCAATAAGTTCACATAATTACAAAACTCTACACATGATACAAAAATTTTCACCAGTTGATCATAATACAAAAATTGTCCAACCCTTAAACATGATACAAACGAAGAATTACAGTTAAATTAGTAACTTGTCATTTATCATATGTTTGTATCAGATACATTTTCATAAATTTTTGTGTCTGATGCGTACTGAAAAATACATGTTTTGTATGATACATTATTGAACATTATTTTGTATCAATAATTTTAGAAAATTACAACTCTTCAAAATAATGAACAAAATTAGGACTTAGTGTATCAACTAATTATACTATATGTTGCAATTACTTTAATGGAGCAATTTATCTATAATCTATTCTTAAAAAGCAATAACATATTAAAATTGAATACTTTAACCAAACAATTTTATTCAATGAACAAAAATTCTTTTCTACACTTATTTAAAATATTTTTTTCTTTGAATGAAAAAAACTATTCATCATTTTATTTGAAGTGTTATTTGCTTGTATCTATCAACACAAATAAATGAAAAATTGATTATACTGAAAAATGTATAGACAAAATATAATTGGTATATGACTTTTTCAAAAATTAAAGATAAAATTTAAAAACTTGAATAATATGCCCTACGATTTGATATTCAAGTGATTAAAATTTCTTAGTTTTATTATTCTTAGCATTATATAATCATAGAATTTTTCTTAGTTATTTCAAGTTAACCAAACAATTTTTTTTATATATATCTTTGGTATTCTAACAAGAGGATAATATGGATAAGGTGAGAGTATTTATGCTTTTAAATAATTTAATATTTAATAAATAAATAAATTAAATAATGTTAAAGATTATTATTGTCAAATCTAGACGTTGAACATGTTTATATATTGATTTTTTTATATAAATATTCTATTATAACATAACAAAGTTCTAAATGAGAACATCCTCTCAAATAAGTTTCATAATACCATTTTATAATTAGCTAAAATTTGAAATCGTCAATAAATCAATATTAATAATTATATTTGTAAACTAATTGCGTATCGTGCGGGTACGTATACTAGTTATACTTAAATATTGATACATTATAATATGACACATTATATTTTCATTAATCTATCATTATTTGATTAGCTAACTGAAACACATCCAACAATCGATAGAACAAGATTAACATACTAATTGATTACACGTAAATACTGATATATTACAATATGAAACATGAATATGTCGTTAATGGGTCCTTGGTGATTTACCAACAAAAAAAGTATAAAAATTGATAGTTTTTTTTTTTTAAAAAAAACATTTGATATATAAGTTCTATTTAGTATTGATGAACTTTTTGCAGATTCGGCAAACTCGCACCTCACCATTTTTTGAGAATTTCTTGAATGGAAAAGTTATCAATCTTCGACTAAGAATGAACCATTTGATATGTCCATCTCATCTCGTCCTCCTTTGTTGTTCACAAGCAATAACAATTATTTTCGTCTCACGGCAAATTCAATATTACATGCTCTATCTTCAAGTTCTCAATGTTTACTTTCGCTATTATTAATGAGTCGTGTAGTTTTTGATTTGTTTTTAACCCAAACAATATCTTCGAAATAAAAAACACGACGAGTGTTATTTGAGTTTAATTGTGTAAAAGCAAGACTAAAAGATGGTGCATTTTCAATGTTTTGAAGAAGAAAGAAAAAAATAAAAAATGAAGGACGAACAAACAATTTGAAGAGATGAACAAGTTACCTGTTTCATGTTGAATTAGTTTTGACAGGATAGAGACTTGATTTTGAATTTCAAAAATAATTGAGAAATTAACAGATAAGAAAATAGAGAGTGATTTTTGGAGTGAAATCAGAAAGTGATAAACTTTGATTTTTGGAGTTGTGAGTTATGCATCCGGCAGATTAGTTTTAGGAGGAAAATAAGGGATTTTAGAAAATTTTAGAAATGGTAGGGATTAATGGGAATTATGGATAAAAAAAATGTGTATATAAGTAATTTTTCCTTTATATTTCTTAGTTACCTGGTGGCCTCGAAGGCTCAAACAGAATTTTGTACTAGTTGTTTATGATTTTATATAAACAGTTGGGAGTAGCTATTATCTTTGTAGAGCAATTGACTAGGGTTTCACTGGTCAAGGTATTGGATTCGAAAGTGATTAGGGCATCATGAGAAAGTTTACAATTACAAATTATATGCAGATAAATTAGACGACACATACAACTATACTAAAAGCTATAATACTATTATTTATTATGACCCATTGACTATATAATTAAAAACTAATAAAAATATAAAAACTGTAGAGGGAAAATCTCTCCATAAACAAAATCTCTAAATGTCTACATTGTAGATACATTGTGCTATGCTATGAGAATAAGAATTTTCAATTTATAGATCTCCAAACTTTTCTTCTAAAGAAAGAATAAACCAAATATGGAAGAAAACAATGTTTTTCATTCAGAAAAACATTTATGCTAATGTTTTGTCTTTTTTTAGGAAAAAATAAACTTCAAATAAGGTAAAAAAATCAATGCTAAATCTTAACACAAAGGTTTATTTTTAAGTCGAGGTATACTTGTTTATTTTTTGGACTGCATGTGCCTGTCATGTGCCATTAGAAAGTAGTTCGACAGGGTCAGCTCATGCCTAAGTTTTGACATCAGGTCGAGTTGCTCCCCTCGAGTTTGGGGTGTGACACAAACCTTAAACAAAGTTGTGCTTGATAAAATCTTTGGGCTTTATGTGATAGATACAACCCCTCAAATAGACTATCGTTCTCATTCCTGAGACAATCATTCACTATCCTTCTGAATGATGACATATATCACGCCTCTAAACTTTTTCGTCCTCCTGAATGAGAAAAAATTGTTGAGAAACTTGTTTGACAAAATATCACAAAAAATGATATATCTTGTGATATCATTCTGCAATTATTAGTTGGATTTTTGAATTAGCAAGAACGAAAATAGTGTCAATTTGACATTTTGATAATGAAAGTTTTTTATCAGTTTGAAAAAATAAACGAGAATTTTATTTTAGAATCATGCTTTCAATTTCCATCACGTAAGAAACTTAAATAATATTTTGTCATTTCAAACTGACCTTTAAATCATTAAAATATGATGTCATAACTTTCGCTTAGTGTTCCATTTTTTCTGATCAAAATCAAGAATTTAAAGGTGAAACATCAAGGTATTGAGTAATGTGTAAATAATGATTAAAAACATATTCAATGAAGAAATCTCAAAACTTTTCTTTTGAATTGTCTAAAATGTGTTTTCAAGCTCCCAAAATCAAGTTATAGAGTTACAGTTCAAAATAGAATTTAAGTTCATAATTGTTTTTTTGCAATTGTGGCTCATCGTGATTGTGACCTACCAAGACAACCTGCCATTGAGAATGTGACAAAACCTTTAAGAACGCGAAACAAAACATAACTGGACCTAACTTGAACCTTTAACCCTTCAGATTATGAGCTTACCTCCGTAATCACGTGTAACGACCCGGAGTACCCCCTAGGTGTCACATGGCGTACTTGACCTCTCGGAGGTCTTATACAAGCCTCTTAGCATTCATTCATCACATAGGTATGAAAAGTAGTGCGAAATTAAAACTTATCACAATAAAGTCTATAAGGAAACTCTTTTATAAAACGTAAGAAGAACTAAGTCTCATCACAAAGCCACCTTAGAAACATCTCATTATCATAGGGTCACGACCCTTACATTGAAAGAAACTTTTAGTCTAATACAAAGTCTCTAGTGAAATAAAACTAGAAAGCACATTCATGTCCTAGAACATATGAGGACATACCAAGTCTTGAGAGACTTCTACTTCCCAAGCTTCAACTCTAAGAATCCTTACTCGCCGCCACCTACACTTTTAGAAGTAGAGAAGAATATGGAGTTAGTAAAATTAAGCACTAAGTATGATGACCATGCAATAAATCATGTAAAATGGACATTTTTGTGGAAATATGCTTTTCATGTTGTTTTGATAAAATCTCATAAACAAGGTACAAAAGACATCATACAAGTCCATCATCAACCACATAAGATAATACTCACATAATATTCAAGATAAAACCATAATCATTAAGTAACTCATTTAGCCATTAGATCCTCTACCTAAAGTTATCCTAAGGCCCACCTAAGTGAGACATGAAGAGACTGCCCATACAACTTCTTCAATACACACCTAAGTGTTCCTTAAGACTACCAAAGATAATGATGTTTCCTTTCCAATACAACCACAACAAGTCAACATTCATTACTAAATATTCTAAGAGAGACATTCTTGCATTTAACGGACTTCACATAATCGTCTTGGAAGACCTAGGAAACTCACTTTAGCAATTTCAAAGCCTACTCGTACCATGTGTAGATAGCGTCCCATTCCACCACCTACACGTTGTAGAACCTATCCAATAACTAGAATGCACATCTCACATGATGAGAATAGGCATTAACCGATATAGACCACACTAGCTAGGTATGGAATCCGGTGTCATAAGACCCCACACCGTGGAAGGTGTTCTACTTGCCAAAGATAGAACTAGGACACATCCCATGTAGGCACATGGTTTAGAGAATATCAAGGGCTTCTTTGTACTTTAGTATCATCCTCAAGTAGAGCTACTACTACAAGAATATTCACTCGGTGCTGTGCCTTGGTTCTCACAGAGTAAGTTCATTCACATAAGAGTACTTGAGAAGGTACCATCACTAAGCTCTACCAACTTATAATACCACTACCAAGAAGGGATCCACAAGGGTCTACCAATCAAGGTTCATTAGGATAGCTCATTCATGAAATAGGTACCATGTTAGGTCTATCTGATTCACCTCATGATAAACCTTCTTTTCATATTCAAGGTTTCACATTCACTTAGGGTTCTAGACTCATAAAGAAGGGGCACCATTCTTAGGTCTACCGGTTCAAGACATACTTTACAAAACCTCATTTATCATTCATGTATCAAGTAGGGACAACTAGGTCTAACTAAACAAGACACCATATCAACATTTAGAGACTCTTCATAGTCTATCATCATCACATACCAACGTTTAGAGGAAACATGCTTTCACTCACATTATCACATAGCTTTATACAAGTTCAGCTTGTCATCATATCACCACTTCACAATATATTTCTTTTCCACAGAACAACATAACAAACCTTCAATTCACATCATAGACCCATCAAGATCACAATCAAATAAGAACAAGAAGTAAGCACCTCCACTAGAAGTGGATCAAACCATACAAGAACAATTCAACAAGATCTAGAACAATTTAGGTCAACTTACCCTTCATCCAAGCCATGATAACCCTTTCTCAATTCTCCAAAAATTCATCATATTTAGGCATGAATATCAATATATAACAACAACACAACGCAATATAGACACAATTCTAACAATATCCAATCACATTTATCAAACCTACTTTGTAAGCCAATTTAGGAGATTTGCACAAAACATGGGTTATTCAAGGAATTATATTTAAATCATCTTTAAAACCTTGATTCAACATTAATACGTCAATATCATAACGTAGAAAATATTTTACCAATGAACCCATGCATAGAATAGAAATTGGGACAATTGATCATTGATTCACTTTTGAAAACCTTTGAATTGGACTTCTTCAATGAGAGGTTATTCAAGAATGAAGGTTCACCATACCTTATTAGTAGAAATCCCACGAAAATTGATGAAGAAATCACTTGAAATCCCTTCTCTTAGCTTGAATTTGACCTAGACCTTCAATGGTGTTCTTGAGAGAATGTATTTGAGGGGGAAGAGTTTTGATTTAGGTGATTGAGTCTAATTGAGGGCTTAATTGTTTTAATATACTTAAAATACCTAAAAACACTAAAGTAACTCACCATGACTTAATTGGAACGTGGGGTGAATTGGTAACTTGGCCGAGACAAGGACAGAATTGCAGGTCTTGACCAACGGCCACCACCTACGGATCGTAGGTGGTGTGACGGGCCATCATGCAGGTTGTCGTTTGGTTAAGAGACTTGTCCATGGGAGCTAAGGCTCCCTAGGCTAAGTTTTGACCTATGGAGGGGTTTGACGCTCCGTCAAATGATCTATTGGCCGTAGGTCACCCCATTTTGGTAGCTTTGGGTATTCAGCTTAGGGTCCTCCTCAATTATCCCTAGGTTGGTTCTTGGTGAGTCGTACCCGGATGCTTAACCCCTACACATGTCCTTCTACGCACTAGGGTCACCTCCCATTATTTTAGACTCCAAATGACACACCAAACCACATAAAACATGCAAGAGCACAGTAGCACACAAAAGACTAGTTTTCGAACGTCTTGGTCGTTCCTTGACGTTTGACTTCTAAACCATTCAAACCTTCCCTTGGATACTATTTCTCTTTGAATTAAAAAGTTATTAACTCAAAAAACTCACGTGAAGCTCTAATTTATCCTTATTCATTTTTAGGGTGTTTCAATACTCCCCCACTTGGAAAACATTCATCCTCGAATGACACTAAAACACTTATAACACTTTCAAGATTTAAAGACTTAAGACTAGCAACTCACCATCATACATTCAACAATATGTTCAATATATCATGCTAGAAGAAACATCGAATTTCCACCTATAGGTTCAAACACAACAAGAATATAGGAACAACATCTAACTCATCATGCATGAAGACTCCACATTTCTCATTTCACCTTTTGGAGAAACTTCCTTCTCCACCTTATATCATGCAACTACAACATTTTAAGCACATCATGCCAATTTCTCATAAAATTAAATTTATGCAATATTTCCAAAATCATATAGCATGCTCATAAATCAACTCATGCAATATTTATGCAATTTCTTATAGAGGCACAACAACATGAAAAACAAGGTCGATAAAGCTTATTTTACTATTTAAACATGAATTCATGAAAATATACAATACTATAAGGGGATCAAGAAAACTCATTTTCACAAAGACTCCCACAAATATGCAACATACTATTAAGAAATTCTAACTCTCAAGCTTGAATAGAATAGAATAGAAAAAATCTCATCATCCCTACCACATTACCATGCTCCCCTACTTAGAAGGAACTCATCACAACACAAAAAGGAAAACTATAACTTACCGGCACCTTCATCCGAATTTGCTTCCTTGTTAGCTTGAAGAGAAAGACTTTCTTCTAAAATGCTAGATCCCATCCTTTTTCAGTCGCAAGTGCTGCTATAACTAATTGGTTCTTCAGTTGATTGGTGAACAAAGGAATTTATTACAGAACAGTAAAGAAATATAAGAACATGACTGTCGACAGCTTGAAAAAGGCCTCAACCAGCAAAGGGGGAAAGCCATGCCAATCCAAGCACAGTAAAAGTATGCCCACTCTACCTTTCTTTCTTTACCCTAGACTCCGTTCTTGCATAGAAGCGATTCTTCTTTTGTTTACCAACAATCGGACCATTATAAGGAGCTTTCTTGGAATCTCTCCCTCTAGTAGCATGAGTAGGAAAATCCCTCACCCTGTGATCACTCTTCCCACATTCATAACACCCACTAATACCGGCTAGACACTTCCCAAAATGTTTTTTCCCAAAATGTGAGCAAATAGGTTTTGTCAACTTGGGAAGCACCACCTCTCTCATAGTTAACCTTTGGAGCACTAGGAACATCTTGATTAAGAGCCCTATTCTTAAACCTAGGTTGACCTTGCTCATCAGTTCTTCCCCTCTTTACATCTCTACCCCTCCTTTTAAACTTAGACTTCTCAGTGGATTGAGCATACACAACAAGCCTAGATAGAGTCATGTTATCATGGAGATTGCCGTATGACACTCTTCTTTCACCGGATCGGAAATATATATCAAGAACCTACTCATCTCATCTCTAGGGTTAGACACCAAAGATGGAGCATATTTATACGACAAAGTAAACTTCAAAGAATACTCCTCTACACTCATATTACCTTGTCTAAGGTTTATAAGCTCCTCAATCTTAACCTTCTTCGTCTCACGGGGAAAGTACTTCCCTAAGAATGCTTTCTTAAAGTCTTCCAACTCTATAGGACCCGATTTAACCATCCTATTTTCCTTTCATTGTGTGTACCACACTTGAGCAACCTCCTTCAATTGGTATGTAACTAACTCCACCTCCTACCTAGAAGATACACCCACAACATGAACTATCTTATAAACCTCATCCAAGAATGCTTGGGGATCCTCTCCACCTTAGAGCCAAAGATAGGAGGATTCATCCTCAGAAATTCCCTCAACCTAGAGATCATAGTACTCTCAAGATAATTCACCCTAGGGCCCACATATCTATATGCTTGAGCCGTCATGGCTCGGGATAGGGTAAGAAGAGCCCCTCTAATCTCGTCATTAGTCATGTCCGGGGGAACCACCGAAATCTCATTACCTTGATTAGCTATAGGGATTTGTTCATTTTGAGGAACTTGCTCATCTCGGGGAGGAACTCCCTCATTCAGTACTCCTTTCTCCACTCTTCTTGTGGGTATCCTTTTTGTATTCATATCCTATAAACACAAGATAAAGAATTAGGAAAAGACACTTATTAAACTCAACTCTATGGCACGACACAAGAGTAATGAAGAAAGTGAAACTTCTTCGTCCTATAGCCTCTCACTCATAGATGTGTCGCGACTCACACCGATGAACAAGACTCTACTAGACGTGGCCTTATGAGACTTTGAACCTTAAAGACCTCTTTATAACTTCATGATCTGATACCAAGTTTGTAACGACCCCGAGTACCCCTAGGTGTCACACGACGTACTTGACCTCTCGGAGGTCTTATACAAGCCTCTTAGCATTCATTCATCACATAGGTATGAAAAGTAGTTCAGAATTAAAACTTTTCACCATAAAGTCAATAAGGAAACTCTTTTATAAAACATAAGAAGAACTAACTCTCATCACAAAGCCACCTTAGACACATCTCATTATCATAGGGTCACGCCCCTTACATTGAAAAGAAACTTATAGTCTAATACAAAGTCTTAATGAAATAAAACTAGAAAGAACATCCATGTCCTCGAACATAGAGGACATACCAAGTCTTGAGAGAATACTACTTTCCAAGCTTCAACTCTAAGAATCCTCACTCGCCACCACCTACACTTTTAGATGTATAGAAGAACATGGAGTTAGTACAATTAAGCACTAAGTATGATGACAATGAAAGAAATCATGTAAAGGGACAATTTTAAGGAAATATGTTTTTCATGCTATTTTGATAAAATCTAATAAACAAGGTACAAAAGACATCATACAAGTCGATCATCATCCACATAAGATAGTACTCACATAAACTTCAAAATAAAACCATAATCATTAAGTAACTCATTTAGCCATTAGACTCTCTATCTAAAGTTATCCTAACACCCACATAAGTGAGACATGAAGAAACCACCCATACAACTTCTTCAATACACACCTAAGTGTTCCTTAAGACTACCAAATATAAGGATGTTTCATTTCCAATATAACCACAACAAGTCTACATTCATTACTAAAGATCCTAAGAGAGACATTCATGCATTTAAGGGACTTCACATAATGGTCTTGGAAGACCTAAGGAACTCACATTAGCATCTTCAAAGCCTACTCGTATCATCTGTAGATAACGTCTCATTCCACCACTTACACGTACCTATCAATTAACTAAACTGCAGATCCCACATGATAAGAATAGGCATTAACCGACATAGACCACACTAGCTAGGTATGGAATCCGATGTCATAAGACCCCACACCGAGGAAGGTGTTCTACTTGCCAAAGGTAGAACTAGGACACATCTCATGTAGGCACATGGTTTAGAGAATATCAAGGCTTCTTTGTACTCTAGTCTCATCCTCAAGTAAAGCTACTACCATAAGCATATCCACTCGGTGATTTGCCTTGGTTCTCATATAGTAAGTTCATTCACATAAGAGTATTTGAGAAGGTACCATCTCTAATCCCTACCAACTCATAATACCACTACCAAGAAGGAATCCACAAGGGTCTACCGATCAAGGTTCATTAGGATAGCTCATTCATGAAACGGGTACCACGCTAGGTCTATCTGATTCACTTAATTATAAACCTTTGTTTCATATTCAAGATTTCCCATTCACTTAGGGTTCTAGACTCATCAAGAAGGGGCACCATTCTTACGTCTACCGGTTCAAGACATACTTTACAAAACCTCATTTATCATTCATGTATCAAGTAGGGACAACTAGGTCTAACTAAACAAGACACCATATCAACATATAGAGACTCTTCATAGTCTATCATCATCACATACCAACGTTTAGAGGAAACATGCTTTCACTCACATTATCACATAGCTTTATACAAGTTCAACTTCTCATCAAAACACCACTTCACAATATATTTCTTTTCCACAGAACAACATAACAAACCTTCAATTCACATCATAGACCCATCAAGATCACAATCAAATAAGAACAAGAAGTAAGCACCCCACTAGAAGTGGATCAAACCATACAAGAACAATTCAACAAGATCTAGAACAATTTAGGTCAACTTACCCTTCATCCAAGCCATGATCACCCTTTCTCAATTCTCCAACAATTCATCATATTTAGGCATGAATATCAATATATAACAACAACACAACGCAATATAGACACAATTCTAACAATATCCAATCACATTCATCAAACCTACTTTGTAAGCCAATTTAGGAGATTTGCACAAAACATGGGTTATTCAAGGAATTATATTTAAATCATCTTAAAAACCTCGATTCAACATTAATACATCAATATCATAACGTAGAAAATATTTTACCAATGAACCCATGCATAGAATAGAAATTGGGACAATTGATCATTGATTCACTTTTGAAAACCTTTGAATTGGACTTCTGAATGAGAGGTTATTCAAGAATGAAGGTTCACCATACCTTATTAGTAGAAATCCCACAAAAATTGATGAAGAAATCACTTGAAATCCCTTCTTCTAGCTTGAATTTGACCTAGACCTTCAATGGTGTTCTTGAGAGAATGTATTTGAGAAGGAAGAGTTTTGATTTGGGTGATTGAGTCTAAGTGAGGGTTTAATTGTTTTAATATACGTAAAGCACCTAAAAATACTATAATAACCCACCATGACTTAATTGGAAAGTGGGGTGAATTTATCAATTCACCCCTCACTTGGCCGAGACAAGGACAGAATTGCAGGTCTTGACCAACGGCCACAACCTACTGACCGTAGGTGGTGTGACGGGCCATCCTGCAGGTCGTCATTTGGTTCAGAGACTTGGCCATGGGAGCGAAGGCTCCCTAGTCTAAGTATTGACCTACGGAGGGGGTTGACGCTTCGTCAAATGACCTACTGGTCGTAGGTCATGGTCGTAAGTCACCCTATTTTGGCAGCTTTGGGGTTGAGCTTAGGGTCCTCCTCAAGGACCCCTAGGTTGGTCCTTGGGGAGTAGTATCCGAACGTTTAATCCCTACACATGTCCTTCTACGCACTAAGGTCACCTCCCATCATTTTAGACAACAAACGATACACCAAACCACATAAAACATCCAAGAGCACACTAGCACACAAAAGACTAGTTTTCGAACGTCTTGGTCGTTCCTTGACGTTTGACTTCAAAACCACTCAAACCTGCCCTCAGATACTATTTCTCATTAATTTAACAAGTTATTAATCAAGAAACTCATGTAAAGCTCTAATTTATCCTAATTCATTTTTAGGGTGTTTCATCACGATGACCCATCACCCAAGAACCACCCCCCTTTTTATTCACAAATTTGACACTTTTGTAGCGAATGTAAAGAAAGAATCAACTTGCACTAGATTAGAAAAACTTGTAGCTTAACCAACTTCTCAATTTTTTTTATTGGACGCTGAAGATTTGCTTAAAATCCCTCTTAACGCAAATTAAATGTAAACTTAGAGTATAAACAACATTTTGGACCTACAAAAATAATCAAAACACCTATTTGAGATCATCTTGACGAAATATTGATAGAGGTCAACTTTTTTGTTGGAAAAGGTTAGAAATTCTTAAACTCTCATGTAATGACTTAAAACTCATCCAAATGCATTGGGACCAAACTAAAGGTCCAATTTGCTAGAATATCACATTTCAAAATCAACGGAGTTGTTAGAATTTCATTTCGAGCTCATTTTCCACAAATGATGACTTTGGTCACTATTCCAACTTCCCAAAATGAAAACTCATCGGAATTATGGTCAATAACATGAGGAATCGTACCATACAAACCAAATATGCCATAATAAAGTTGTTAAAAAAGAGCGAAACAATAAAAATACGAAGAAAAAAATGACTATGAGGGTTATTACAATATGAATCGTGACATGCATCTGGAGCTGTCTAATAAGCCAATACTTAGATTACAAGACAAACATATTGTTTTCGCACATATATTTATTAATGATATATATCATTTTTATTTTTTTATTATTTCTTTAATAGATTAGAATAAAGAAAATGTTAAACTATGTAAATTGAATAAAAATGTTCTTAATTGACGTTTGGTCCAAAAATATCTTTATCGTTAATAATTTGGTAAAAAAATTGTCCCTACTGATTAATTGTTTGGCCGTAAATACTCATATTGTTACTTAATGGGACAAAAATGTCTTTTTGCATAATAATATATTAATATATTTTTTTCCTACAAAAATATTACTTTTAAAGAATTCTATTTTTGTTTTCTTCTTTTAAAATCACTTCAACTAACAAATAAGTAGGAAATAATCTTATGTTTCTTCTTAATATCAATTTAACATTTAAAATAAATCAACTATGTGTACCGTTTTAATTAATAATATAGGTCATAAATATAAGATAATAGCAATAAATATCATAAATTTTCATTAAGATAATGATTAAAAAAATAGGTTATTCGAATTGAAGTAGAATAAACATTTATTAAGTAGGCGTTTGGCCATGTGATACCATATCACGATATGGTATCATGAGATGAAATCAGCGTTTGGACATGCGATTTTACGCTGATTTCATCTCATGATATGGTATCATCAGATGTGATACCATATCCTCCAAAAACCATGATATGTAATTGATTCACAGAATTTTGTTAAAACAACCCCACATTTATATCTACTAACTATTAATTTCACATATAGCCACTTAAAAATAATTAATTACTCTCCAAATCTATAGTTTGATAATTACAATTTGTAGCTACATATTATATGGAGGAGATAGGCGAGCGAGACTGGGAGAGATAGGAGAGAGGCGAGAGAGAGGGGGGAAAGAGTGGGAGAAAGGTGAATCATATATGTATATTGGTTAGATAATTGTATACTATACATATGTATTTGTATATATGGCGAGCGAGACTTGGAGAGGGAGGAGAGAGGCAAGCGAGATCGAGAGAAGGAGGAGAGAGGCGAGTGAGAGAGGGCGGAGAGTGGGAGAGAGGTGAATTGTATATGTATATAATTGTATATAATTGTATATTATACATATGCATTTGTATATATAGCAAGCGAGATTGGGAGAGGGCGGAGAGAGATGAGCGAGGTTGAGAGTGGGAGAGAGGTGAATTGTATATGTATATAATTGTATATAATTGTATATTATACATATGCATTTGTATATATAGCAAGCGAGATTGGGAGAGGGAGGAGAGAGATGAGCGAGGTTGAGAGAGGGAGGAGAGAGGCGAACGAGAGAGGGCAGAGAGTGGGAGAGAGGTGAATTGTATATGTATATAGGTTAAATAATTGTATATTATACATATGTATTTGTAAATCTTGGCGAATTATACATATACAAACGTGACTAATTGTACAAACTCGAAGTCAACCCACGTAATTAATGTATAATGTTAGTCGCGAGTGGTAATTATAGCAAACTATAGCTATAATGAGTAATTAAATAGTATAAGTTTGCTTAACCGCGTAATTTTCCCAATAAAATTTATAATCACATTATTACTTTTTATAATTTATTATTCTCACCGATATAAAATTTATTATTCTGACCAACATATAATCACTTTAACTCACACTTCACATAGTTGAGTAATAAAATCTTGAAAAGACCGTGAAAGGTATTTCATTTTTACTCAAATATATTGATGAAACAATTACTTAAGTGGAAAACAAATAACTTTATAATAATTTATTAAACGATTTTATGATTTTTTATTTATTTGATAATATTAAATAAACAATTGGGGCTATTTTAGTAGTTTTAGAACTTATGGAATTTTTATGTTTATGAGAAAATAAACAACACCAAAATTTTATATCGCACGTCCAAACAAAACTTCAATTTCATCTATCATAATACTATATCATGATTCCATATCGCATGGTCAAACGGGCCCTAATTAAAAAAAGGAAAAATGGTCAAATATGCCCCTAAACTATTCGAAAAGGTCTAGATATACCCTCCGTTTAAAGTTTGGTTCACTCATGCCCTCGCCGTCCAACTTTTGGTCCAAATATGCCCTTATGGGCGTTAGTTGTCATGTTAAACATATCCAACTCATTTTTCATTTTTTTAAATGACACATGAATTGTCATGTCATTTTGACCTTACCACATGACATTTATATGAAAATGGAAAGATATTCGGACTCATAAACGCCTAATCCGACCCATAAATCAACTCCTTTTAAATACACTATCCGACCCATTTTTAACATTTTTGTTTAAATTTTATTTTTTCGGTAAATCCCGAAAATGAGTAATTGATTAATAAAAAACAGGAAAAATAGGAAAAACTATAAAATTAACACAAAAAAATCACAAATAAATATAGTAACCTTAAATCTAACATTTCAATATTTTTTAAAAATTTTATTTTTTTGGTAAATCTCGAAAATGAGTATTTGATTAATAAACAAATATGAAAAGTATGAAAAAAATGTAATATTAACGCCAATAGTTCACAAATAAATATAGTAACATTCATTCTACAATTTTTTTTAAATTTTTATTTTTTTCGACAAATTTCGAAAATGATAATTTATTAATAAAAAAAGGAAAAATATGAAAACAAAATAAAAAATTTACGTCAAAATTCACAAATAAATATAGTAACCTTAAATTCAATAATTTCAATATTTTTTTCATATTTTCCTATTTTTTATTTTTGCGTAAATTTTATATTTTTTCATATTTTTTTATTAATAAACTCATTTTTGGGATTTGTCGAAAAAAATTAAAATTTAAAAAAATGTTGAAATTGTTGAATTTAGGTTACTGTATTTATTTTTTATTTTTTGGCGTTAATTTTATATTTTTTTTTTATATTTTTTATATTTTTTATTAATCAATTACTCATTTTCGAGATTTATCGAAAAAATTAAAAATTAAAAAAAGGTGTTTAAATTGAATTTAAGGTTACTATAATTATTTGTGAATTTTTAGCGTTAATTTTTTAATTTTTCATATTCTTCCTATTTTTTTATTAATCAATTACTCATTTTCGGAATTTATCAAAAAAAATAAAAATTAAACAAATTTGTTGAAAATCGGTCGGATAATTTACTTAAAAGGGGTTTGATTTATGGGTCGGATTAAGTGTTTATGAGTCTGAATATCTTTCCATTTTCATATAAATGTCACGTTGTAAGGTCAAAATGACATGACAATTCCATGTGGCATTTAAAGAAATGAAAAATGAGTTGGATATGTCGAACATAACAACTAACGCCCATAAGGACATATTTGGACCAAAAGTTGGACGGCGAGGGCATGAGTGAACCAAACTTTAAACGAAAGGTATATCTAGACATTTTCGAATAGTTTAGGGGTATATTAAGCCCTTTTCCCTTAAAACAAAATGTTATTTGGAAAAAAATAGAGGGAGTTTAAAAGTTATTATTTACCCTATTGCTCCATTGATTGATGTTAAGAACTACTAATGGGAGTGGAAGTCGCTAATTAGTGGATCCCCATTTCAACTTCGTCCCTGTAATTCTTCTCGTCTCAGCCTTTCTTTCAGGTATTGAAATCCCTAATTACTTTTCAACAAAATCAGTTTTGCGAAATTCTTTTCAATTATCATCGTGGAGTTTAAACCCATCGCTAATTTGTTTGTTAAGAAGTAGTTTGTATTAGAGTGAATTGAGCTTGAAATTCTGTATGTATACAATGGATTGTAGCTGATAGAACCCAAAACCTCAAACCAATTGTTTATTTGGACAAACTGACCTTTCTATTGAAGAATTTAAATGAATGACCCTGTTTTATATATTGTTGGTATTGTTTGTTGGCATCATGGCAAGTAATGCTTTCCCAGGGGTTGAGCCCTTTCTTATGGTGTCTTGCTTTTGATTACACTATTTTAGGTTATCGCATTATTTTGTAGTTGTTACTGTTTCCTTATTAGTTGTTTGCTTTGTCTTTTCATTATTTTGATAGGTTATACTCCGGCTGAGGGTCCTTCAGAAAAAGTCTACTTGCAGTCAGGGTGTCTTCGTCAGAAGAAAATGATACACCGACTCATTAAATAACATATTTTTGGACATAATAGGTTGTTGTAGCCTAGTGGTTTCAACCCCTTTTGTGGGTTTCAAACACCTTGAATGAGCCAGTGTAATGCTTTTGTATTTGAGTTTGAAATCTATAAATACCTTACAAATTCTTGATTTCTTCTTTATCGTTTTGTTTGTTTATCTTGTGTTCAACTTTTGTTGCATTTACTCTTTCTATTTTACCAGAATCGATATCATATGATTTCTTTCTTATATCTTTTGGTGTCGTATATTGTTCTTGCTTGTTCCACTTTACTTGTTTTAGAGTGCTTAACTTTACTTTGCTGTGTTACAATGCTTTATATGCTCCTCTTCTTCTTTTTTTTCACACCATTCATCACTTAAAATGGGTTATTCTTTGTTTCCATAAAAAGATTCAAACAACTGATAGATAATTTTGTGTGTCTTCTTTTCCAACTCATGTATTCCATGTTCAGATTTCATCGAAATAGCATTTCAAAGTGTACTCTAGCTTATGCAAAGTTACGCTATGACTTTGTAAGATCCCTTACTTGAATTTGACAAATGTGGCTAACATAATTGTAATTCGTCAATCAGATCCATGGCAACTGGAACTTCTTCATCGTCTTTACTTCCTGCTGATGAAGAAGATGAGATGCTGATGCTATATGGGTCCGAATCAGGTTGGGTTGAGGCCAAAAATCACTGTGATCACCTGGCTTCTTTGTCCTCTGATCTCACCCATATTCCAACTCCTGATACTCCTTGCAACAGGTTCATCTTGTTACAACCCTATATTTTCTTCTCCTCCGCAAACTCCTAGAGACCCGTACATATCATATTATATTGTATGGTATTACTGTACTTCTTGTCGCACTAAGTTGTTAAGTGGTACATTTGTCTTTGTTTCATTTTATTTCCTTCTTTCTTGGGCTTGTAATGATATTAATTTGTGTTACTTGTTTTATGCAATAAGTAGTCTGATAAGCATTTTTATTTCTATTAGACTTCCAATGTTTAGCTATTCAAAACTTGTTTCTAGATTAAATTATCACGGATTAACAATCATGTTTAACAATTACAGTATTTTTTCCCCTTTCAAGCACCCCATAGTAGGCACTAAGCACTCCTTTGCATCTAGGACCTTACCCCAGTTCTCTTTTTGTGGTGATGTTACTAATTTACACCAAATATAAGGAATAGAGAATGTAAGAAGTGTTAGCAAGCTATGTTACCCGGACTCTTCCAAAGTGTCATCGGGTGTGTGTCGGATCCTTTAAAAGTAACTAAGTTGCTTGGACTCTACAAAAATGTTGCCGCACCCGTGTTGAATCCTTTAAAAATGCATTTCTTTTGATAGATGTTTATAGTTATTCCAGACTAGGAAGGATTGGTTTTAATTTAGTTTGCTTGGTTTCGTTATTAAACCTACTATACCTGTGAAAGTTAGCTAATGATTATAGAATTTCTGGTTGGAAGATAAGGAATTTGGTGACAGTTTGCAAAAATCTTTTTGAAGGTGCCAACATCCAGCAGAGAATTGGCTATGTTTGTGCTGCAAGGAGGTTCTTTGCAGTCGATTTGTTAATAAGCACATGCTTGAGCATTACAAGCTGACCGATCACTCTTTAGCCCTCAGCTTTAGGTAACATTTGTGAGACAAGACGTCAATATCTTTCATCATTTTATTTGTCGCATCTTTGAGCTGAAGATACACGTGTTTATGGATTTCCTTTTTTTTTTGCTGGAGCAGTGATCTATCAGTATGGTGTTTCGCCTGCAATGCGTATTTAGATGCTCAAGTTATAATGCCGTTGCAGTCTGTTCATTTCACTGCCTACGTACTGAAGTTTAATGAGCCTCCACCTTTACGAGCAGTGGAGTGTGTACATATTACAGATAACAAAGCAGACGGTTCTTCTACTTCTGGGAACTAATCCTTTGTTCTTCTCTTTGATGCCTCTGATGTTTAGCGAAAACTTATTTGGATCGTGGTGTTTTAATCTAGATATTAGCTCATTAACTTCTTATTTCTGTGCTTCGTAAGCAAAATAGTTTCTTGAGGGATGCACCATTTTGCGCGAACAAGAACAATGTAAAATCTGTCTGAACTCTAAGGAAATATAATTAGAGTTTAGAACTATCTGGCTGCTGGTAAAAATTGGGTTGCCCAATTCTGGACATCTTTGTTAAAGGATTTCAAAATTGACTCAAGAAGAGGTCATTAAGTACTTGTGTAAAGTGGAGGCAAATAGTCTGGTAGACCTTTCATACTTGTATCAATTTGTATTGTGAACATTTTTACTTAACTATTTCTCATCTGAACCTTAAACTTACTTAAATTAAGATTTTTAAACCCTCGGACTGTTGACCAGACTTATGTGACATTTGTTTTGCTGAGTAGGTTATGGCGCGTGTTGTCACACTTATAAGAGCAAGTGGAAGCAATGAATTTCTTTAAAAATTATTAAATAATTTAATAATTAAAAAAAAAAAAAAACGTTCCCAACCCACCCTTTTCTAAAAAGAAAAAAAAAATGTCCCCAGCACCCACCCTTTTCTTGAACTTTTCTTGAAGGCAAAAATTAGATGCAAATTTTTAGATGTGTCATCATAAATGTTATCTTCTTGCAAAGATCAAATTTAGGATCTTGACTCTTGAGAATTTTGATTTTTCAAATGTAATCATATTTTAGGGGATGGGTGTTGAAGTTGTTTCTTAATTTTCCTGCAAATTGATTTATGGATGAATTTTACAATCATTTTATGCGGATCTGACGGCGGTTGCTAGATTTTGCTTGGTTTCCCTTCAAGTTACATAAGCTTGCTTGATTTCTCATGATCACAATCATCTTTCTACATATTTGACAATGCGTTGAGATTTGTCTTTGACTATGCGTTCTTTTCTTTTTTTTTCTTTTACGAAGACACCAAAAATGCTCCCAATCTATTTCATAAAGTTGTTATATGTCTATTTAAATTCATTGAATAAAGTGATGCTCCTTTTTCTGTGAAAAAAATGAAGAAAAAAAAAACAAGGGATATGGAGATGGTTTTGACATGATTGTGGGTCAGGGAAGGTGGAGAAAGGTGAGAGAAAAATAATTCTATTTTAATTGTTAAAATAGAAATTTATTGATTTTGCCTTTTATTCAACAATTTTATTGATAATTAAAAAATAGTTATGAAGAAAATTATGACATGACATTAATATATATTACATGGATATGACATGTCATCTATGTAAGGGAGAGTGAGCTACACAAATGGTCGGAGGGATTTAAAAAGTTTTGTTTTAATTGAGTTTAAGAGTTCAAATGACAAAAGTGTAAGTAGAAGGGTTCACACTACAAATTGATACAAGTATAAGGGTTCACCAAAATATTTTGCTTAAAGTGGATATGATTATACTTTTCAAAATTACTAAGGGATAAAGAAATGGAAATTGAAGAGAGCTCAATAAACAACATCCAATTTATACTTATAGTGTGTCTTATGTCAATAAAAATAGGGATACTTTCACAATATAACAATTGATAATTACAAGTTATAGCTATATTTTAAATGACAATATTTGTAGTTGGTATTATATCTGTAATTATGCAAATTCTGAAAATTTCAATTTTTTAAAAAAGGGAAAGAATGTAATTTCGATTGTGGAAAGAAAAACAATCACTTAAATGACGCAATTATATCTCTTTATCAAATAGGACACATTCATACGAACAACACAAGGTGTTGTTCATGCTATCATTGTCTCTCTGCCATCAAACAAAAATTCAATTGATTTCATCATTATAAAAGCAAGCATGTAATACAATAAATTCAACTTACATGTATGTATGTCGAATTTTTGTGCAGAAATGAATATTTGATTTGCATTGTTTTGTGGTTTTCATTTGCAGTCAATTAGATGAAGAACTTGAAAAAACACACAATTGAATTGATTCATATTTCTAATTGTATAAATTATGCATTAATAATTGGAGTTCCATTCGGACAATTGTATGCAATTATTTCTAATAGATCAAAAATTAACTAATTTTTATTCGTGATTGTATAATTACTTTATTGATAATTGGAGTTTTGGTTGAAAAATCTGTTTTCAATTGTATTTCAATTGATTTAGAGAGATGAATTGACAGCTGCAATTTGAGTACGTAAATGTATAAAAGCAGAAATCAATTGCATGATCTATTGTTTGTATAGTATAAGTTAACTAATTACGTTTGTAGTTGTATAATTGACAAATTTGATTTGTGGACTTGTATAATTTGATTGTTGACTTGTATATTTTGTATATGTATAATTTTACATTATTTGTTTAGTGAAAAGTTGTTTGTTGAATGTGTGTTTGTATATTTTTGAATTCTTGTTAGTATATGTATACATGATTTATTTTTGTCTGTACATGAATGTCTTCCATCGATATTTTGACAATGCATTCTGAAAAATAGGATTATGCAAACTGTTACATTGACTACGTTATCGTGGGATACTTTTTAGAGAAAAAGTGTTTTACACGGAGTTGTATAATACATAAATTGTATATGCATAAAAAGTTATAACTCAGTTGAATACATATAAATAGTTATAACACTTCAGAGACGGACATTTCATATACAAAATTAGTTGAAAATTTATAACACTTTAAATACAAAAGCTTCATATACAAAATCAATTGAATACGTATAACACTTCATATACAAACACTCCATATATAAAAGAAATTTTTTTAACAAAATGAGTTAAGACCCATAAATTCCTAATATAAGAGTATTTACAAGCAATGACTTGGGCCAAAAGTGACCCAGTCTATCAACAAGAATACCATCAAAGAAAGTAAATATCCAATACAAACCAAAAGGTGCAAATTAGGAAAGAAAATGTCTAAACTCCCAGCTTTTTCAACCTCAATTGTAACCCCTGATTTCCTTGCACTTCCATTGATGAGTCAATCCACACCAAGATGAAGTGCATATCTCTTACCACTCCAAGTATTGTATCGCGTATTTGATGATTTTCAGCTGGTAATTCAGAGTCGTCGAAGGAGCTTAACTCAGTTTTTTTGTTCATCTAAAACCCAATCTAATTCCCAGCGTGTAGCTTCTAAGGCTCTACCAATCTTGCGTCTATCAGATAATCACACCTCTAATATCAAACCTTTTGTCAATGCAGATCCCCAAGAATAGGTCCACAGTAACTATACCCAACGCTAAGTCTCAAATCTCTAATCTATTTTTCATTAAAGTAGTTATCTTCCAAGCAAAATCTCAATGGGTTGAATCCCAATTAGGATTAATACCACCATTACACAACCTATTGGGTAAAGGAAATTTGGGGAGAATGGGTAAAATAGGGTTAATCGAGTTATTCTAAATGGGGTCGGGTCATTGGGTTAAAATAGGGAATACTTTTTTTAAAACATTCAGGTCAATTTTGGGGATTCTATATAATGAGGAATAAATTTGGTGAAATTAGTAACGGGAGGAATAAAATCAACTTCATTTAACAGCGAGGATAAAATTAAATAAAATTAAATAATAAACTAAAGTTAAGGGATAATTTTTATGCTTTTCCCTTTAAAATTTATATTGAACTCTTTTATTAATTTCAACAGATCCAACATGCTAAGGATGATTTCCTTGAGAAGCTATTGTCTTGATATGGTACTAATGGAGACCTCAAGCTCTCATTAGGTGTAAGTACTCAAATCAAATGAATTTACTTCAGACAACAACTTGATCAACATTTTTACCTTTATTTTGAATCTCCTTGACACTAATAAAAGGAAAATGGAAACTGATAGTTAAAAGACTTGTATTATCTGTTATTTCTGAATATGCCTTCTTATATATGTTGTTTCAACTTTGTCTAAATTAAGTATCTTCGTTCCTTCACTAGGGATTTTCAGAAATTGACTAAATTGAAAATCACCTGCAAAAAAGAACACCAAGTTAGCAAAAAACAATCAACAAAAGTATTTTCTTCCCTAAGGGAATGTTGTACGCTTGCTGAAATATCTCTTCTCAATCTCTTAATGATACTGACTTCCAACGCCACGCTCCGTGGCACTTCCCACTTCCCTTCAAGAATATGCACCATAGCTAACGAGTCTGTCTCAATAATAATATTAGCAATATCATGCTCAATGCAGTAGATAAGACTCTCCCGTATAGCTCTAGTTTCAGCTACCATATTGGTAGTATCCTGAATTATGATTCCCTTAGCAACCACCAAGTCACCCTTATAATTCCTAGTACAAAAAGCTGTCAAACATGGTTCAGGATTCCCTTTAGATGCACTGTCCGTGTTGCACTTAAGGATATTGTTAGGGGGAGGGTTCCATTGAAAAATTCTAAAAAACGTTCTGGTCCGTACTGTTCCAATTGTGATAGGATATAAGGCCAAGAAGTGTTGTTACATTGTACTTCAAATCTGATCTGAATGAATTTCAAAATTGTATCATTAATATCCAAAAATACTCTATATTTTGAAAAAGACCCTCCATGAAGAATAGTGTTTCTTCTCTTCCACAAAAATCATAAAATAAAGATAGGTATTGCCTGATACACTACCTTCACCTTTCCACTTTCCACCATAACCTTATGATTTGTTTTAAATTGAGCATAGAACCCACAATTCCAGTAACATGTAAATAGTGGTTCCAAATTTTGTTAGCAAAATCTCCAGTCAAATATAAATGCTCAATTTTTCTTCCATTGGGCTCATACAACATCTGCAATTCAACATCTCAAACCAAATAAAGACCCTCCATAAAGAATAGCGTTTCTTCTCTTCCACTAAAACCATAAAATAAAGATATGTATTGCCTGATACACTACCTTCACTTTGTAATTTCCTTTCACTTTCCACCATAACCTTATGAATTGTCTTAAATTGAGCATAGAACCACAATTCCAGTAGCATGTAAATAGTGGTTCCAAATTTTGTTAGCGAAATCTCCAGTCAAATATAAATGCTCAATAGTTTCTTCCATTGGGCTTATACAACATCTGCAATTCAACATCTCAAACCAAATAAAGAAGTTATTTTTAAAATATATGAGCTAAGTATATTTTTGGAAGTAGTATTGAGCACTGATATGGGGATGCGAGTTCATATTAACTTAAGTATCCATAAACCATGTAGCCATCATGGGTATTAAAGGATCATACTTTTTAAATGATCACTTAAGTTAATCTAATGGGTCCACTAAGTTAAGTATTCTATATGACAGCAAAGTATAGGACAATTCTGGCAGCGTGGGCAAGACGTTGTATCACCACTTAGGCTCTTAATGATTTTTGTCGGTTAGAGAAACTCCCACAGTAGTAATTGCATGGTTCCTCAAGGGATTATGCTTAGTATGAATGGGGGTATGAGACTTCATTCATGCATTGCACAAGTAGACTCTGAGAGGGAGCATGGTATGCCTTTTATGATATTATGATTATGAGTTGACATCATGTTCTTAAACAATTTTTCTTTACATTGCACTTGTTTTAAACTCCTTTATAATAAAATGTGTTCAGTTAAGTATTCATGAGTTGAGTATTTCAAGTCGAGTATCATATCTTTGAAGTTGAGTATCTAATCTTTGAGTTGAGTATCATATCTTTGAAGTCGAATATCATATCTCTGAGTTGAGTATCTTATCCTTGAGTACTTCTAAATTGAGTAAGTTTGAGTATCTTTGAGTACCCTTGAGTACTCTTGAGTTGAGTGAATTGAGTAAGGTAAGCATGTTTCTTTTTATCAAGATTCAAGCTTATGTTATGCTTTAAAATTCCCTTTACATGATCGTACATTTCACGCACTAAGTCATTTGGTCTGCATCTTCTCATGATGCAGACACAGGTATTCAGGATCATCAGGAGCTTCATGATACATTCGAGAGTTTGAGTTAGCTATGGTGAGCCTCCTTGCTTTCGGAGGATTTCAATTACCTTTCAGTTATATAAGTTTTTAGGATATCGTGGGTCTTGTCCCGACTTTCATCTTTATTAGTTAGAGGCTTCATAGATAGTCAATATTGTTGAGAAGTCTGTATCATTTATTTTATTAAATGTTCTAAAGACTAAAGTTGTCTATTTTATGGTGAGTTGAATATATAAATTTTATTCGCAGTTAATCTTTTAAGTTAAAGCATTGTATTTGAGTTATTGATTTTATTATGTTTTAAGCTTTTGCATGCTTAAGTTAGTGTTCCGCTTGTAGTCAGTCAGGATGGGGGTTCGCTTCGGGACCATCAATGGTTCTTGAATGCAATCACATCCAGAGTGTAGACTCGAATCGTGACAATAAATAAAGTATTTCTCTCTATTTATTGCACTGTCGTATCTTTTATTAGACATACAAGTTTATCAAGACATAGATTAACAAGAAATTTAAAAAACCTTCATAATAAAATATGTACTGTTAGATGTACATTTTTGTTGTCAATTTAAAGTCCATAACTGACAACAATATTCATAATTGGAGATCCTCATAACTGGCAACATTAACTATCAAAATAAAAATAACATTTACATGATTCAACAACTGTCTTAATCATCAACCACAAAAAACCAACCATTTAAAAAATCATCTTTCTTAATTATCTACCCACTTCAAAAATTAATTGTCTGAAAATTCAACCATCAAAAACTAATTGTCTTACTATCAACACAAATAACCAAACATTTCAAAAATTAATTATCTTAAACAACAAACTTCAAAAATCAATTGTCTTACTCATAACTATTTAACTCACCATTGAGCTCCATCATGATACCCATGACGTTCACTGAATTTTCATCACTGCCTTTGTCTACTTTCTCTTCCATCTTCTCCTGTTCTTTTTCTTCTTCCCGTAATTCGATCTGCTCCTTTGCTTTTTCTTGTTCTTTGTTCTCTTCGATCTTATCCTCTTCTTTTTGCTCTTCTTCCTTCTCTTCGATCTGCTCCTCTTCTCTTTCTTCATATTTTTCTGCTATTTTCTCCTTCTCTTGTTCATTAACTTCTTCTGCAAAGTACTCATCAACTGCAAGCAGTTCTTCATCGATTATTGCTAATGAAAGTAATTCAGCAACATCAACTTCAACACCATTATTATGAACAATTATGTAGTCTTCATCTTTATCAACTGTTGCTGCAAGATCAGTGACTTAGCATTCTTATAAATAAATAATTTCATACAAATAGTATATAAATTACTTTACCTTCATTTTTCTTGTGCTTTTGAGATCTCCTCAATTTCTCATCTCGTATGAAAGCAAAAACTTTTATCATTGATAGTTCAAGAAATGCAACACGCTCATATAGGCTTTCATCTTTAGAAGTATTTGGTACAGAATTCTCTCCAAGTTGATTAGGATTGTCCTCCATATTCTCTATTGCAAAAGTGAGGACAATGACACCTTTTAAACTGGCCTTTAAGGCATGAATGATTGTGTCCTTCACTTCGTTCGTATATGATTTTAATGTTGCCCTATAATTTTGTTTGGTCTCACATACAGTATGTATAATGTATGGATGCACAACCTAAAAAATAAATAAATATAATTAGACAAGATCTTCAGTAATTTACAAATATTGCTAGATAATAATAAATAAATTTATACCTTTGTACTCCCTTTGTACTTAAATGGATCACCTTTGACAATATTATCACTCTTTATCGTGTGTCATCTAAGTAAACGGAAAACTGGAAAAGGAGAATCCAAGGACTACTTTGCATAATTCCAAGATGAGGAAAAACCTCATATATCCAAACCTTAAATTAATAAAACAACAAATAAATGAACAAAACTATGAAATACTATATAAATATATAAGGGCTTAATATTAATCAAGTCCATAATTGATAAAAATTACCAGAAATGCCTATGGAAAGCCATACAAAGCATACAATGTATTTCCTCTTTCCTTGTACACTTCTTTTTGTTTCTTCAAATTAATTTTGTTCGTCAAATACTTCAGTGTTAAAAGAAAACACTCTTTCCCCACGAATAACTCTTGAAAATAATCTAAATCATTGACCATCTTAATGTTGTTTGAATCCACAATCTTAGATCGATTGTGCGCAAGCAACATTGAGTGGACGAACCAAACTAAAGAGCACTTTAACTTGTGCTCCTTATTCAATCTGGTACCCTTAATCAAACTCAACAACTTTGAACCACATATATTCCTATTCTTCGTTACTTTATAGTAAAATTTCTCACCTTTCTGAAGCATTCATTCATTTTTGCATCATGGGGGTATGCTCCACAATTCAGACCTGTAATCAATGCAAACTCTTTTAAGTCAAACAAGCAGGTTTATCATTCACAAAACCATATCTCATGCATTTTTTTTATCATTATTGACACGACGCAACAATATGTATTGAACCATTTTTCCATTGAACTTGTAATAATCTGAAATATGTCTTAAATGACCAAAACAACTACCTTTAAAGTCCTTATAATTTTTTACATTAAGTAAAACATTTCTAAAATCATGATACAGAGTCATTCTTGTTCTAACAGAAATTTTGGGTGGAAAAGATCCTAACTCATCCATACATGTAGTGAGACTATAGGACTTACCAGAGATTTCTCTTGAACAAGTTGACAATGACAGAGGATCATCATCCTCATCTCTAGTATCTCGGCTATCTCCACTTGTGGACTCGTCTCCACCGTCAATATTTTCTTCACTAGACTCAACCTCATCAGAAGCTTGGGCACTACTATCCTCATAGTTGTCGATTTCATCCATCGTATCAGAATTCGACTTAGACTTGAGTTCTTCAACTACATTTTTTTTAACATCTTGAAACTTGAGGTTCAACCTTTCTTTTTTTATTTTTACCAGGCTTAGGAACATATCTTTTAACAAGTCAACCTCTAGTTTTAGCCATAATCAGAGTTAGCCTAATAAAAATATTTAAAATTAACAACAAATACAACAGAAATCAGCAATGCGATTGGCAAAAAATGCCAATAAAGTCGATCAAAGTTTAGGCGATCTAACATAAGAGGACAATGAAAATACTGCACTTCGTGTAACAATACATGTAATGAGAAAAGACAAGACCAACAAAAGTAAACAAATACAACGAAGACAACAAAAGCAAAAATTTCAAAATCAATAGGCGAGATAAACATAAATACAAGAATAGCAAAAGCAAACAAATACAAATGAGAAAAATAACAATCCACAATAAAAGTCAAAAATTCAAAATCAACGGGTGAGATAAACATAAATTATTTTTTCAAAAATAAGCAATCAAATAGGATCAAATATTTATATCCAAACAAAAAAGTCTTTAGAGACCACAATTATTCATGGTATACGGCGAAAAAATTCATCCTAAATAAGAACATGAAGAAAAACCATCCAGAAAAAGGATTTATTAAATCGTTACACTGCTATAATAAACTAAACAACCAAATACGACATCCTAAACAAGTAGAGGAAGAAAAATCATCCAGAAAAAGAGTTTATTAAATCATTACACTACTATAACAAAATAAACAACCAAAAATGACATCCTAAACAAGAACATGAAGAAAAATCATCCCAAAAAAAGGGTTTATTAAATCATTACATTACTATAACAAATAAACAACCAAATACGGCATCCTAAACAAGAACATGAAGAAAAATCATTCAAAAAAGGCTTTATTGAATCATTACACTACTATAACAAAATAAACAACCAAATACGACTAAAATTATCAAAGAGTACCATTATACAAGAATGAATTTATCGAAGATGGAAGCTTTGAACTTGGAGAAGAAGAAGCAGATGAAGACTTGACGTTTAGGACAAAGAAATGATTGAAACGTTTGTATAAGTTAATGGACAATGAAATGGTTGAAGCATATGGAGAAGAGATGATACGGTTTCTCTTGAAACGTTTGGAGAAGTATATGGGAAAAGAGAGACGATGATTACTGATATAATTGATGTATGGGGAAGATGAAAAGTTGAGAAGAAGAAACGTCGAAACAGAAAATGGAGAAAAGTGTCTTTTTAATATATATATATATATATATCTTTTAACATGTTAAATCAATTTTTAATATAAAATAAAATATATTGAGATTATAATATATTTTTGTAAACATATATATTTTCCCCAAGTTTTAAAAACACTAAATAAGCCATTGACCCCACATTCACAAATATACTCCAAGTTTTAAAAAGGGAAAATACATCAAACCCCCCTGAACTTGGCACGAAAACTCGCTTTAGTACTTAAACTACACGGGCGTTTAAATACCACCCTTATCATCTTTGAAGTGATTTTTTTTTCACCCTGAGACTGTAACACCACTCTCACCCGCCACATCATATCCACGTAAGCACCACATCATATCCACGTAAGCGCCATGTCATAATTTTTAATTCTTTTTTACTTATTCATTATTTTCTATTAAACACTTTTAATATTAATTATATCAATTAATTAATTTATAAATGCATACCCCCACCCCCTATCTTTCATCTTCCTTGTTTTTCACCATTTCAACCTTCAATACTTACTTTTCTTTTACACTATTCAACAATTTTTTAAATAACTAGAATAAAATTATTCACTATAATATTCACATTATCTTCTTTGAATCCACCCCACGCATTTACCCTTTTGGAGGAAGAATTTTTTTTGAAAGCCAAGGTTTTATTGTCAACTCAAATAAGAAATGAAGATTACATAAGAAAGTTGATAAAAAATATATAAATTCTATGAGAAATATTTGAAAGATCTAGAAATCGAAATGGGTCACTCAAAATTAAGAAAGTTTACATTTACAAAATCGACACCAATAATATAGAGCGAAATCAACGTCAATAAAATAACTTTGATATTGAATTTTACGGATTAGTAAAGAATTAGTAAAATGAAAATAGTTTTTTTTTTTTGAAGTGGGAGGAAGATGGAGGAGGAGGTGTTTCAATGGAGAAAAAAAGTGTATTGGAAAGACAACAAAATGAAAAGAAAAAAAATAAAGAAATTAAAAGGGGACCTACTAATTCTATATTTTTAGAGAGTTAATATATCAAGAAAAAGTATTTAAAATATTAATTATATATTGGCCAATAAAAAAAGGCCATGTGTAGGATTTCAAAAAATTCTAACAATTTTTTTTCTTCTTTCACGCGCTTTAAGGAGAGTATACTCACTCTCCCTGCCACGTCATCCCTAAGGGGGTGTTTAAATCACTTCAAAGATGATAAGGGGGTAATTTAAACGCCCGTGTAATTTAAGTACTAAAGCAAGTTTTCGTGCCAAGTTCAGGGGGAATTTGATGTATTTTCTCTTTTAAAAAAGTCAAACAAACCCATGACCCCACACTTTTCCATTATAAAAAACCCAACTCTAAAAAATAAAGCAAAAATAAATTAACTGTCTATAAAATGAATTAAGTTTGAATGGTGTCCCAATGCCAATACTTCTCTAGTTTCTATGTACTGTGGCATATATAAATAATAAATTTTAATGCTTATAGCCTCAATATTCGTATTTGTGCAAATTATGTATACTATATATAATCAATATAAAAATAAAGGAAAATACTAAATAATCAGAAAATTGTGGCCAGAATTTGACCAAAAACATATAAAGACTATACTAATCTTTTAATTTAAAATAAAGAAAAATGTATTAAAGGAGGAATTTGATTAATTCAAAAAACAAAAACCTTTGCAACTCCCAGTAGAATTCTACACTATTCCCATAACTTTGTTCCTGTGAAAAAGGAAATTGATTTAATGGAACTTCATTCATGTTCCTTTACTTTATCAGGCGGATGGAAATTCTAGAATTTGATTAAATAATTGAGTTAGGCATTTCCTCTTCTAGATCAAATTCTTATAAGTTAGGTATTTTCTTTTCTAGATAAGGTCAATTTTTTTAATAAATCAATTTATCTATGTATAAATAATTTATACATTAAATTAAACTATACATTTAAGTAATTTTTTCAATGTAATTTGAAAAATACTGTGACAACGACAACTTAAAATACATTAGAACTGATAAATATATGTACTGGAGTATCTAAAGTAACCAATATATAATGATCATTTTAATTAAAAAATAAATAAATAATCTTCTATGAATAGTGGCTCAAAGCGTAGAACTTGAAAATTGAAGTAATGTGGGTATAAGTCGAGTTTATATTGGGCGACCCGATTAAATTTATTTTAATTTTGAGTGATTTTCAAAGCTTAAAAACTTTAAATTAAGTGATTTTATTGATATAAAATAAAGTTTAATGTTTTTGTTAGACAATTTTTCATAAGGTATTAAGTCGTATTAATGCTAGTGTGATATATTGATTCATCTTTAAGGTTAATTTTGTTTTTCGGTTATTAAAGATGGTCCTCTTGTTATTTTGAGTTCTCATTGATTTTAACCTATTTAATCTGATCATTTCACTTATTTTTAGATGTATGTTCTAAAGTATTTTGCTTTTTACTTTATACTCTTATTCTTGATATTATCATTTGATTTTGGAGTGTAAATTGAGAACACTTACGTGAAGAACTAAAGTGTTTGATCACTTTTTTTCTCTATATTACGTCGATTTGATAAATTGTGAATCATTACTTACATTTGTTACTAAAATGACCTTCAATTAAATAATTTTTTTAAATTATTATGTATAAATAAAAATTAAATTATATATTTAAATAATTTTAAATGTAGTTTGTAAATATTGAGTGAAGACATCTCAAAATACATTAAACTTGGTAAATGTAGATAATTATAGAAACCATGCATAAAGTTCATATGTGTCAAATCAAAGAGAATCAGACACTATAGAAACCATCATAAAGTTCATATGTGTCAAATCAAAGAAAATCAGACACTGATAGTATTAATCATACAAGTCTTTCCTTCTATATTACGTCGATTTGATAAGTTGCGAATCATCACTTATATTTGTTACTAAGACGATCTCCAATTAAGTAATTTTTTTAAAAATTATTATGTTTAAATAGAACTAAACTATATAATTTTATCATTTTAAAATGTAATTTATAAAATGTTGAGGCAAGGACAACTCAAAACACATTACAATTGATAAATATAGATAGTTATAGAAATCATGCATATAATTCATATGTGTCGAACCAAAGAGAGTCAGCCATTGATATTTATCATATAAATTTTATCTCCTATATTATGTCGATTTGACAAATTATGAATCATTACTTATATTTGTTACTAAACTGACCTCTAGCTATGTATTTTGTTTAATTATTAAGTTTCAATAAAATTAATCTATATAAATAAATAATTTTCAAATGTAATTTATAAAATATTGGGATAATGACAACTCAAAAAAATTAGACTTGATAATTGTCAATAGTTATAGAAATCATGTGTTTACCTCATACATGTCAAACCATAGGGAATCAGAATTAATAGTATTGAGCATTAGTAGTATTGATCATACAAGACTTGTCTCCTATATTACGTAGATTTGATGAATTGTAAATCATTACTTATATTTATTATTAAAATGACCTGCAATTAAGTAATTTTTTAATTATTATATTTAAATAAAATTAAACTATATATTTAAATATTTTTAAATGTAATTTATAAAATATTGAGATAATGACAATTCAAAATATATTAGATCCGGTAAATATCGACAATTATAGAAATCATGTGTATAGTCCATATATATTGAACAAATAGAACAAAATATTAATATTATTAATTCATACATGTTTTATTCCTATATTATGCTGATCTGATAAATTATGAATCATTACTTATATTTGTTACTAAAATGACCTTCAAATTTTAATGAAGTATTTTTTAAAATTATTATGTTTGAATAAAAAAATTTAGTGTTAAGTAAATCTAGTTAACACAAATATTTTGGACATAATCTATTGTAATATTAATTAAGTCATTTTTTTTATAATACAACCAACAAGAATATAATGTATAATTATTATTTTTATAACATATTGAAAATATTTTTTTTTTTACATATTGGGTCATCCAATCTACTTTAATGTCAATGTGCTCTTTGGTAGAATTTGTAATACATAGGGATTTGGTAGTACATAATTGACTATGAAATCCTCAATTAGTTATTTTAATATGTTGGAAATATGCTAGAAAAATAAAGAGATCCAAGAATATATTTAATTTTTAAGTTAAAAGGATAAAATATCTAAAAAAAATTACACCCTCCGTTTAAAAAAGAATGACGCTATTTCCTTTTTAGTCTGTTTAAAAAAGAATAACCCCTTTCCTTTCTTGGCAACACTTTAACTTTAACTTTCCACGTGACATGTTTAAGACCACTAGATTAAAGGGCATTTTGGTACATTTGACATAACTTTAATTTAGAACCACAAGATTAAAAGTCTTTTTTTTTTCTTAAACTCCATTCCAAGTCAAACTAGGCCATCCTTTTTGAAAAAGAGGGAGTAATTTAGATTGCGAATGCATTTTTTTTAAAACCATTTTGATGAAAAGGATTTTTCCAAAAATAAATATATATATTTTTAAAAAAGGTGTCCTAATTGAGATGGGATGGGATAGAATAGGAAAATATTAGTACTATTAAATTTATCAAACCCATAAACCTTGAGAGCTGTGGGAGGCTGAATTGAAGAAGCCAATTGGTAAAGTAGAAGATCCATGGAAGAGGGGTTTACCACAGAAATACGTAGCGGATGAAAATGACGATGATTTTCTCCCCAAAACGGTTTCGCAAAATTTATTCCGTCAGATTCTCCAATCTGATGTTTGTTTCCGACTTCGATTGCTCTATAATTCTCCAATTTCACATATGTGATTATGATACGAAATAAAATTACTTTGGATTATATAAATCCCTGTATTTCATCTATCCTATTTTTCTCTCTTGATGATTGTTATTTGTAACACACATGAAATTGAGGTAGAGAGGGTAGTGCATTTTACTGGATTTGTGGTTGTTGCAATGTCGTGTTAAACTGTTAAAGGTACCTAATTAATTTTACAGAAACAAATTTCCTCAATGACTTTATAGTTTTATAGATGTCCCCTGTTTGTCTGTTCTAATTACTACACCAATTTGAATAGCCAACTCATGTCTGTCTAGGCCACTTTTACCCATAGAGTAACAATTCTTCCTTGATGTGAATAATATATATCCCTTAAAACGTTACAATATTTTCTCTATGCACAAGTACAAGGTTAACTATGTTGAAACAGTCAATTTTAGTTTGGCTGAATGTCTGAATTTTTCATGACTGTGGAAGTTAGTAACCTGACTTTGCGTACAACCATTGAAACTTTTCAAATCCAGGAGAATGTTGTCCGTCTTTCCAGAAAAAAGATGATGAGATGAGATGGTATTCAATTTCCTCCCAACTTTTTTTCAATAATATTTATCTGGATAATTTACGTTTGCTTTGTTTTTCTGGACTATTTCACTACACCATTTTAGGCCTACGGCCACCCCACTAAAGTGTAGCCTAAACTAGCAAAAAGTGTGGCCCAAACTTTTGGACTTTAGGCAACACTTTTTAGGGGTGGCCAAAAGAAGCGTAACCTTTGACATTAGGCAACACTTATTAAATGTCGCCACTTTTGGCTACACTTTATAAGTGTAGCCAAAGAAGTATAAGGCCACGCTTTGTTGTGATGCATTAACAACACCTATATTTTATTATACTACACTTAAAAGCGTTGCCTTTGCGGTTTTATTGGCCACACTTCAAAAGTGTTGCCTTGTATAGGTCATATAGTGCAACACTTCAAAAGTGTTGCCTTTTATATCTCATATATAGCAACACTTATAGAGTGTAATTTTATATCTAATCTAGAGCAACACTTATAAAGTGTAACTTTATATCTCATCTAGAGCAACACTTATAAAGTGTAACTTTATATCTCATCTAGAGCAACAATATTGAATTGAATATATTAAAAATATGATCACAAAATTAAATCGAAGCTATATATTTCAAATAAACTTCAAAAAACATGTCCAAAAACTCCAAAACTTAGAAAGTAATTGCTTAAAGATCTATAATATCAATAAATTCCAAAATACCAAATGCATACAAACGTATATGACAATAGTACAAAAACTCTTCATCCTTCACTACAATAGATCGAGTTTACTTCTGCCACAATTCAAATTCAATTACCGGCATTTTCCTGCACATTGAAAATAAAATTATAAGTTAGTGAAATAAATGTGAAAGTGCATAATTGGAGAGTATTCATTGTAAGCCAACCAATCCAAATCAATATATATACGCAAATCATATAGAACATTTATAATCACGTCTCACAGAGTCCCCATCGCGTACTTTTGGTAATTTAGCAGCCAACATTAAGCCACTAGTATCAACTCCAAGATTGTTGTTATCAATTTCTTGATTTTGGTTTATGGTCTCTTTGGTTACACAAGCCATTTGTTTTATTACTTCTACTATTTGATTGATTAAACAGAAATTCAAGAGAATACAAAGATTTGGAATAAGAATCTGTGTTTATGTAGGGGGAATTGTGGGATATAATTAATTGAAGAACCAAAAAGAATGACTAAAGATTAGGAGATAGTTAAGTAAAGCTAATTAATATTAGTATAAATCATTGGTATTTTAGTTTATTCATCCAATTCCTAATTCTCAACAGATTACCCTTTCATGTTGATTGCCTTCACAAACATTATAACCAATATTTGCCTTAATTATACTCTAATTGACTCACACTACATTGCAGAAATTAAGTGTAACAGAATTCATATATTACCCCCTCTAAATGCCATTTCAGGCATTAACTCATAGACAACTGGATTGTGTTCTATTCCTTCCATGCACATTCAAACTCCAATCTGTCAAAGCGTATCCAGCAAGCAAAATCATAATATGCAACTGTTTAAGAGGATATGAAATCATAAAAAGCTCGAGGTTCTAAATAATACCTTTAGAAAGAAACAAATAACAAAATATTATTAATGAAATGGTAGGAGATTTTACCATTGTTGAGTTCTCACTTGTGCGGGCATCAATAGATAGACTAGCTGAAAGAGTCATCTCTTCTTGCATCACAGCAAGTTCATCTTCTTCAGTTGTATGCTTCTAAGGAATAGGCCGAGCAGGTTGCTTCCCTGCAAGAACATGGACTGGAGAAGAAGGAGTTGTAGTTGCTTCCTGAAGTAGCTGCTCTTCTAATTTAGCACCTTCAAATTCTTCAAGTTCTGCCTACAATTCATCCTGCAACAACCACATGTCAAAACTAGCAGAAATACATACACATTTTATGTGATAATGTACGCTTGCATAAAATATAAAGTGTCCAATAAATTAAGTTCCTAGACCTAATCTAGCATAATCTAGCATCAGATCGGGAACCTCATCAAAATCAGTTGTTGCACCAATTGGAGTAGCCAAAGCCTCCTGTATTTGTTTCATATTCTCTGTGTGTTAACCTCAAAAGGTGCTAGACCCTGGGTGTTAAATCATGGTGAGTGGAGACCTAAACTATCATTGAAGGATAGTACCCAAGGTGCTAGACCCTGGGTACTGAGGCTAGATTGTGTGCACCATGATAATTAAAGGGGTATGTCCTACCTCCATCCAGAAGAAAAACCAAATAATGAAAAAAAATTTATCTCCTACACTTTCTGTATTAATCAAAACATACTTCACATATGGAACAAAACAGAAACTAAAACCTGTAAACAAAAATGCAACATGAGAAGAGATTATTCCTTTAACTACTTGTATTCAACATCTATTACGGTGAAAAGACTA
Source organism: Solanum sitiens (assembly GCA_016801875.1). Taxonomy (NCBI): domain Eukaryota; kingdom Viridiplantae; phylum Streptophyta; class Magnoliopsida; order Solanales; family Solanaceae; genus Solanum; species Solanum sitiens. The sequence continues at coordinate 2,358,853 of JABWTJ010000014.1, read as the reverse complement.
AAAGAGGGTGCCTTTCCAAAGCTTAGCAAAAACATGTAACTTAGTGATGATAATACTTCTAGATGTAAGTTGTGGATGATGTAAATCATGTCGAGTAAAAGGTGATGTCTCTAAGAAGATATTACCTAATTAATTCGTGCAACTAGAAGGAATAAAAGTTAAGTCTGCAGTAAGTTCACAACACCTAACTTTGGGAAATGACTACAGCTTTGTGAAGCAACTAGAAGATCTACCTGCATGCATTAAAAGAAGCCTCAAAATTCATTCCTACTCATTCTAGTGCACCTTCTGTTTGGTTTCCATGTTTGAGTGGTACGACCACATTTTTGAAAACTCAATCATGTCTTTCTTTCTCATATAAGTTTATTCCAACATCTTAAGTGAGTATTATATTTCATTACTTACCAAAAAATATGAGTCTACTCTAGTTTACACTCATATAATGCACAAGCAAATGAAATATTCTTATTCCTCAAGCTACGATAGAAGTCGTCCAATAATAGAAACTCAATACCTAACAATGAAAATCCTTAAATTTCTAAAAAAGTATCAATTTCAAGAATAGATAGAAGCTTATTAACTAGAATTGGATATGGACATATAAAGAAGCAAAGAGGGAAACCAACCTGCACACCGACAATAGTTCAAAAATCTCAAAGGAAATGAAGCAAGAGTTGTATTACTCACTCGGAAGACTAAATAAATATGCTTAAGCTAGTTAATGTGGAGAACATATTAGATGAACAAAAAACCCATTAAAGAAAATGATTCACCAAAGGAAAATGAAACAGATTAGATACTATGTATATGTACTAGCTTACATTCAAAGGTATTGAAAAAACATAAAGTGTAGTGACAAAAGAGATACAGGAACTAAAACACCTACAGATGATCTAAACTCAAAACCAATTAACCAATCAACTCACACACAACTTCTTGTCCTTTGCTCTCTAAAGATTCTAATTGCTTCAAAAGAAACATCAAGCTGATTATTCACCTTCTTATCAAAATATATTTGAATGTGATTTTAATGTGGTAAGGGAATCTTATATGCTAATACAACTGCATATTCAAGGTAAACGAAAATATAATATAAAGCTAAGCCATTCTAGCAACAAAAAGTCATTTAAAAAGAAAAGGCCTTCTCCAATAATCCAAAGCGGAAGGAAGAATAAACTAGTATATATTGTAATTTATGAATAGAAACAGACATAGTATGAATCTGACACAAGAACTAGAAGTAATTCCAGCAATCATTCACATTAAAAACTTACAGAACCTCTCCTTGAATCCACAGAAAAAAATAGTATAGATGTAAATGCTAGTTGAATTTTCAATGTGAGGAAAATTTGAAAGAGACATGTAGAATGAAAAGGGAAAACAAATAGAATGAGAAGCAAATTCAATGTTCCTCCTTATACCTGTGAGGCAAAACCATACTAAAAAAAATAGACAAAATATGACACAGTATATATAATACTAGCAACTATGTTCTCTTATCTCCACAACAGAAGAGAACACTCTCCCTTCCATATGAAGTCAAAAAGAAACTAGTGCGTCTATATATCATTACAAGGAACAAGAAAGTGTAGCTTACTTGTAATATATATAATTACAAGTAAAAACAATAAAAGATTAAAAAATCATCATTCTATAATGTAAAGGAACTGCAACCTGCACAATATTGAGATTATACAAACGCGAAAGCAGACGAACTTCAGCCTTAAACTGTTGTTCAAGCTTAGCTCTAGTTTCCTCCTTATGAGTTGGAATCCTCACCATTATCACAAAAACTTCTATTTCTTTGTAAATTCCTTTATAAGTCCTGCTATGTGAACCATAAGCAAACTTGTTACCTATAAACAACTAAGACAAATTAACTGTCCATTCGTCTTGATCCTCTTTAGAAACTTCCAAAATTTCAATATTATCATACTCTAATATCATTGACCATGATTCTAAACTATCAACTCTTTTAATACCCATTCTTTCAATATCCCATGAATTCCACTTAGTTCTTGAAGATGAAGAAATTAGTTCGGATGTTTTACTCTTAGACCTTCTCAACCTAGAAGGATTAATACAAGAAACCTTCGAAAAAGGCCCCAAAAACAAAAGTAGCCATGATTTCCTTACTGATTTGTACTTATTTAGTGATTAATCAGCTGATGTTGGTAATACAACTACTACGAACTAGAGTCCCAAAAATCAACAAAAGTCGTATTTACAGACACAAGAATATCAAAACCCTAAAGCTAAAATTTAGATATTCAAAGATAGAATTTCTTACCTAATAAACCCTATTCAAACAAAATCCTTCTAATGTGATGAAGAATTTTTGTGAGACTTGTTCATCTCTGAGACGTATTCACCAAGAAATCGTTAAATATGTTCATTAGCAAGTAACTCTTCATATCTTCAATGTGAAATTGTTAAATCTGTTCTTCAGTTCTGTGAGAAAGTTGAAGAAATGGTGTTCTTCAACGATTTGGGGGAAAAGAAAGACTTACCTGATAAATCGTGTTCTTGTTCTTCAGTTCAACTCGATTTTCTTGTTCTTCAATTCTGTGAGAAATATTTTTGCTTTGTTTTTCAAAAATTTTTACTTCATCAATCGTGTTCTTCCCCAAGTTCTTTTTAGTTCAGTGAGAAAGTGAGAGAAGTTCTGATAAAATCTTTCACTAAGGACCATTTTCTTTTTTGGGAAAATAAGATTTTGATGTTTTATTAAATATTTTTTTGCTCAACAAAAATGGGAGGGAGAGTTAAAAATGTTGGAGGGAATTTAATATTTTTGTGAAAAATTTTAGGCCACACTTCTAATGTATTGTTTTTACAATTATAAAAATAGGACCCTTTAAAAGTGTTGTCATATATCTAAATAATTGTTGCCATTTATTTCATACTACCACAACGCTTATAAAGTGTAGCCTATACCATTAAAGGGTACACTTTACAAGTGTTGCCAATATTATTGTTGCCAAAAGTTAAAAATTTAGGCTATATTTTAAAAGTGTTCCCAAAAATATTTTAGGCAACACTTTTCAATCGTTGCTCAGATTTAGTGTGGCCGTAGGCTGAAAATGGTGTAGTGTTTTGCAGTTGTTTCATCTGCTAAGATGAACTGGAGGAAGCAAAACATCATAGGAGGCTACGAAACATACTTGAAACTATAAATTTTTAAATCTTAGATCGATCGAAGCGGTTATTATTAGTTGTAGAAGTATTTGATAAATTTTCAGCGGTCCAATTTATGTAGTGTTACGTATACTGTTCTAGTTTTGAAATGCATGATCATTTCACCAATCTTTGTTGACATGGATGAATAGATCACTTTTACTTGACTGACAATTAATTGTTTAAGGTAGTATTGGAAAATATATGTATCCCTAGTGTGCTATGGTGCTTAGAGCTACAAGTGATCCTAAGCTAACTTCATAGTATGACACTAAGATAATATAATAAGGCTGAAAACGAAAGATACTGAGATAGGTTTGTTTAAAGCAAAATTTGGAATAGACAAATATGTGAGAGTTTAACATACGCGGAAATCTAAATTGATTGTTTGAAAGATTATATTAATATGAGTTGCTATGGCAAATCTCTAGCTAAATTGTCTGAAAACATAAAACTCAACTTGATGATGAGCCGTCAGAACCTATATTATCAAAAAAATATAAGCAGAAAGTATGCGATCAGTACTTTGAATATATCGAATATGAAGAAAATGTATAAAAATAAAATGATATATAAGCTTGTTAAATCTCCAAAGACATGTTGATGTAATGACCATCTACAATAAAATGAAAATACATAAGTACAAGAAAATCATGCAATTAGTGAAAGTCTAATCGTGAGAGATACTAAAATTAACATAAACTATGTGAACTGCTACATGAAGTCAGAAGAGAGTGTCAAATACTTGTCATCGTATGTGACCTGATAACTAAACTAATATTGATCCACTAAGCTAACGTCTACACGTAGTTCTGAAACTTAAGGATTGCTACTAAAGGTCCAATGACGCTAAACAAAAACCTTCATCCCTAAAGTTCACTAAGTGCTAACTGCTAAGTATACTCCCCACGGAAATATGCATAAATCTGGAAACATTAATAATTTGATACTACTGAATCATACATTAATAATTTGATACTACTGAATCATACTGAGAACTGATAATACTGAGTAACTCATAAATCATGATAATTGAAATCATAAGAAGGATACTTTATCTGAAAACATCATATATCATGATATCTAAAATCATTCGAAAAGATACTTTAGTCGAAAGAATCGTAATTCATAAGTCGTGATAATTTGAGACATGCATATGAAAATAACATAATTTTGATCATAAAAATACTTCCATACTTGGGCTTCATGAAACAACATCGTAAACATGGAATTCATAAGTGAAACAATGCTATCTAGGTGTAATCACGTCTTGTTATGATCAAAGAAAATTCTATCTAGTAGGAATTATAAACTTGAAATTCAGAGGTTTCTTTGGGGCTTAATCGGTGAAGGGATATCCATTGATGAAATTTTCACATACCTAGGGTAGAAACCTTGGCTTGATTCTTGAAATGAAGACTTGAAGCTTGAAACCCTAGTTCTTGCTTGAGAGGAGATTGGAGAGAGAAGAAATCGAATTTGAGAAAATTATAGGGGAATGGGGAGTCTTAGACCGATAAAATCTCCCTAATCCCACTTAGAATAGGTCAAAACGACATAATATAGAAATTTAAAAGAGTGGGAAAAAAAATTCTCAATTAATACTCACTTAAAAATATAAAAGAGTGAAAAAAAAAAAACTCAATTAATCCTCACTTAAAAATTGACGAAGCTATCTACGGAGGCCTTCCACAAACTGTACACAACTTCACCGTCCGTGAAGTGGAGGAGATTTGAGTCTTGAGGGTCATCTTCTACGGATGCCTCTATGAGCCGTATGTCCATCCATCAACCATACAAGTGTCCCTGAAAGACGCAATTATTTGAGTCTTGGGGGTTTTGTTGATAGAGGATTTCTTAAAAACTTTTGAGGTGTCACAATATATCTAAAAAAAAATTGAAAATCAGGAAGGAAATTTTGGCTTTTACTATAACAAGTACAAAAGTCTAATCTGTGTGCACACAAGTCAAGTCCAGAAACAGGCAAAAACAAAGCACGTGCATTTAGCATATTCTGAGTTTGACTATGTCCAATTTCTCATTTCTCAATCCAAGAAAAAAAAAATTGAAGAAAAAATTATTTTACATAGCACCCAAATCCTTACCATAAAATACGGATCTCCAGATTTACAATTTTGATTAGGGAATGGTGAATGATATCAAGAAAAACCCAAAATTAACTTTATTACCTCTTATTGCTCTCATTTTCTATGATGTTTCAGGTGGACCTTTTGGTATTGAAGATTCAGTTAAAGCTGGTGGTGGCCCTTTATTATCTCTACTTGGTTTCTTGATTTTCCCTTTATTTTGGAGCATACCTGAAGCTCTAATCACAGCTGAATTATCCACAAGTTTCCCTCAAAATGGTGGTTATGTCATTTGGATATCATCAGCTTTTGGCCCTTTTTGGGGTTTTCAACAAGGGTTTTGGAAATGGTTTAGTGGTGTTATGGATACTGCTCTATATCCATTACTCTTCCTTGATTACTTGAAGCATTCTTTACCCATATTTAGTCAGTTCATTGCTAGAATCCCCGCTCTGTTAGGAATTACAGTTTCCTTAACCTATTTGAATTATAGAGGACTGCATATTGTGGGTTTTTCCTCTGTTTTGCTTGCAGGTTTTTCCCTTTTACCCTTTTTAGTAATGGGGATTCTATCGATTCCTAGGATTAAGCCAAGAAAGTGGTTTGCTGTGGATTTTAAAAAAGTTGAATGGAGGGGATACTTTAATAACATGTTTTGGAATTTGAATTACTGGGATAAGGCTAGTACTGTAGCAGGGGAGGTTGATGATCCTAGTAGAACGTTTCCAAAGGCGTTGCTCGGGGCTGTCGTTTTAGTGGTTTTGTCTTACATAATTCCACTTCTTGCCGGTACAGGAGCGTTGGATTCTGATTCTAGTGAGTGGAGTGATGGTTATTTTGCAGAAGCTGGAATGCTTATTGGGGGTTTATGGTTAAAATGGTGGATTCAGGCTGCAGCTGCAATGTCTAATATGGGGTTGTTTGAAGCTGAAATGAGTAGTGATGCCTACCAACTTCTTGGGATGAGCGAAATCGGAATGCTTCCTTCTGTATTTTCTTCAAGGTTTGACACATTTTCAATTCATTCTTTGAACATTGCAAACTAGTGATTTTTCCTTGTATGACTTGGTGATATTCAACTGATATAGATCATGATCATCAAACAATGAACTCCCGTTGTCCCAATTGACGTAGCACCCTTTTCCTTGTAGTTTGTCGCAAATAGAATGTCATCATTTTATAACTAGAAACAACTTAACTTTAAAATTCTTCCACACAAATTGAGACGGAGGGATTATTTAAAGAATAATAATCCAGTCTTAGGAGTACCTTAGGAAAGTTGCAAACAAAGTAATAAAAATAAAAGACTTGTTATTTAAGGTTTTCACATTTCATAGATTGATATCTGGATTTAAGTATCATGAATGTTACTAACGGGAAATAACACATTTACAATTTAGCGTGGTGGCTTTCTTAGTCTTTTATCACAAGACAAGTTATTCCTTCAAATCTTGCAGATCAAAATATGGGACACCAACTATCAGCATCTTATGCTCTGCAACCGGCACAATCTTTCTGTCATGGATGACGTTTCAAGAAATCTTGGAATTTCTTAACTTCCTCTATTCAGTAGGAATGCTTCTTGAGTTTGCAGCCTTCATAAATTTAAGGATAAAGAAGCCAGATCTTCATAGACCTTATAAGGTCCCGTTGCAAACAGTTGGAGCAACGCTGCTTTGCCTGCCACCTTCTCTGTTGCTTCTCTTTGTCATGTATCTGGCTTCTTTAAAGACGTTTATAGTAAGTGGCTCAGTCATTATTGTAGGACTGTTCTTGTATCCAGCCGTGATGTATGCAAAGGAGAAACAATGGTGTCATTTTAATACAAGTGAACAATTGGGACTTTCTAATGATCTTGAGGACCGATCATCACCTACTGAACTTGATCAGATTGTTGCTGATGATGCATCTCTTAGCCTACTCGGACACTCTAAGACACTACAACATTCCAAAACTTCGTCACAAGAAATTTCAACAGTGGATTAGAAGATACTTCAATATTTTGTGTACATTTAAACCAGAAGGTGGAGCTTTGGTGCAACATTGTGACCTAGAGGTAATGAGATCTCTCAATCGTGGAGACAGTAGAAATGCAAGGTAAGATTGCGGAAAATAGATCTAACCCTTCACTTAGGGACCTTTATGCACCAGGCTGCCCCTTTTTTTTTTTACCAGAACGGATTTATATTTACATAGTTCAAGCTAGGAAAGATATGCTTTTACAGAATGAGACAGACACTATGGGAGGAAAAGCTCAATTAGATTTATGTAAACTCTTTGAATACCTTATATCTATGTGAAACACTACATAACTTATCAGTACAAACTCTGTCAACAACTTGTGATACTGAAACCTCCCTTTGATTGTTGGCAGATGCTCTTTTAGTCCATGATTTTAGACTATAGTAGTGTCATTTGCTCTGCGATTGACTATTCATGTTTCTGTCAATAAGTCAACAACATTTTTCTATGGGAAAGGAAAATACTTTTGCTACATTGGATCACCTCTCACTCGCAGAAATGATCTTTAATTAACGGTAATAACTTAATTTAGCGGCAGTTAGCACTCTTTGTAAATGTCCTTAAAGCCTATAACGATATTGAATTCAATGACAATTAACTAGTGTCGATAAAGACTTCAACATGCTTTATTAATGTGTATTTTTATCGTTGATAATAGTTATTTTTACTGTAGTGTCTTTCCTAAACAATACTCAAGTCCTCCAAGGTTCTTCATTTTGAGCTATATATGTAGCTAAATATCTTTGCAACTTCTTAATCTCTTCTTTGTCATATCATCAACATGGATAATTAAGGTTGTCACCATACTGATTCTAGAATAAGGTGTGTGTTCAATATTGCTTTGTTTATAACCTCGTCCCTTCATGGTCAAGCTAAAGAAAATTTTAACATACCCCTTAAAAAAAAACTTTAATTAGAGCTCGTTCACTTGACACCTTCCTTAAAAAAATAATTTAATCAGACACATATATTTTACTAAATTAACTTTATTAATAATGTTTTGAAACTTTATATTGAACTACTACCCCCACCGTCCACAATTGTTTGACATGTATACTAAAAATAGATTTCCAAGATTAATCGTCAATTTAAACAATTAAGAAATAATTAGTCATTTTTCCCAAATCTGGCCTTAATAATTACTCCATTTTGTTTAATTGAAAAATTATGTAGACTTTTGATATTATTCTTGGTACAGTATGGTTATATTAGTCAATTCCTTGAGGGGAGTGCATGATCTTACCTTGACAAACAATTGATGAGGGAGAGAGTATTATTTTTGATAGAGGCGGATCTAGGATTTGAAAGTCCTGGGTGCCAAGATTGTTTAAGTAAAGTGAGTCGGTTGCTTTAATATTAGGTTACAATCGAGTTATTTATCTTTTTTTAATTTTTATAAACAAATCGATTAAACATGCATGTTAGTAATATTTTCTTTTAGATATTAATTAAGCAATTCAATGTTTATTTCTTTTTAGGAATTAGTGTCTTAATTCGCTAAAACTTTGAGGGGGAAAAAGAGTTTTCATACTAAAATTTCAATTTTTATAAACTATCTAATACTGTTAACTTAATATATTGACTTTAAGTGTTGTTGCAAAATATAACAAAGAGAATATAAATTTTAGTTCAATTTAATCATCCTACTTACCAAGAACGTTGGTGAAGATCGAAAGAACCTTCAAATTAAAACAACTCTAATAATAATATTCACCATTTTTAAAAAACTTTTATTTTATTAAAAACTACTACTCCCTCCGTTTCAAAAAGAATGACCCTATTTCCTTTTTAGTCGGTTTCAAAAAGAATGACTCCTAACCTTTTTTGGCAACACTTTAACTTTAACTTTCCACGTGGCATGTTTAAGACCACAAGATTAAAGGGCATTTTGGTACATTTGACATTACTTTAATTTAGAACCACAAGATTAAAAAGTCTTTTTTCTTTTCTTAAACTCCGTTCCAAGTCAAACTAGGTCATCCTTTTTGAAACGGATGGAGAATTTAAATATATTCTTAATAATATTTATGTCAAGTTCATAATTCAGTACTCATTAATTGATAAAAGAATAAACACGCGACACTCATATCAAAAGATCAATAATTCGTGAAAGAGAAAATAAAGAAACTTAAGAATTAATTATGGTGAATTAAAGTCAATTCGAATTAATAAAAATACTAATAAATAAATAAGAATGAATGGAAGGAAGGAAAAAGAAACTTTCACAAATTAATAAAAATGACAAAAAAAAAGTAGAGAGAAAAAAAAAAAGAAAGAAAGAGAAAGTTGAATAAAAATGACCGAAAAAAGGGGAAAAAAAAGGAAAAGAAAAAGCTTCAGCTTCCAAAAATTAATAATGTCAAACAAGCATTGAACCCTCATCACCTGTGTGGCAAATGATTTGCTTCACCAATTGGACTATTAACCATATTGTTTAGTGGGTGGCAAAGAAAATATATATTAACTTTCTTATACATATATACAGATATATACAAAGTTTTTTCCGAGATCAGTGGGTGCCGTGGCACCCCCACGGGTACCCATAAATCCGCCCCTGAAATTTATGGTCATTTAATACTAAGGATAACATGAAAAAGAAGTCTTGATTTGCGAAAATGGACAATTAAATTAAAACATTGATTTTTAATAATAAAACAGAGGGAGTAACAATATTATTAATATATTGTATTCAACACTATTCATAAATTGTTATACACTATCAAACGACCCCTAATAGTTTTAGTTAGTTATTATCTTGATGTATACATGCGACTTGCAAGTTAGTTTTTACTTGTTGAGTGTATTTGATATGAAGGAAATTATTTTTCAATTTTCTCATGTTTGGTTGGCTTAAATATTTTGAAAAATATTTTTCAAATCAACTTTTTTCCCTCAAATTTAAGGAAAATAACTTCCCTTTACAAAGTAACAGAAACATTTTCCAAAATCATTTTGAACCTCACACCTCAACTTTCCATCCTAACTTAAGTCTCAGATATCGATTCCCAATACTAATCCTAGATTTGATTCCGAATTCTTGATTCGACATCCGAATCTCAACATCGATTCGAGATCCAACTCCAGAATTTCAAATTGAGTGGAGGTCGAATCTCAAGTTAGAATTAGAGGTTGAGTTTCGAGTCAAGGTCGAGTCTTGGGTCGAGGTTATGTCTCAGCGTCGGGAATGGGGTCGAGCCTTGAGTTGGGTGTCAAGGTTAGGTGTTGGGTTTGGGGTTAGGTGTTGGGGTCGGGGTTAGGTCTCATGGTCAGGATTCGGGATTCGGGATTCGGGCTTAGGTCTCGAGTTGGAGTCAGGTTTTAGGTAGGTGTACCGAGTCAAGTGTCAGGGTCAGGGACGGGTCTTAGGTCTTGGGTCGAGGTCGGAGTCGGGTCTTAGATCATGTGTCAAGGTCGAAGTTGGGGTCGGATCTCGAGTTAGGGTCGAGGTCAGGGTAGGGTCTTGTGTCCAGGTCAAGTCTTCGGGTCAAGGTCGAATCTTCTAGAGGGGTTAGGTCTTGGGATAGTGTCCTGATTTGAGTCATGGTCAGGGTTAGGTTTCAGTGCAAATGTCAAGTTTCGTGTTGGTAATTGGGATCAGGTTCTGAATCGAGTGTTGGGGTCAAGTGTCAGATCGATTATCGGGGTTGATTTTCATATCAAAAACTATTTTCCTGAAAGTATTTTCTACTCTCTATCCAAAATAAAAGATACTTTCTAAAAAGTATTTTTCATTCACTAATCATACACTAGAAAAACATTTCCAAAAATTATTTTGCAATCACCAACCAAACATGAGAAAGAAAGTATTTTTTATTTTACTAATCAGACACTAGAAAATATTTTTCGGAAGTTATTTTTCTCTCACCAGTCAAATTTAAGAAAATAAATTAGAAAGTATTTTCTAGGAAAACTTTAATTGTGGAAAACATTTTCCTTCCTATCAAATACACCCTTTACCTTATATGATTCATGATTGTAACTTTGGAATTTAAAAATATAAATGAACAGGCTATAGATTGTATGATTGTAGTTTTCGAGTCTAACCTAAAAGGATAATTCTAGAGGGTTTCAGTAGACAACACCGATATATAAAATTTGAATTTGAAATTTGAGAAATATTACTCCCTCCGTTTCAAAAAGAATGACGCTATTTCCTTTTTAGTCTGTTTCAAAAAGAATGATCCCTTTCTTTTTTTGGCAACACTTTAACTTTAACTTTCCACGTGATATGTTTAAGACCACAAGATTAAAGGATATTTTGGTACATTTGACATAACTTTAATTTAGAACCACAAGATTAAAAAGTCTTCTTTCTTTTCTTAAACTCTGTTCCAAGTTAAACTAGGTCATCCTTTTTTGAAATGGAGGGAGTAGTATATTTCCAAATTTTAATTGGGAAAGAAAATAAACATGATATCTTCTTTTTCCCTAACTAACTACTAAGGGGGTGTTTGATATGGAGGAAAATATTTTCTTTCAAATCAACTTAATTTCCTTAAAAAGCAAGGAAAACATTTTCTAAACCAGTCCCATCCCCCATCCCCCATCCCCCATCAAACCAAAAAAATTTAAAAAGTTTAAATTTATTTTTTTTTTTTAAAAAAAAACTTCAAAGTTTAAAATTTTCAGTTTATTTTTGAAAAATATTTTAAATTTTAATTTTATTTTTTTAAAAAAAAACAAGTATTTTTCATTTTTAAATACTTCAAATATGCTCTCAATTTAGTTGAACCCTCTAATTAAGCTATGATGAAAAGGGAAAAGGGAACAAGGAAAAACCAACCGAGCCAAATACTGAGGTAGATTTATTGAATATAGGTGAAGTAATTATTGAGTGGGTTGACTGAGTTGTTTAATATCATATTGAAGGATAAAACTTATTCGCATTGGGTGTTTACACCAATTCAATACATGCATGCTATGTGTTTAAATTTATAATTCATTTTACTTAACTTTAATTAATTAACATGTCTTTTACTTCATTAAATCACATAATAACGAAAATTGCATTAATTGGGTGTAAACACCTGGTAAGAATAAGTTTTAATACAATGGTTATATTGTATAAGAACATGGGTAATATTCAAAACTGCAACAACTATGGCGGTATTAAGATACTAAGTCATACTACAATAGTTCATATTTATCTACGAGAACTAATTAAAATTCCTATTGGGGTGATTAGATACAAATTATCTGAACGAATCTTGCAAGAAAATAGAATTTTATATTGAGCTTCAAACATATGTTATTGTGATAGCTCCTACTAGCTCCCCCCTCCCCCGCGAACTACATGTGCGAGCTCTCCCACTTATGACTTAAGTGACGAAGTCCATTTTCTTCGCACTTAATAAGTATTTCGTTGTAGCCAAGCTTACTGCTATCATATTTCATAGAGACCAAGCTTCGACTGTGATTTCTCATCACTTCTGGCCACCTTATTTCGTCATCATTCATCTTATAACGATATTTGTTGAGTAATGTCAATATCCTGCCTATGGAAAGACCCAAGAGGGGTTAGGTGGCCCGGGTCAGAGTCATGATCGGACACGGTGCTTGTTTGGTGGACTTAGTTAAGAAATAATTTTGTGTCTTTGCTATAAGTTATAACTTTTGGCATGATAGTATACATTTGATCCTAATAAGTGGTATCAGAGCCAATATTGTGAGTTTGATTCCCAAGAGCAACATTTTGCATGAGGCTTGTGTTCAAAGGGGGATTGTTGAGTAATTTCAACATCCTTCCTATGACAAGGCCCACGAGGGGTTGAGTGCCCCGGATCGAAATCATGATTGAACATGACACTTGCTTGATAGACTTGGTTAAAAAATAAAGTTACGTCTTTGTTATAAGCTATAACTTTTGGCATGATGGTAAGTGTTTGATCCTAACAATATTGCTACAATAATATAAGGACATAAAGAGATTTATATACGATGCTCATTGACCTAGAAAAGTTTACCATAAAACCCTTATCGAGGTCCTTTGAATATGTTTGAAGTGTAGAGGTGTACTTGTGGCCTACATTGGAGCAATTAAGGATACATACAATAGATCCAAGACTTGGTTAAAATAGTGAGAGGTGACTCAGAACACTTCCCGGTCAAGATAGGATTTCTTAAGGAATCAATGCTTAAGTCATTTCTATTCGTCATATATATTAATGGACAAATTAACACGAAATATTCAAGGGGGTATTGTGATGTATGTTTCGTTACTCTTAGGTGGCATATCATTGATTGATGAGACAAGGATGGAGTCAACAATAGGCTGAAAGTTTGGATACAAGCTCTAGAGTGCAAGTTCAGTAACATATCACATGAACCGAAGGTGAAAGTGAAGATTGATGAACAATACATACCTAAAAGAGAAAATCTCAAGTATTTTAATTTGGGTCAATGTATGTAGTTCAAAGAGATGGAGAGATTGATGATGATATACACATTGTATTGGAACTAAGTGGGTAAAATGGAGGCCCATCTCTGAGGTAATATGCGATAAAAATGTGTCGCTAAGGCTTAAAAATAGTTCTACAAAGTGATGGTTATACTAACAACATTATCGTATGAGGCATAGTTCTACTTAGTCATGAACGTCCATGCTCAAAAGATGAAGGTATCAGAAAGGAGGTGCTCAGATGGATGTGTGGGTATACTTAGGAAAGATATTATTAGGAATGAAGTTATATAAGACAATATTAAAGTGAACTCTGTGGCACACAATTAGTGACTAGACAATACATAACCACAACTTCAACTTACCGAAGACATAACCCCTAGATATGAATGTTTGGAAAGATTGAAGATTAGGATAAAAGGTTAGCAAATAGTGGTGTGCTAATGCACATCATGTAGGAAAGGTAGGGGATATCTAGCTTTGTCCTCTCCTCGATCTCCTAATTAGTAATATTATTTAGTGGCGTAATTTCATTTTTCAGTATATATTACTATCTATTACTTCATTTATTTTGTATCGTGCTATTTTGATGTCATTTTATTTATCACGATCCTTGTTGGAGAAATTTTTCTTTGAATTGAGGGTTTATTAAAACAACTTATCTATCTCCTATCAAGGTAGACGTAAGATTTGCGTATATCTTATCTTCTAGATACAGTTAATTCTAAAATATTTAAAATTTTTATATCCAATCAAAACACGTGGAATAAAATTGATTGAAATTATAGATAGGTAAGAAAGAGGAGAGGGTAGTGAAAATTAGAAGGAGGTGACATGACATGTCACAAAACGGATAAAGCAGTATTTGGGTATTTGTATATATTGCGCGACTGGTTTTGTAAGAGATAGACGCGTAAAGGGTAGGCTGTGATTATTCCGTGTTTGTCTTTTTCAATACGCGGTTTTTCCCCCTTGACTCTCTCCTTACACTCTTTTAACAAAAATCCCTCTCTTCTTCCATTTCTCTTTTCTTCTCTATTCTTCTTCTTCTTCTTCTCTCTCTCACCCAAAATTCAGATTGTAATTGGACGGAAAAGTTATGATGAGATTGTGTTATCGGCCGTTGGAGAGGTGTTTTGGAAGGCGGAGTGGTGATGGACTTTTGTGGCATACAGATTTGAAGCCTCATGCATCTGGTGACTTTTCTATGGCTGTTGTTCAGGCTAATTCATCTCTTGAAGATCAAAGTCAAGTACTTACTTCTCCTTCTGCTACCTATGTTGGTGTTTATGATGGTCATGGAGGTCCTGAAGCTGCGCGTTTTGTTAATAGACATCTCTTTCCTTATTTAAACAGTACGATATCTTTCTCTTTCTTATTCCCATTATCTATGTGTACGATCTACTTTAAAAGAGGTTAGGGAGACAGAATTCTGATTTTAGTTTAATTCTGGAAATGTTTTGTTGCGGTACTGATACTTGAATTTTCCTGATTTTATGTTGAATTTTTTTGTACCTTAGGGTTTATTTTTCCGTTTTTGACTTTTTAGTTTTCTGGTTGGAGAGTTCAAACATTGGTGTTTTAGGTTAACATGAGTAGCGTCTTCTATTAATTAGGCTGCTTACCTTTCGATCGATCACTAGATCAGTATTGTTCTTATTTTGCAGTTTATCTAATTTATTTGCTTTCAATTTGGTGTAGAGTTTCAGAAAGAGCAAGGGTATTTATCATCGGAGGTCATAAAGAGAGCATTTAATGCGACAGAAGAGGATTTTATTCGATTGGTGAAGCAATCATTGCCTTCAATGCCGAAGATTACTTCAGTTGGATCATGTTGTTTGTTTGGTGCTATTTCGGGAAGTGAATTATATGTAGCTAATGCAGGAGACTCTAGGGCAGTGCTAGGACGCAGAGGTTTTGACGGGGAGAAAAGTAAAGTGGTTGCAGAAAGGTTGTCCACTGATCATAATGTTTCATGTGAGGAGGTGAGGAAAGAGATGGAATCACTTCATCCTGATGATCCATCTATAGTGGTACACTGTCGAGGAGTTTGGAGAGTTAAAGGCATAATTCAGGTGAGCTTGCTTATTTGGTGCTTACTTTAAACCGAATTTGTCGCCTTTATTTATGGTTGACGTAAGCATTTTTGGTTCAACGCTGTTGTTGTGAATTGTGATAGCTCCAAATAATGTTGATTGTGAACAATCCATTCATTGTAAGTGAACTGCGTTTTGGAGTTCTCTAGCTTTTCCTGTTTTCCTGTTTTCCTTTTTGAAAAGTAAAAGCACGACTTACGGGAGCTTGCTTATGAGATTCCCACTTGGCAAGTCATAGCTGGAATCTCAAAATGTTGTGTTGTTGTCGTTAATGGTTGTCTACCTTATGGTCAATGATTTGCCATTGCTATGGCGTAACACGTTTAGTTGGATTTTCTTGAAAATATTTTCGTTCATCTTCCTGAGAGTAGCTACAGAGTTCTTCAGTGTGTAGAATTGAACTGAATTTTTGTTCTTTCTGCTTCCTTTTCTGGCCCATGAACTCAATTTGTGTGTAGGATCTTTTATTATTTGATCCTCTCAATTTCTAGCTCAGCTTAATCCCGGCTGAATCACAGAAATTGTTGAGTTGTTGCTTCCGATTTTCCCTTTCATTTTGCTGACTATACCTTCTATTCTTGAGATAGGAGGATTTCATAAGGCAGAGATTTGTGATTTCAGGGAATATTATCCTCTCCCTTATTAACTTTTTTTTGCTATATATTTTGATAATCTTGATTTTATTCTTTTATGTGTTTGTAAATGTATGAACATTATCCTGGGAAAGTTAAGAGAGAATATCTGCACTTTGTTTGTAGCTTTTATGCGTCTCTGCTCTTTACTCTAGACTTTGTCATCTGAATGTGCGAGAAAGATACTTATGCATGGTACCTTTTATTATAGCCTATTTTCTGTCTTTGCTCTTCAGTCTAGACTTTTTCATGTGATTGTGGGAGATATATACTTATCCATCGCACTTTGCAGGTCTCAAGATCTATTGGAGATGCCTATCTTAAGAGACCGGAGTTAAACAGAGATCCTATCTTTCAAAAATATGGAAATCCTGTTCCTTTGAAGCGGGCTGTAATGACAGCAGAACCTTCCATAGTTACAAGAAAAATTAGAACGCATGACTTATTTGTGATATTTGCTTCTGATGGCCTCTGGGAACAACTAAGTGATGAAGCTGCCGTGGAAATAGTCTTTAAAAACCCAAGAGCTGTAAGTTGACCTTCCTTTTGTTCTTATTTTCTGTTGACAAGTTATGGAAAAATATGTACATTTTGTTGAGCTGCTAAACAGCTTGCGTACGGACTGTATACAACCAAGTATACTATTTCGTCCAAACGCAAGTCTGTTTAATCTTAAGGGGATTGATAATGGCTTTGATGACATTCATTTTGAAGTCATCTTAGCAAAGCTAGATACCTGTTTCTCGGTGTTGTTGCTATTTGGTTTGTTTGATCTTAGTTGTATGAGGGACTGATGTTTTGGGTTGGTGTACTTGCAGGGAATAGCTAAGAGACTGGTGGGAGCAGCCCTTAAGGAAGCTGCTAAGAAGAGGGAAATGAGGTACAAGGACATAAAGAAAATAGAGAAGGGAATTAGGCGTCATTTCCACGATGATATATCAGTGATAGTGATCTATCTTGATCAGCAGAAGAAGTCTTTCCAATCCAAAGGCAGCGTTGGCTGTATCTCTCCACCTGTGGACATATCGTCGTATCATTCAGATGGTGTTGCAGATGAACCAAGTGGTTAGAGTCTCTTAAAACAGGCAATTTATTAATGGGTACAGTAGGATTATGGTAGTGAAAATGATATGATGCGTGGAAAGAATGCTGATTATTGTACATAAATCACAGTTTTGGGTGGCTGGTTGAATGCATTGCCAGCAACAAGCTTTCAGTTTAGGAGCTGACCAAACACAATTTTTTTCCCAACGGATTCTCCTCTTCATTTATATATATATATATATATATATATATATATATATATATATATATAAAGATATATAGCTAAATGGATGTCCATTATTTTGAGTAAGAATATGTTTTGTTTTAATCACTTTATGATCCTCCTAAATTTCTGTGAGACCGGCACTGTACATTTCCAGGTTTACGTTATACATATTTTTTTAAGTATTAATAAATCACTAATAATTTCACGTGATCACAAGATTAAAAATATTTTGTATATTTTACATCTTAGTTTAAGACTATAAAATTTAATAAATCTTAGTTAAACTCCATTCCAAGTATAAAGTTAAATCAACATATTGAAATGAAAGGAGTGCAATCTAATAATGCAAAAAGTTTGTTTATTTATTTTTCTATAGCAGAATTGGAATTTTTTACAATTGTTAATAGTCCACATATTATTAATATTCATTGCAAAAGTTATTTTCTTATTTTTTTTCTATAGTATTTTTTACAATTGCTAATTGTCCACATATACCGTTCAAGAACGAACACCGCAAATAATATTGTACCAATAACACTGTCAATTGTACAATAAATCTGGACCAATCTGATTGGTCATTCAATCACTATTGCTTTTATATAAGCACGTATATTGTGCTTATTTCTTAGCAAACAACTTGTACAGACAAATTTTGTATTCTTCTTCTTCCAACCTCCGTACCATAATAGTTAATGAAACGGGTTAAAAATTATGAGATCTTAAATACAAATCTCAATAAAGACAAAAAAAAAAAAAATTTATCTCATCATTATTAAAAAAAAAAAAAATTTTGCAATATTCGTCTTGAACTATCATTTCTAATATAAGGGTAATATATTTGTAATTTGTGCATTTTTATTATTTTTTAGGTTCTTTAATTCTATTTACCATACAAGTCAACACCTTAATAAAAATGGGCGAAAATCATTTACACTTCCAACTCTTGTGTAAAAGTTATTTTTTCTCTTAACATTAAAAAATAATTATTCTCCTCCTCTTATATTATGCAAAGCTTATTTTACCTTTGTCAATATTTGATCTTTCGTTAATATGTGTAACATCATTTTATATTTTGTTATTATATTTTTAACTTTTAAACTATGTATTTATTGATTTTTATTTAACTTCATTAACATTAATATAAGTAGAATAATTCTTTTAAAATTTTGTTGTAAAATCTAATATTATTTTAATATTACACGCATTAAGTACATATATAAGAATGTATATATTATGTGCACGCATATCTAAATTTCACTTCTCTCTTAGACATAATACATTAACATGTTTTTTATTTGACCGTAGTTAACAAATACGAAACATTAGTTTCGTTAACACTATGACGTTTAATCTTCACCATGACATTAGTGATTTAACTTTTCGTGCGTCTTTCTTTGGAGGTTTTAATGGAGAAAGAGTGGATCGAGAAGGGACACGGAAGATTGGTGCACTCCGAAAAGCTAAGTTTTTCAGTTTGCATCTATGACCTTTAATTTGGGTGTACATAAGTTTTCCAGTTTGAATGTATTTCACACGAATTGTCATGTGTGTTGCGGAAGCCGAATATATAGAGAGTGATGAAATCACAACTACTATATCTAAAGGTAGCTAATAAATAGTAAATGAGACAACAATAAAAAGAACACCAAGAATTAACGAGGTTTGACAAACTTTTGTTTTCTTTTGCCTACTCCTCGGACATAACCAACCAATATTTATTTCACTCCAAAGGAGTACAAGTGAAAAACTATAAGAGAGAAAGAATAATGTCTTGGGAGATGAGAAGGCAAGTAAGAGGTGTGTTACAAATGAATTAGGAGCTACCTATTTATAGGAGTGAATTTTCCTATTGATGTCATCCATGACATCACAATATGTCAAAATGTCAAGATTTACCTTGTGAAACCAATTTATGGTTCACCTAAATTTCACCTATAAAATGTGCTATCTTGAATTTTTTAACCAATGAAGAATTATCCTCCTAACTATCATATCTTCTCATTAATCCATTTTGAATCTTGTCAAATTTAACAAATCTCCACCTTGGCAAGATTCTCCATTTTCAACTTTCTCTCAACAATAATTTTGATTGTGTCTTCAACCTCAATCTTCAATGTTTAACAATGTTGAAACTTGACCGCAATCACCACTTTTGTCAACATATCAGCAGGATTATCCGTAGTATGAATTTTCTGCATTATGACTCCACCATCTTCTTTGATGTCTCGTATGAAATAATATCGGACGTCAATGTGCTTTCTCTTTGCATGATAAACTTGGTTCTTTGCTAAATGAATAGCACTCTGACTATCACAAAATATTGTGATTCCTTCTTGTCCAATACCAAGCTCTCTAAGCAATCCTTGAAGCCAAATTGCTTCCTTCGCAGCCTTTGTAATTGCCATGTACTCTGCCTCAGTGATTGACAAAGCAACTATTGACTGCAAAGTAGACTTCCAACTAATTGGTGCATTTGCAATGTGAAAACATAACCAGTAGTTGATCTTCGTTTGTCCAAATCACCTGCATAATCTGAGTCACAATATCCAACAAGATATTGACTATCTTTCTGCTTGAAAACTAAACCAGCATCCACAATATTATGAATATACCGTAGAATTCATTCTACAGCCTGCCAATGATCCTGCATGTACCTGATTACAACTCCAATAACGTGTGAAATATCTGGCCTTGTGCAAACCATTGCATACATCAAGCTACCAATAGCATTTACGTATGGTACTCTTGACATATATTCTCGTTCAACTTCATTCTTAGGTGACATAGCATCACCAAGCTTAAAATGAGAAGCAAGCGGAGTGCTAATCAACTTTGTTTTTTCATTCATACCGAATCGATTTAGTACTCTCTTCAAATATTCTTTCTAAGATAAATAGAGTTTCTTTGAGTGTCTATCTCTTTTTATCTCCATGCCAAGAATCTTCTTTGCCTCACCCAAATCCTTCATCTCAAACTCCTTTCTTAGTTGAATCTTTAGCTTCTCAATTTCCTCTTGACTTTTAGAAGCTATCAACATATCATCAACATATAGGAGAAGATATATAAAGGAATTATCTTCAAGCTTGCGCAAATACACACAATGATCGTATTTGCTTCTTATGTACCTTTGTTGCAACATAAACTTGTCAAATCGTTTGTACCATTGTCTAGAAGATTGTTTTAATCCGTACAATGATTTTTCAAGTTGCACACCATATTTTCTTTTCCATAAACTTTGAATCCTTCTGGTTGAGTCATATAAATTTCCTCTTCCAAGTCTTCATGTAAAAATGCAATTTTTACATCCAACTGAACTAGTTCCAAATTCAACTGTGCTACCAAAGCCAACAAAAATCTAATGGAGAAGTGTTTCACAACTGGAGAAAATACCTCATTATAATCAATTCCCTTCTTTTGAGCATATCCTTTGGCCACCAATCTTGCTTTGTAGCGAACATTTTATTGGTTAGGAAATCCTTCTTTCTTTGCAAATACCCATTTGCACCCAATTGCTTTCTTGCCCTCAGGGAGATTGGCCAATCTCCATGTATGATTCTGATGAAGGGACTGCATTTCTTCATCCATGACAATCCTCCACTTATCTTCTTCTCAACTTTGGACTGCATCTTTATAAGTGGTAGGAATGTTATCAGCTGCAATTGAGTCCGCACAAGCCACCATATCTGAGTCAAGCAGGTTTTCTTATTGTCCTTTTTGGCTTGCCGGTTGCTATTGATTCAAATTGTGGTTGAGGTTCTTGAGATGGAACCTCCTCTTCGACTGACTCTCTTTCAAGAGGAAAATCTTCTGTTGTTTTCTCGTTTGATCCCCGTGTTGGGAAAATTATCTTTTCATCAAACTCCACCTTCTTTGAAGCACCATCAATTTGTTTGACTTCTTAAAGTGTTACCTTATTTGTCAAGGTAGATTCATCAAAGGTAACATACCTGCTGAAAAATTTTTTCTTGTCTCTGGACACCATAAACGGTATCCTTTGACTCAAGAATTAATTCCCATAGATAAAGCTTTCTTTGCTCTTGGGTCCAATTTTGACTCTCTTACATGATAATATGCAATTGAGCCAAATACACATAAAGAACCATAATATTCAGCAGGTTTTCCATACCATTTTTCAAATGGTGTTTTCCCACCAATAACAGCAGATGGTAGACGATTAATGAGGTGGCAGACATATGTTATTGCCTCAGCCCAAAATCTTGCCCAAGCCAGCATTGGACAACATACACCGAACCTTCTCCAGCAAAGTTCAGTTCATGCGTTCTGCCACTCCATTCTGTTGTGGTATATTTCTGACAGTGAAATGTCTGACGATGCAATTTTCCTCAGAAATTTTCTGAAAAAAATCATTTTTGTATTCTCTACCATTGTCTGTGCGAAGACACTTGATCTTTCTACCACTTTGAGTTTCTATCATCGCATTCCATTTGAGAAAAATTCCCAATACTTCATATTTTGTTTTCATCATATACACCCACAATCTTCGAGAAAAGTCATCAACAAAGGTTACAAAATAGTGTTTCCCACCTAGTGAAGGTGTTTTGGAAGCACCCCAAATATCTGAATGAACATAATCCAAAATACCTTTAGTATTATGGATAGTTGTTCCAAATTTAACCCTTGTTTGCTTTCCCTTGACACAATGCTCACAAAACTCCAAGTAGCAAATTTTTACTCCTTTTAGCAATCCCTGATCTAATAAAGTTTTCAAGGATTTTCCTCCAGCATGTCCCAAGCGCATATGCCACAGCTTGGTCATTTCTGCCTCCTTCTCGTCATTGGATGTTGTTGTCGCTGTCCCAATAACTGTACTACCTTGATAGTGGTACATGTTATTATTTCTTCGAATTGCCTTCATTACCACCAGTGCACCAGAGCATATTCTCATCACGCCATTATCTTCAATGACTTTGAACCCCTTTGACTCTAGGGCTCCAACATAAATGAGATTTTTCTTCAAATCTGATACATATCGAACATCTGTTAATGTTCTACTTAATCCATCATGGTTCCTTAATCGGATTGAACTAACACCATATGCGGTAAGAGGATTATTGTTTGCAGTGTGAATAACTCCACATTCTCCTTCTCGTAAATCAACAAACCAGTCCCGATTAGGACACATATGATAGCTACAAGCTGAATCCATCAACCATACATCAGATGATTTGGATGGATCTGTCGTAACTAGAGTAATCGGAGTCATCATAAGCAGACACATTTGAATCCATGACAACCTTCCCATTATTTGGTTTGGCTTTGCTATTCAACTTTGGGCAGTCTTTCTTCCAGTTCCCTTTTTCTCTGCAAAAGGCACATTCATCTTTGCTGAGTCCGGATCTTGACTTGGATCTCCCTTTCTTCGTTCTCATATGATTTTGAGAATGACCTCTCGCAATCAATGCTTCTGCTTCTCCGCCTTTTTGTTTTTCTCTCTTTCTTTGTTCATAACTGTATAAGGTAGAACAAACTTCTTTGAGAGATACTTCATCATTCCCATGCAGTAGAGTCGTTTCAAGATGCTCGAACTCATCGGGAAGTGAACTTAACAACATTAAGGCCATATCTCCATCCGTAAAAGTCACGTTCATATTCCGCAAATCTGTCGCCAACTTATTAAAGCTGGTGATATGATCATTCATTGTGCTACCAGGAATATAAGTGAAGCGTAACAGTCTTCTTTTCATGTAAAGTTTATTTTGACCGTTTTTCTTCAAGAATTTTCCTCCAATGAATTCCATAATTTATTTGCAGATGTTTCTTCGTGTATGGATACTTTTGTTCTATTGCAAGGTAAGATCGAACGGTACCGCAAGCGACACGGTTGATAATTTCCAATATTCTTCTCCTACACCGTCTGGTTTCTTTTCTTCAACAGCAATATCTAGCCCTTGTTGAAAAAGAACATCAAGGACCTTGCCTTGCCACATTTCAAAATGTCCTGACCCGTCAAAAATTTCAACTGCAAATTTAGCATTTGACACAATTCTCGTCATAAGAGAATATGACAATGATGATGTATTATTGACACTCGATATGGACTCATCATTTTTCTTGTCTCTCATTTTACTACAAATACTATTTACTAGCTAACAATGCAATGACCAAAGTAAATCTTTTTCTGATGTGGAAGTTCAGACTATGCTGCGACCACAGAGCATACTTGATAATACCTTGGCTCTGATACCAATTATTGCGGAAGCAGAATATATAGATAGTGATGAAATCACAATTACTATATAAAGGTAGCTAATAAATAGTAAATGAGATAACAATAAAAAGAACACCAAGAATTAACGAGGTTCGGCAAACTTTTGTTTTCTTTTGCCTACTCCTCAGACACAACCAACCAATATTTATTTCACTCCAAAGGGGTACAAGTGAAATACTACAAGAGAGAAAAAAGAACAAATGCCTTAGGAGATGAGAAGGCAAGTAAGAGGTGTGTTACAAATGAATTAGGAGCTACCTATTTATAGGAGTGAATTCTTCCTATTGATGTCATCCATGACATCACAATATGTCAAAATGTTAAGATTTACCTTGTGAAATCAAATTATGGTTCACCTAAATTTCACCTACAAAAGGTGCTATCTTGACTTTTCTACCAATGAAGAATTATCCTCCTAACTACCATATCTTCTCATTAATCCATTTTTGAATCTTGTCAAATTTGACAATATGTAGGACGCGTGTGTCTACTAATTCAATTTTATACAAGTTTAAGTATCTACTTGTTCGTACCCAAAATTGAAGGGCATAAATACTATCCAAAAGAACACATTTATGTATTATGTCTGTCTCTTATTCTGTGTTATCGACATATATAAATGAATTTTGAATGTCATTAATGAAATATTTTTTAAAACTATAATTGAAATTTTACGTACAATATGAATAGATAATATTTTAAGAAATTATTATGAAATATATATTTTTTATTAATTAGTTTTGTATAATTGCATTGAACTATATTTGGTTATCACGTCATTATAAATTCCGTTAAAACTAATTAAAGATGAAGAAGAATTTTGATTTTTAAACTAAAGTTTGGTGATGTAAATGATCTTCACCCATACAAAAATAGAACTCCAAATTAGTGCCTAGTGGATTTCAAATGTATACTATCAATCATAGCAAGAGAAGTTGGAAAGTAAATATGAATTATGTTTTTTCAAAAGTAGTTTATTCCAACTTGTATGATTGTTAAGCCTTAGAATCTAAGGTGTTACTCTTGGGGAAGGATTATAGCCTGAATTCATGGTGGAAAAGACCCTTGTTGGGTGGGATGATCATGAGAATGGCCTGGGGTTTAAGGTTTGATTATAGTCCGAGTATATTGGGCCTTTATTTATTAATTTTTGTGTTTATTTATTGTTTTAGACCACGAACAAGTCGTAATTCATTACAAGGGGAGAACACAAGTTCTTTAGAGTTTCCAACACTAGAGGTAGATTAGGGATATATGCATGATATATGATTAGGGAAATCAGAAAGATATGTTGTGAATGGAAAAATGTTGTCCGTCACATGCAATGAATGAGTTACATGAAGTTGTGATTAGTTGGGTTGAATATTGGGATCGGTAATCATGTCGGCGCATACTATTGTTGGAACGAATACCACGCAGTACACGAACGTTTGGATCTAGTGTAAGACAGTACAAGGGGAACAAGTACCATATTGATACACTAACTATCATGAGATCGGATACGCTGGTACACTAACAGTTTGTATGTGTGAGTTCTATCAGAGAACGGAGCTAGCTTGTTGTGATGTATTGGTTCATGTTTATTGTGTATATTAGTTCAAGGTAAGGAAGATGAGTCTGGCTATGTTGTAGTTATGTTTGTGACTGTATATTATTTGATTACTACTTTGTAGTTGCCTATGCATATTTCATATACTAAAACTAGTCGATGATCCTACAGTACATTGTGGTTGTGTACTGATACTACACTTGTTCTTTCTTTGTTGAGTGCAAGGCATCTGCAGGCGGCTACTTTGATATCTTAGTTGTGATATGGGCGACTTTGAATCCAAGGGTGAGCTACCTATTCTGAGCGGACATGGATTCTTCCCTACCTTGTTCATCCTTTTCGAACATAGACATTTTAGACTTTAAATTTATGTTTTCTAGTTGGGGTTGCATCCCCTTATCTTAGATTTGTTAAATGTTTTAGTTCTATGACTTTCAGGTTGTACGGAGTTCATTCCCCACTTGTTTTATGGACTGATTGAGTTTATGGAACTCAATCTTTTAATTTTTTAAAATAGTTTCTTAGTGTTTCATATCACGACTTTGTTTCCGAAATGATTTGATGGTTTAAGTTTTGGGTAGGTAGTTGGTTCTCCCATTGAAGGGTTGTGGATTCCACTCACGACGAGTTAGGATCGTGACTAGAAGTCATTCATATAAGGAGATTGGTAGAGAAGTACAAGGTGAGGAAGATGAACTCATATATGGTATTCATTAACCTAAAAATAATATATAATAAAGTCCATGGGGTCTTTGGAGACATTTAGGCACTAGAGGTGTACATGCAACATTAGATTGATTTAAGGACATATAATATGGAGGCAAGATCCAAATAAAAACGATGAGGAGACCTTAAGCACTTTCCAATTGTCATGGAATTTCCCCAATGATCATCTCTTAATTCATTTTTATTTGTCTTGGTGATAGATGAACTGATGCAGAATATCCAAGAGAAGGTGTCATGATAAATGATATTTAGAGATGACACAATGAAGTTAATGCTAGTCTAAAAGTTTGGAGATTAGACATTAGAGTCTAAATGATTAAGGTTGTCAAGTTCGAGACAGAGTACTTCAAGTAAATGACTTATGAAAAAGATGTGCAACAGTGCAAGTGAAGATCGATACATAAGTTATCATTATGATAGAAAATTCCAAGTATCATAGATCAGTAATGCAAAAAAATTGAGAGATACATAGTGGTGTTATACATTGTATTGATGAGGGATAGATGAAAAAGAGGCTCGTATTTGATGTCATGTGTGATAAATATGTACTACCAAGACTTAAAATATAAATTTTATAAAGTGATTGTTGTATAAGTTATATTGTATAAGGCAATATGTTGTCTGGTCAAGTGAGAAAATAAGAATGTTAAAATGAATGTGTGGGCATATTAGAAAAGGTATTATTAGGAAAAAAGAAATTAGGGGCAAGATGGGAGTTAACGATGGGTAATTAAATGAGATGAATTTAGACAAGTTTTGAATGTGCACTTTGCAATTAATTGTCTATGTTTCATACATGTAGGTGTGCAAATTCAAGTGTTGAACATGATTAGTGAGAAAGGCCAACAAGAATGCTAAAGAAAGAAAAAAAGAACAAAAATATGCACCTACTAAGCTATCCGATCCGCCCGCGCTACGGTCGCACCCACGTGGATACATTTAAGTAGTTACTGCCTCTCCGCAGGCCGGTCGCGCGCTTGGGTTTCCTGAGGCGTGCCCGCATGGCGAGGAGGCGTGAAATCATTAAAGTAAGGGTGTATTTGGAATTTTAAAGGAAATCCTATGCTATATGATGTTGGAGCTTTCCAAAAGGCCTGGGGGGGGGGGGGATCGAAAGAGGAGCAATATTAACGCTAGGTTACGAAGAATAGAAGGGGAAACACACGGTACTCTTCTTGAATCCAAAACGGAAGTTGGGATTCAAAGTTTGATTGCTATGTTTTCTTTTTCATCTTTGTTCTTAGTAAACTTATTCTCATCCATGGAATAGATTCTTAGAGGGTATTTGACAAACATGTTATATTGATGATTTTGTTGAGATTTTGATTTTCATTCTTATGCTTGAACTTGTTATGGGAATTTGAATTATATTGCAACCTTGTTCATTATTTTATTTAATCGAAAGAGAATACCTTGGTGAATATTGTTGCATTGTTTTGTTGGATTGAATCACTATATTTTCTCTAAAGTAATCGAAGGAGCTTGTTGATAATTACTGATTAAATCTCAAGGAAAAATAGTTGTAGAACATTACTTCCTTAAGAACAATCATTAACATGTTTTTGCATATAAGAATCATTGGGCTATAATTAGTTTACTCTTATAACTTGGGATTTACTCGAAAGAAAAATATAAGGCTTAAGGATACTCTAATAAGCTATCGAATCGAGAGAACCGATAGAACTTTAGATGTGATAAATAAATGTAGTCAAATCCCAACTAATATTATGCACTTGTTTAGTCTTGTACCCTATCTTGTAGTATTGATATTGAACTTCATAGTTACCATTTGATTTTAATTATTATTTAGTCTATAAAAGTGGTTCATAACCACAATCAACTCTTTTCTTTTGATCACCTGAATAATAGTTAGCAAGATTTGATTGATTTTTTTTTCATTCCCAGTGGAAACGATCTTTATACTATACTATCTTTGACTAGCAAAGCACTAAATTTTTATTGTGTTTGCGCTCGTCAAATTTTGACGTCATTGCCACAGATTGGCAACAAGTAGTTTTCGATAATGTTTTGTGTATTAATTCACGTTTTATTTTTATTTTTTTTTAAATATTTCTTTTTAGTTAACACCTCAAGTTCCAGTATTGCAGGCAACGGGAATTAACCACAACTTTGGTGTATGACACGATCTACCTCAAAAGATGTTATCGAATACAACCCAGAGTTGGAAAAAAATGTTACGCTTGCTTAAGAATGAACCTGGCGAAAGGGTTTCAAGGCAGTCTTAGTGGATTAATACAATGGGTGATATAAATGCTGGTAATAGAGATTTGAATGACGCACTCAATCTTGATAGCCTGAATCGCGGACCTGAGATTGAAGATGTTAGTGAAAATTCGGGGATTGTTAACTGAAGAATCTACTGCCTTCCTGCTGAAGTTGAAGACCAAATGGGTCAAAATAATGAAAGGGCAGGGAGATTGCTGAGAGACTATGGGAAGCCAAATTACAATAAGATGCAGTCGCGTGTAAGGTGTCCTCCAAGCAATAAATAACTGTGTTTTAGAGGGAAGCAGAGTGAGGACCCACAAGTCATCTATTGGATTTTGATGAAATCATGAACACTTTTCACTACAATGGAGCATCGGACGATGCTATATACTTAAGGTCATTCCCTTTCTCTTTGAAGGATGAAGCTAAGATCTAGCTACGAAGTTTACCTTCTGGATCAATCCACACCTGGATGAAATAACGACAAAATTTCTTGATAAATATTTCTTACTAGCAAAAACAGCTAGAATGAGAAAGTGGATCATCAATTTCGTCAACTAAAATCAGAAACAGTGTTTGAAGCATAGGAATAATTCAAGGAGTTGTTGAGAAGTGTTCGCATAATGGAATAGACCCATGGCTGCAGTTGACAAATTTCATGGAAGGATTATCACCTGCGTCACGGAGGATATCAAATAATGTAATGGGAGGACCGATCATGAAAAAGACACCTGAAGAAGCAATTCAAATCCCAGAATTCTGAAAAGAAGAAGACTGTAGGGATGCACCAAGTTGATACTTACACGACCTTGCAAGCGCAAAGTGCATTAATTGCAAAGGATGTGAAACAGTTGACTCTAGCCCAGACTCAAATGGCACAATCAATAACGTGTGATTTTTGTGCAAGAAGGCATCCTACTCATGAATGTCAACAAGGGTCATTTACAAACGAAGAGGTTAATGTTGTTGGGAACTTTAACAAAGGGAACTATCAAGAAGCAAATAATTTTAATGCATTGGCAAAGACATCCTGGATTTTCATGGAGATCACGAAATGGTACTTTGAATGTGTGGCAACAGGACAATGTGAGAGGACAAGGACAAACACTTCAGGGGTACCAGAATCACCAGCGACAATAATATCAACCTCACCAGGGACAACATGAGAACCTTTAAGAGTTTCACCACTAAGGTTGATGAGCGGTTTGAAATTCAAGGTGCTTCTATTCAAAATTTAGAAAAGTAGGTTGGATAGATTGCTAAGCAGATATCTGAAACACCACATGAGAATCTTCTAAGTAACACATTAAGGAACCCTAAGGAGCTGAAAGTTGTGACTTTGCGAAGTGGAAAAAAGTTAAATGATAATTATAAAAACAAAGCTTGTGAAGTTACAAAGAGCCAAGATGAGAAACAAGGAAGTAAAAAATAGTAAGGAAGTCTAATGAAATTCAGAAAGGAAACCAGAAGTCAGAACTAGAAATTGATTCTAATTACATGCATGCATTGCCTTTTCCTCAAAAGACGAAACGAGAGAAGCTTGACAAGTATTTTGGTAAGTTCTTAGAGATGCCGAAGCAACTACATGTGAATATTCCTTTTAGTGAGGTGCATATGCTAAATTTTTTAAGGATGTTTTGTCCAACAAGAGAAAATTGAAGGAAACATCAGTAGTCAAGTTGAATGCTCATTGTAGTGACATCCTTCAAAATAAACTACCTTAGAAATGTGGTGATCCGGGTAGTTTCACTATTCCATGTGCATCCAGGGATTGCTAGATTTGAGAAATTCTTGTGTGATTCAGGAGCTTCTATAAACCTCATGCCTTTGTCCATATTCAAAAAGTTGGAAGAAGGGCTCGAAACCCCAAAATCTATCCCAATGTCCTTAGAGTTGGCTGAGCAATTCACCATTATTCCTGAAGGGGTAGTTGAAGATGTTTTAGTTAGGGTGGACAAGTTTGTGTTTCCAATAGATTTTATCGTGGTGGATATGGAAGAAAATAAGGAGGTTCCATTAATTCTTGGATGACCATTCCTAGCTACCGGTAGAGCAATACTTGATGTTTATGAAGAAAAACTGATGCTTAGAGTTCGAGAGGAAAATGTAGTATTCTATATGAAGAAGGTGGATGAGCTCACATTTAAGAAAACCAGTCGGATAAAAAGATCATAGCATGGGTGCGTGTGCTTCTCCAAGCTTGCACAAGGGAGCCAGACACTACTTCCGACATCGACTCGAAGTTTCCTTTACTTTTGCATTTTCTTTATGCCATGAGGACATGTCATAGCCTACGTGTGGGGGTGAAGGGGTTGTAAATAACTAAAAAAAGATTTTTTTTTCTTTTTAGGGTAGCTTTTTTGTTGTACTTCTATGAGTTTCTTGTCTGATTATTTTATCATAGTCGTATTTATTTTGAACCAAATATCTTTTTAGGATAAGAGTCGTAGCATAGTTTTTTAACAAGTGCTAGAGGTATAGAATTGATTGATTCCTATCTAGAGATTGTATTGCTTGCTCAATTGAAATTTCCTTATCTGTTGGCATGTAAAGTTGAGGCATATCAATCCTTGAAATATTGTGTGGTGAGAAGATCTTGATATGTACTCATGTTTGAAAGAATCTAGAACTTGGCATGGTAGTTTTTTGAAGCAAAATTCTAGAACTATTTGAGGAAGAATATGATATAGCCTTTCTTTGATTAATCCTCTTCTAGCCTAAATTTACCAACCATTGATGATAAGTATCCCTAGTCAACCAATTTGCGCGTTATGATAATTCATTTTCTTTGATTAGCCGATACATCCCTTTAGTCTACCCCCCCTATGTGTAACTCTCTTAATTGGAATTATAAGCGGAAGTGTAGAGAATTGACTTATGAAAAAAAAAAAGCAATTGAATCTATCCATGTGTGAAAAGTAATGAAAGTTGTTGGATGTGTTTTCAAAAGAAAATGAAAGGTTCCAAAAGAAAAAGGAAGAAAAAAAAGAGTGAAAAAGAGAAGGGGGATATGACTTTTTATTTTCATATTCTACAAACACCCTTATCACAGATTACACCTGTGTAAGTCTTACATGGTTTTAACTCGAGAAGGCCTACATTAGTGGAGAATTAATCAATTGCCAAGCCTATGATATTCTGGAAAAACATGATGTATTTCTTTCAGGGCGGCTCAACGTAATTGGGGGCCTAAAGCAAAATTTTAATTTGCATTCTAAAATATAAATACAGTTCATATACGTATTTATTAAAAAAATTACACTATTTAGATAAAAATTATTAGTACTTAATATTATTTTTTTCAGTTACTTGGTAAGATTTTATTAACTCATCATTAAAAAACATCCTTTAAGTGAGACAACTATTATATGTATTGTTAACATAATGATATAAGTAATAAGTTGATAAATATTAAATAAAGATATGATTTAGAACCATAAAATTTGACTCAAAAAGTTGATGACTTGTTATACCTCATTTTAAAATCCTTAGAGTAATGCTTGAAACTAAATTTTTTTAAAAAATAAATAAAATTTATTGTTCAACACTTTTCACTGTTAATTCTTATTTTTAACAAAGTACAAAAGATGTTAAAGTTGATAAAATAATTTATTTTAAAAAAATTATACTTTTTATTATAAGTAATTAATTTTTTATAAAAATTTTAACACATAATTTATTCTTGACAAAAATTTGAGATTATTTTTTAAAGAGTAGAGCCGGCCATGATTTCTTTGTGAGAGTGAGTGAAATGAGAGATAGTGTCTGTGATGCATGAACAAAAGTTTGTTAATGATAATATTGCGTCTTCTTTGTTGTGAGAAAATTCATGAATTGATTTTCGCTTAAATTTCATTGTCGATGAGTAGTCATTTAACGATGAATGTTGCATGCACCTATAGGAATGGTTGAAGTCAATTACTATTTCAAGTAACTTGTGCATCAAAATCTTGAGGGGGTCTAGTTGTTCTAATTTGCTCGGGACGAGCAAAAGCTGAAGTGTGGGGGTATTTGATGGTAACTAAATGAGATGAATTTAGACAAGTTTTAAATGTGAACTGTGCAATTAATTGTCTATGTTTCATACGTGTAGGTGTGCAAATTCAAGTGTTGAACATGATTAGTGAGAAAAACCAATAAGAAATGTTAAAGAAAGAAAAAAAGAACAAAAATGTGCATCTACTAAGCTATTCGCCCGCGCGGTGGTCGCGTGCTCAAGTGTCCAGTTGCGCGCCCGCGCAGACACATTTAAGTAGCTACTGCTCTCTGCGCGCTTGGATTTCCAGCGGCGCGACCATGCAGTGGGGAGTTGTGAAATCATTAAAGGAAGAGTGTTTTTGGAATTTTGAAGGAAACCCTATGATATATGATGTTGGAGCTTTGCCCAAGGCATGGGGGGGGGGGGAGGGGGGATCGAAGGAGACGCAAAATAAACACTAGGTTACGAATAACAGAAGGGAGAACACGTGTTACTCTATTCGAATCCAAAACAGAAGTTTGGATTCAAAGATTGATTGCTATGTTTTCTTTTTCATCTTTGTTCTTAGTAAACTTATTATCATCCATGGAGTAGATTCTTAAAGGGTATTTGACAAACTTGTTGTAATGATGAATTTGTTGGGATTTTGATTTTCATTCTTATGCTTGAACTTGTTATGAAATTTGAATTAAATTGCAACCTTGTTCATTATTTTATTTAATTGAAAGAGAATATCTTGGTGAATATTATTGCATTGTTTTATTGGATTGAATCAATATATTTTCTCTAAAGTAATTGAAGGAGGTTGTTGATAATTATTGATTAAATCTCAAGGAAAAATAGTTGTAGGATGTTACTTCCTTAAAAACAATCATTAACATGCTTTTGCATATTAGAATCATTGAGGTATAATTAGTTTATTCTTTAACTTGAGATTTACTCGGAAGAAAAATCTAAGGCTTAAGGATACTCTAATAAGCTATCGGATTCGAGAGAATCAATACAACTTTAGATGTTATAAATGAATGTAGTCAAATCACAACTATCATTATGCACTTGTTTAGTCTTGTACCCTATCTTTTAGTATTTATATTCAACTTCTTAGTTACCAATTTATTTTAATTATTATTTATTCTATAAAAGTGGTTCATAACCACAATTAATTCTTCTTTTGATCACCTGAATAATAGTTAGCAAGATTTGATTGAATTATTATTTATTTCAATCTTCGTGGAAACGATCTTTATATTATACTATCTTTGACTAGCGAAACACTAAACTTTTAGTGTGTTTGTGCACATCAGTAACCTCCATGGTGGACAAGATGAGATAAGTGTGACTGAGTTGGTTCAGGCATGTTAAAAAGGAGATACACAGATTCCCTGTGAAGAGGTTTGAGAGGTTGGCCATGGTGGTTTTGGGGAGAGGTAGAGGTTGACCGAAAAAGTATTAAGAAGATGTGATTAGACAAGACATGACATATATTAGCTTACTGTGGAGCTAGCCCTGGATAGAAGAAATAATGGCCCAAGATTAGGTTAAAATATTAGGAGATAGTCGAGCATTGTCTAACTTTTCTTATCAAAATTATTATTATCATTACTTTCCTATTATATTTTTCTTCAATTTTTATTATTACATGCAATTTTACTTGAATGTCAGTCAATCGATATCCTATATGATGTGATGTTGCTAGTTTCATCTGCTAGTAAGAGAAGTTGCAGTGAATGAATTCCTCTTAGCTAAGGAATGTGTGAAGAAGAAAAAAAAGTCTGATTCTATTTTCTATTTTTTGTTTCCTCCTTTCCCTTTTTAGTTGCCTTTTGAGATTCTTCATTATGGACTTTTACTTTTTGGCTTTTCTAGAATCAAGGAAAAGAAATTAGAGACAAGAATCAGGGGATACACAAAGTTATACTCACAAATTTGATTGTTTTTCTTGCATCATTTATCATATAATTTATTGTTGCTATAATGTTTTAAAAATACTAGTCTCGTAGCGTGAAAATAATAAAAACGCACCGAGCAATATGTGGGGTAAAAGAATTGTGAGATGCAAGTCCCATCAGTTTGGACATTCACTTGGGCATTGTCTAATCTTCTATTTAAGGCATAAGCCCGAAAAATCTTTCTTACTGAAAATTAAAATAGATAAACAAGTCCTTAAATTAAGAGAAAATGCATCAAATCACCTTTAAACTTGCCATCAAAAGTTACATTAACTACAAGGGTATTTAAATACCCCACTTAATAACTTTCAAGTGAAGTTAGTCTCATCCTAGCACTATAATATAAATCTTATACTGAAAAGTGCATTACACATCTGCCTCATCAATGCCACGTTAGAGCCACATAAAAAAAATTGAAGTTATTTTTTATTTTCTTTTTTTTAATTATTGAAAGACACCTTTGTACACCACAAAATTATAAAATATTAAACGATAAATCATCAAAAATTCAAAAAAGTTAGCATTAAATTTTTAGTTCTAGTGTAGACACAAACCTTATTGATGAACAGTGTGGATCTTGAGGGTATAACTGAAGATGTTATTATTAAAAGGAATATGCTTCAATTTTTGACTGTCATTTCTAAAAAAATTAGCTTCATTTTAAATTTTAACTGTCATTGTTGAAATAAATTAGCTTCAATCTAGGGACAATAACAATAAATTTAATGATTTTTATGTATCTTTAATTTATATAAGAAAAATGAAAAATTAAAAGAAAAAAAAATGAAGATGAAGGTATATAGAATGGGAGAAGGGGTGATAGAAGGAAAAACGACGTTGTGTTAGGGGTTTTGAAGAAGAAGAAAAAATGTCGAAGTGTATTGGGGCAGGAGCGGATGAAGAAGGAAAAGTTGGAGCGAGGTATTTTGAAGAAGGGAAACGGGGTAGGGGGTTTCAAAGAGGAAATTTTGAGTCCCCACCCCTTTTCCCTTCTTAAAAATAACCCGTCCAATATCTCCATCTTCGACCTCCCCCTACCCCTCCCTAACACACCCACACACTTTTTTGCCTTTTCCAAAGCCCCCAATATTGTTTCTCTTTCTCCTACAACCCCTCCTTCCCACTTTTCTGCTCCATCATCCTCATCTCTTTCTTTCCTTTATTTTTTTTTATATAAACTGAAGATACATTGAAATTATTGAACTTTATCGTTATTGTCCTCAAATGAAGTTAAATTCCTTCAACTATGGCAGTAACATTAAAATTAAAGCTTTGTTTTTCAACAATGACAATAAAAAATTGAAAGTGATTTCTTCCAATAACGGTATCGTTTGTTGTAGCCTCAAGCTCAACATCTTTCATGAACAAGATATGTGCCTACATTTGTTGACACCCAATTTTGACCCACTCTTATATGATTAATTCACGAGCTTCTTAATTCCCAAACGATTTAGAATAATTAGTTTTATAAAATTCAAAATATTTTTCAAGTTTATTTTCAATAGTTTTTGTCATTTTTATAAGTTTTAGATAAGATATTTTACATGATTATGCGTATAATTAATATATTTTATGATTATTCAAAAAATCGTCTCAAAAAGATTTTAGTTTAGTAAAATATTTAGACAACTAGTGTGGTTTAAATAATAACTTATATTTTTATGTTAATTAGTTTATAGTTAAAATAATTATTTTATTAAGATTAAGAAGCTCATTAATTAATTTATATTAATTCCGATTATTTAGTTATTAGTGAAATCCTTAAACCCATCAAAAGAACAAATTTGGGCCCATTTACTCACATTTTCAGTAGCCCACTCCCATTCCCTTTAAATATCAAGCCCAATAGCAACACACCAATTTTCACCCAAAAGTAAAAGGGTCCACCCACACTTCAATCTTCCTGCAATACCGAAACAGATCCACATACCCTGTACGTTTTTCTTCTTCATCTTCATGTCTTCTTCCCCAAAAATCAAGCAGCAAATCACGGCTGACCAAACCCAAAAATCGCGCCAACAGTACTCTCCCATACGCAATAATCAGTCTTTTCCCTGATTTTGAGCAAGGATTCGGGAATTTTGGTACAAAATTTTGAATTTCAAAATTCATTCAAATCTACCGTTTCCCCCCACAAATCGACCCCAAATTCCTCTATATAAACCTCCATCTTCTTTAATGTTAAAAAAAAAAAAACTCGGAGGAACAAGTTTATATTGTTTACTCTCGAAGAATATAAAAGTGTTGTGTCTTTCTTAAATCAAACTTGTGTTGGTGGAAGTCTTTTTCAAGGTTAAGCTCGTTGTCTCATGTTGGATGCCTCGAAGAAGGTAATATCCTTTTCCAGACTTTAGTTTTCTTTTTTGTGAGCCACGAATCATTTAATTTTATGGTTTGATTATGTGATTTTTGTGCTAAACTGATCATTGTGAGTTGTTTAATTGTTGGTGTTTTGCAAGTGTTGCGACTTGCTGTAGTATCCTTGTATGCTATTCGAATGTTTCTTTATTTTCTTTGCTTGAGGTCTTGGTGATTTTTTTATAGTACCATTCTCTGCTAGCTCGGTTTTGAATTGCTAAATCCAGTTGGCTTATTCAAAAATAAGGAGGTTCTCTATCATCTTGCTAGTAAGTCATGTGAGTTGTAGTTACAGTCTTATCTTTCTTTGTCTGCCAAGTAACGAATATTGGCTGGAGTTTTGGGATGTATTCACTCATCCACACAATGCAGCCATGGTGTCTTGTTCACTGTATGTCATTTCAATTCGTTTCATTTGTTTTATCAACTTGCTTTAGATCAGTGTTCCTTTATTGATTTTAATATTACTTCTTACTAGTCTCATGGTCGAGTTTAGTTATCAAGATTTGATCATGAACTGTGTTTCTTATTATTATTTTTTTTTTTTTTGCTTGACATGTACAAGTCATAGTTTGTTCATGATTTAAAGATTGGCATTGTCTTGATTTGCATTGGCATATTGATATGAACCTTGTATTTTCATTGTCTTCTTCGTAAGATATAGCCTAATATGAGTATTAGCTAGTTTATTTGAGTTAAATTATTTTCCTTGGAAATTATGCTTCAAAATTGGTCAAGCCTTTAACAGGGCTATTGCTAAGTTTCTTGGATCAAAGTTGTATGTCTTTGAATATTATTTGTTTGAGTCTAAATATATTTGATTATGGAGTCAAGTAGCTTATGGTAGTACTAAGTATTTCTTTTATCTTCTTTAAAGTGAGAGCACATAAATATTGCTTCTTTGTTTCTATTTTATCTCTTGTCTGAGTTTATTTTTATAATGGTAGAATAATTAGTTAATGCTTATATTTTTTGTGTCATAGATAGATCCTAATCTTTTTTCCTTTATTTTTGATACATTTGACATCAATCCGGGTCCATTTTGGACTCCATCCCTGCATTTCGTTGAGTTGAGATCCTTATCGAGTCGGCCTTCGTTGTTGTTCGAGTTTTGGGAAGCGGATGGACAGTGTACAAGGCTGGAGTTGAAATACAAGCCTCCAAAAGTCCAAATGTGGGTTGTATACGTTCTGTATACATTGATATACAGATTGAGTGAAGCGAGATATAGGCAAAAATAGAGTGACATGTTGTAGGGGTTGAAATAGACCGTGTACATTTGATATGCAATCTGATATACAGGTACAAAGCCCAAGAAATGACCCATATACAGAAGTATACATCCGCTGTATACACAAATTTCAAAATGGCAGAAATAAGGCCTAAACGCAAAATCAGCTACAGAAGGCCCAAACTCTTCTTCCATCTCTTTATTATTTGATTGTGATTATTTTATTTTGTTGTCTACTAACTCTAACTTTAAAATCGTTAGTTAACCTAATTAAGTTCCCAAAAGATGAACTCTAATCTTCATGTTAGTTTATTTTGACAAAATTCATTATTTTTATTGAATATCTTTAAAATGATTTTCATACTTTAAATAACTAAATTTGTTTAATTTTTTATTTAAAAATGTGTCAAATAAATTCTAATTTATCTAATTTTGTTAAAATCTTATTCACTTGCAAGTTTATTTTAAATATTTCAATTAATATCCTCTCTCCTAAAATAAAAATAAAAATTGTTATTTATCTAACTATTTTCTCAAGTTAATTGACTATTGTAAATTAATATCATTATTAATATATTATATCATGTTCCTAAGAATAGTAAAAAAATAATAATTAACCTAAGTCATAGGATAACCGCATGTTAGCGGGCGCTTCAAATGCCTTAAAAACCTTCTTGAAGCGTAAATAAGAACCTCTTACCCATTTTCTCTAAACTTATTAAGATTTAAAATCTGTTAAAATCTTTTTAAATTAAGCTTTCTTAATTTCTTTAAAAAATTAAGTGGCGACTCTTTTCTAAGTATTTTTCTCAAATTGTTTCATACTTAGAACATTTCAAAAAAGTGATTTTTCTAAAGATAGTAAAATTACGGCATAACAGAAATGGCGACTCTGCTGGGGAATTTATAGGTTCTAACCATAATAGACTTAGGTTAATTATTAATGTTTTTAGCATATGGTTACTTGTTTGCTTATATTGCATACCTAATGTCTTGTTTTTATACTTATGTGATATAAACTGTTTATTTGTTATTGTTTTCATAAATTGTATATCTGTTACTGCTTTATAAACTGTCATTCCGTTCATATTTCTCCACTTATTGGAAATTCACACTATCACACGTACACGCGAGGTGTGCTTTGTGCACCCGCAAACTTCTTTCAAAGTTCCTAAAGTTAGGAGAGTTGGCATATGCGCGGGGTGTCCGGATCTTTTTCCGCGTAACCGCGTAGCCTTCTCACTCGAGTTGTCCACTCGGGAACCTTGTGTCTAGAAAGCCAAATCTTAGAAAACATAAGATAGAGCTAAACCACCCCTTAATTTAAGTCAGCATGTATATGCCTTAGATGGATCGATCAAGGGTATCGATTCAACATTTAAGAAGTCCACCCTTACGTCGATGAGTTTCACGACCCAACGACAAAAAAAAAACATGTTTTATGCAACGTGATAATGATAGACTGATCCAAGCCTAAATTTGACATAGTGAGTTTGGAAGTTATATGTTTATTTTATTTTATTTTTATTTTTGTTAAAATTTGTAGATGAATTCAGTCCCTCATGTGCCCAAAATTAGGATGGTCGAGGGTTTTTCGTACAAATTGAAGACCTGGTGGGAAAATTTTACTCCAAGTGAAAAGCTAGCAATTGCAAAAAGATTGGGGTGCCTCCCTATGCTATTCAAGGTTAACCCAGACAAATATGTGATTAGAGCGCTGATTCAGTTTTGGGATCCAGACCGTGTTGTGTTCACGTTTAAAGACTTTGAACTAACACTTACATTGGAGGAAATCTATTATTTTACCAGTTTAAAGTATTGAGGAAAAGGTCAAATTATTCCTCACAGTCAATCAGGGAAGAAATTTCTTCGCTACTAAGGACTGAAAAATGAAAAGAAACTTCGATATTTCGAACATAATTGGGTTTCTCTGGATTACTTATATGAAAGGTATGGACACTCAAATAGTTACAAAGTGTTTAGGAAGGAATTCTCTTGCACTCTTGTTCATTGGCAAGCTATACGCCCTATCGCATTTACTGTGGCTTTACTAGGAACTTTAGTGTTTCCACGAGAACATGGTCATATCAGCACAGCATATGTTCAGTGGCTCGTGTACTTTTTGAAGGTGTTAATGGCGAAGAGCTCACTCTAGTTCCCATGATTTTAGCAGAAATATTTCGAGCCCTTGGGAAATGTAAGAGAGGGGAAACAAACTTCTTTGAAGGTTGCAACCTTCTTTTACAAGTGTGGGCAATGGAACATTTTCACAAGCGTAAAAATATGGATGACATATGCTTTAGCAATGTAAATCATATTGACAGTTTTCTCGACAGGACAAAAATGTTTGTATCTCCGGTTGGTACTGATAATTGGTATGAATATTAGGACTCCCGCACCAGTGATCAAATTCAGTGGAAATATCCATTACTCTCGCATTCCCCAGCATATATCAGATGCAAGAGGTCCTACTATATCGAGCTTATTGGGTTGAAAGGTCTCCAACCATATGCTACGGTGCGCGTACTTTAACAATTTGGTCGAGCACAAATAATCCCTCTTCGAGCCAACATGAGGGTTTCTGAAGTTTCCTTCGGACCAAACTTCGAAGTTCCTAGATCCAGAGAGATACTTCATGAATGGAACAATATTTTCACGATGGATATAGGAAAGGGTCCCGAAAGAGAAATTCCAGAATATCAGGTGTGGCTTAGAGAAGATCACAACAGCATGAGTCCAGAAGGCGAACAAGGTTTTGAGGATATTGGGACGACGATATGGATAAGGCATTCTCATCTCGGAACCAAAGCAGTCACCCCTGAAATGTGGGCTCAAATGAAAAGTATAATGCAATATTTGGATAATGCTGGAGCAGGGCCTAACAACGTGGAAGCGTCATCATCACTTCCTCCGCCGGCATGATTGATAACAACATTCATTCTGAATTTTAGAATTGTCCTTATTTTGTGTCATTTTTATGTATTCTCTCCTTGTGGTTGGTATTTAATGGATATTTTGTCTTTGTGTCCCAAACTCGAGTTGTCAAAATTAATGGCTTGGATCAATCTATCATAATCACATTATATTTGACGTTTAGGCCTACCTTTGGCATAAAAAGGTCGCAAGTCTAGGACGCGATATAAATTGTTTGTGTGCTGCTTGATATAATTGTTGTGTGTTGTGATGTGTTATTTTGTCTAAAGAAGAATTAATCCACTATTGTTTTTAAAGCACTCTAAGCATATATTAACATTCACAACAACAAAGTCTGTCCAAATTATTCTTGAAGTGTCGTTCAAGTTTCTCAAAATTATATTAATCATTTACTCCAAATCTCTCTCTCTCAAAAAAAATAAAAATTCATCCGCCACAGAAACTAAAGAGTGGAAGAATTTAACAGCGTTCTATGCAAGTCGACCTTCTTAATACTATCACAGAAAGATTTATTTCCATTCGAGTCCTCCCGTTCACCCAAAATATTTCCGTGGATTAATCTGCTTGAAGCAAAATGACACTTATGTGTTTATTTTTATGTCTTTTTATTTGCATATCTCGTTAAAAACAAAGACTAACATATGTGTCTTTTGAGTGATTTTTCTCGACAGGTAAAAACTGATCTGTGTTGAAATCAAACTGGCAGACCATCCCTACTTTACAAGATCTTAAGCAATCATACCATCCTTCCCTGATCACTCTTTGGATAAAGGCAAAAGCAAAATGACTGGTACTTCTGAAGAAATGGGAATAGTCGATGTGACCATCAGATATGCTGAACTCACTAATCAGAGTGAGTTAATCTCTCAGTTAATGCAATGGATTGCAGATATGCAGGAAGAGCTTCAACAAACCAAAGATTTGGCCAAACTAGCCATTGCATCGAATGAACCACCCCTTGAAACTAGAAGACCTCCTCCTTATTTTCCATCATTAAGTTCTTCGTTACCCAACTATTTCCCAACCCATACCACAGGACCCATCACTTCCACTCCTAATCCTCATACCATTGACTTAATTGTATCCAACGCTCCTTATGCCAGCACTTCCTACCAAACACCACCACCAATACCAAATCAGAACCAAGCACCTAACACTAATCACTCTCAAAACTTTACGCCAACCTACCAAATCCCACCCCCAGTCTCCAATAATCCACATGTTTTGCCTAGCCAGCCGACATACCCTTCCGTAACATTCCAAACTCCACCAGCCTACACAATCTATGAACCATGTCCTAGCTTTCCTGTTCAACCGGAGCTGGATCACTATGAAGAGATGGAAAAGGAGTGGAGGCTGAGAGAAGAAAAACGTGAACAAGAAATGAATGTGATGAAGTAGGCCATCTCTGAAGTAGTTAAAAGTGTTCAAACTTCAAGGAAAATCACAGGACTTGAGTATGAAGACCTCTGCATGCACCCTGATTTGGAAATACCCGAAGGTTACAAAATTCCAAAATTTGAAACCTTCAATGGTATTGGCAATCCCACGGCTCACTTGCGAGCTTATTGTGACAAACTCGTGGGTATTGGAAAAAATGATGCATTAATTATGAGGTTGTTTAGTCGAGTCTGAGTGGGGAGGCGTTAGAATGGTTCACATCTCAAGAGGTCCGTCAGTGGTCTACATGGGGGGCTTTGGCCAAAGATTTTTTGGAAAGATTCCAGTTTAATGTTGAAGCTGTCCCCGATAGATACTATTTGGAAAAAATCAAGCAAAAGACCACGGAGGACTATCGTGAATATGCATGTCACTGGAGGAAAGAAGCTGCAAAGGTACAACCTGTGATGACTGAAAGCGAAATAACCTCTGCTTTTATTCGAGCTCAAGAGCCCGAGTATTATGAAAGAATGTTACCCATGATGGGACAGAAGTTTTCGGAGCTGATCAGAATGGGAGAATCCATAGAGGATGGTCTCAAATCTGGAAAGGTGACAAGTCTCACTGCTTTGCAGGCCGCCAACAAATCCTCGACATCCATAGCCACAAGATTTTCTAGGAAAAAGAAATAGGATGTCTCTGTTGTATCTTTTAGCCCAAGGCCAAGGCCACAAAGGTATTTTGGGTATGGTTCTGCCATTGGAAACTCCAACCGATTCTCCACCGCAAATAATTACCAACCACCTCCACAAGATCCACTTCCAATCTACTATGCACAACAGAACTACCAACCATCACCACCTATCTATCAAAATCAACCACCAACCTACCAAAATACACCACCAAATCACCAAACCAATGTACCAGCCTACCAAAGTCCTGGACAAAACAACCCAAATATCAATAATTTACCCCGCCCTAACCTCGAAAGAAAGCCTCCAAGAATTTTCACTCCTTTGGCAGAAACACGTACCTAACTCTTTGAGCGTTTGAGAGCAGCAGGATTGATCCAACTAGTAGACGCAAAGATAATTAATCCCACAACAAAGTTCTTTCGAGCGGATCAATGATGCGCCTACCATTCCGGAGGAGCAGGACATGATACAGAAGGGTGTATCAATTTAAAACATAAGATTCAAGATTTGATCGATAATAGAGTCATCACTCTTCAGGACCCTGCCCCCAATGTGAATCTGAACCCATTACCGAATCATGGGGGAGTGACCGTCAATATGATTAAAAGTGATGAAGATTGGCTCGCTATTGGGACCGTCGGTG
This sequence comes from Solanum sitiens, assembly GCA_016801875.1. NCBI lineage: Eukaryota > Viridiplantae > Streptophyta > Magnoliopsida > Solanales > Solanaceae > Solanum > Solanum sitiens. The sequence goes on along the minus strand of JABWTJ010000014.1, from coordinate 2,315,270 downwards.
AAACAAATGTCAACTCACTCATACCAACAGTGGCCTCTTTGACCATAAAGTCCCGTACAGAGTTTGTTGTAATAACTGCACCTCATCAGGCATTTGCTTTGTCAAAGGAAAGAAACAACGAGCAGCCCAAAGAAAAGTTTGTTGTCCAGGCGGCTACGGCTCAAGGGATGACACGTTCTGGAAGATGTTATGTTCCAGAAGAGTTAGCTCAAGAAACACGAAGAAAGGAGAACCAAAAAAGGCCGATCACAGAGGGTGAGGCTGAAGAGTTTTGGCGAAGAATGCAGCCTAAGGAGTATTCCATTGTCAAGCATTTAGAGAAATCTCCCGCTCAAATTTCTGTTTGGGCTCTATTGATGAGTTCCGAGTACCATCGGAAAGCATTGTTGAAGGTACTCGATGAAGCATATGTACCGATGGGAACAAGTGGTGAGAATCTGGCAACTATGGTTAGTCATGTCATTGGAAGTCACCAAATCTCTTTTCAAGAAGAGGAGTTACCAATCGAGGGAGTGATGCACAACCGTGCCTTGTATATCACTGTCAAATGCAGGGATAAATTTGTAGCTCGAGTATTGATTGATAATGGTTCAGGACTCAATATTTGCCCGTTATCAACCCTTACTCAACTAAATTATGATGTTGGGAAAATCCGTCAAAGTCGCATGAATGTAAGGGCGTTTGATGGTTCGCAAAGAGAGACCATGGGGGAGGTAGACTTGTGCATCCAAATGGGGCCTGCAGAATTTGTCACTGAGTTCCAGGTGATGGGTATATCCACAAGCTATAATATGTTGCTAGGAAGGCCATGGATCCATGCGGTTGGGGCAGTACCATCCACATTGCATCAACTTTTAAAATTCATCTGGGAGGACCATGAAATTGTCATTCATGGTGAAGGGAATAATCGTAGTTACCCTGGCTTCTCTGTTCCAGTTATTGACAATTCATCTCAAGGTACTGACTTTCACATGGTGGAGATAATGAATGCTGCTTTTGAAGATATAACACCTCAAATACCAATGCCGCCGGTGTATAAAATGCTTGCCACAACCATGCTAAGAAGCGGTTTTGAGCCTGGACGTGGGTTGGGCAAGAATTTGGATGGTATATCCGAACCTCTTCCTATCCCACTTCAAAATTTCCACTTTGGCATTGGTTATACCCCAACAAAGGAGGAATTATTCGAAGCAGAAGCAAGGAAGAAGCATGGCCCTGATCTATCAAAGCCTATTCCAGAATTGTACCAGTCATTTACTGCTAAAGCTTTAGAGCCTGAGATTGATGGTCTGGTGGAAAGGATGGAAAGATTGTTTGATAAAGAAGATTGTGCTGTGATCTTGGAAGAATGCACCGCGACACCCATCATCCGAGATGCCAAACCTGAAGAGACGCTACAGAATTGGGTGGCCACTCCACTTATGATTCATCGAATTGCTTGGTAGACAAAGACAAGATTTGAAGTTTTACTTTTGAAAATTGGTGTAGTTCGGACGAGGCCCGAAACAACCCTTTATGTCACTTTATTTTCATCGTAATGTTTTTTTAAAAAAAAGGAAATGGCTCACGTTGACATGACTCATGACCAAAGTTTGTACGCCTTTTTTCCAATGAAAGCCTCGTTTATTTTAAATTGATTATCTTGCCTTCGCAAATTACTCTCTGATATATGTTGATGTATCATGGTTTCACGGTATTTCTAATGCTTTTTCCTTAAGTTTAGTGTGTGTCGAAAGCCATTTTGTGTTGATTTTTATGTAAGTTTCTCTTTGTTTGCAGAAAATCTGTCCAAGGATGAACGCGGGAGTTTTTGAGAAAGAAATGCAGAAGAGACCACCTACGGAATCCATGACGGTCCGTCGAGGCTGTGACGGTCCATAGGTGGCATCGTAGTGAAGGGAGAAGTTGCTGAAGGAAAATGGGGAAGTCTGACCAAGTGTGGGATTACGGAAGTCCATGACGGACCATCATAGCCACGACTGTCCGTCCTGCTTATTCGTCGTAATGATCAGAGAAGTAGTCCCAGTACCCAAATTCTAAGAAGTTCAAGTATTTTGGAACGAAGACCCTCGACGGACTGTCGTGCTTGAAATGGTCCGTCATACCTGTCCATCGAGGGGATTGAAGAAAGCAACAGAAGAATGTGTGAAGTATGGGACGACGGAGGCTATGACGGTCCGTCGTGTCCATGATGGTCCGTCACGTGGTCCATCGACCCAGACGTGTTTGGACAGATTTTTAGTAAATAGAATCCTTATTTGATTAGATTTTGTTTTTATTATAAATGGTTGGAAAAACCTCATTTTTGGGGTTAGACTTTCTGGATAATTTTTAGTTTTTAGTTCTTCTATTATAGTATTGAATTCTCGATTTGGGGAATTAAGATACTTTTTCGGGAATTGATTGTTGGTGATTTTGTTGATTATTCAAGTTAAATTCTGGGAAACTATTCATTTTCATAAAAGTAAGTGCATGAATTCTTCCATTAACAATATGAATTGTGTAATTATGAACATGGGTAACTAAACCTCATAGCTAGGGTTGTGGGAACCATGGGTGAATAACAAGGTAAAAATCTAACTTAAATAACAATTCTAGAGTGGTGTCTTGCATGTATTGATAATTCTTTCATGTAGAAGTCTTTTTAACGGATGGCCAACGTTAGAACTCGCCTTAATGCTACTTGCCGGACCAAGGAGGTAGATAATAGGAAAAGAATTATCAACATAGATTTAGTGTAGACTATCTAATAGGCTAGTATTGGTTGGTACGAGTTAATAACTTAGTCAAATACCGAATACGATGTTTAATATGAGGTAAAGATAAGGGTTAGTATAGCAACACACGTAGCCAGACCAAGGTGCGGAGTGAAATTCTCTAGATGCCGGACCAAGGATTTAGAGATACATAACTTATCACTTTACATGCAAGATATTAGGATAGAATTGTTATAGTTAGATTTACCAAGTTAGGAACCTATGGGGAACACTTAAGCCCTAGTTACTTTTATAATTTGATTTAACTCCGAAAGCTGAATCTGTTAGTAATTTCAGTTTTATTTAGTTAATCAGTTTCATTAATTTAGAAATAAAACCCCCCTTTTTGTCTTTTGTTTTCTCGGAAAATAGTTGGCTAAATAATAGTAATAATAGAATAAAGTTAAGTCTGAACTATTTTCCTTGTGGGATCGATCTAAACCTCATTAGTTGGGTTCTTTACTTGATACGACCGCTTTACTTCTTATTTGAGAAGTAAATTTGAGCGTATCAAATTTTGGCGCCGCTGCCGGGGAAAGTAGCTTTTAGATTAACTTAAAATTATTACTAAAGTTTAGTCAATATTTTCCTGATTTTACTTTTTCTGTTGTTTTTGATTTTTTTTCCAGAAATAACGTCCTTGTATGCAAATACACGGAGAGGAAGAGAACCCTTGTTTCCCTATGATCACGAGTTAGAGCGTACACTATGCAATATGAATCGAAACTTGGGTATAAATGATGATGATCCAAACCAGAACATCCCAGCTCCGGTTGATGCTCATGGTCGATTATTACCTGAGAATCTTGGTCAAGGTGCACAAAGGGGACAAAATCCTGCTCCACGTCCTCAAGAATACTACAGAGGTTATGATAATATTGCAGATTCTGATGGGCCACTTGTCTTGCCCCCTCTACCAGAAGGTCACACCTTTGTAGTCACTAGTAGTCTAATGCAAATGCTCACGGCTAGAGGTTTGTTTTCAGGACTACCGTCTGAGGACCCACATGCCCATATAGCTAAGGTGAGGGCAGTGTGTAAAAGCTGTGTAGGGAGGCCTGATTTGAATTTGGATGTAATAGGGCTAAGAGTATTTCCTCTCTCACTAACGGGAGAGGCTGCTATTTGGTTCACTGAGCTCCCTTATAACTCAATTTTTACTTGGAACCAACTAAGGGACGTTTTCTTAGCACGTTACTACCCGGTCTCCAAGAAACTAAATCACAAAGACAGAGTGAACAACTTTGTGGCACTACCAGGAGAGTCAGTTAGCAGTTCTTGGGATAGGTTCACTTCATTTTTGAGAAGTGTCCCCAATCACCGCATAGATGATGAGTCACTGAAAGAATATTTCTACCGGGGACAGGATGATAATAATAAAGCGGTATTGGATACTATAGCAGGTGGTTCTTATGGGGAGTGTCCTTATGCTGAAATTGCCAAAAAATTAGAGAAAATCTCCGGAATAATAAAGCATGGAGTACTAGAAAATCAGATACTGGGAGAAGTACTTTTGCAGTGCAATCCACACACAACCCAGCCACAGATGAAATTTGTGAAGAGATGGCACAGATGAGAACTGAGCTTGGGTTGGTGTTAAAACATGTCACTGGGGGTGCAGAAAAGATAAACGCAGTGAACTACTTGTCTAAACCACCACCACCAACTGATGAATATTATTTTGAGAAAGATTCCTATGCAGTAAATGATCAGACGGGGGGTTTCCGACCGAATGCCCAAGGCTCCAATCAGGAGAATTGGCGCCAAGGTCAAGGGAATCAAGGTCGGAACTATGGTAACTACAATCGTGAGGGTAATTATGTCCGTGATGGAAATTACAACCGCGACAACAACTTCAACAGGGGTAACTATGGTAACAGAAATGATAGGAGTGGGCCCTATGTTCCTCCTCAAAATCGTGAAGTTGCTCCTAGGGATGGTGGAGGTAGTATGGCGCGAGTTGAGGATATGTTGCACAAGATGATGAGGAGGTTCGATGCTAGTGATGAGCACCCCAAAGAGTTAAGGAGTGATGTAGCGGGTATTGGACAGAAAGTCGATACACATGCCATATTAATTAAGCAGCTTGAATTTCAAATGGCTTAATTATCTGCAACTGTGAACACACGGCAACCGGGCACTCTTCCTAGCAACACTGTCCAAAATCCGAAAAATGATGGACACTGTATGGCAATTACTACTCGTGGTGGTAAACAAACTATTGACCCACCTATGCCGTCTATTGTGGAAAAGGTGATGAGAGATAATGATAAAGTGGTAGAGGTTAGTGATGAAGTAGAAGATAACACTGAAAAAGATACTGAAGTGCCTAAAAAGGTAACTCCCATGCCTAGACCCCCCCCCCTTTCCTCAAAGATTAGTGAAAAAGACCGAGGATGGTAAATATAGGCGTTTTATAACAATGTTGAAGCAACTTTCTATCAATGTCCCTTTGGTAGAAGCTCTTGAACAAATGCCCGGTTATGCCAAGTTTATGAAAGATTTGGTTACAAAGAAAAGATCGGTCACTTTTGAGGATGATGACAGAATGCAGCATTGTAGTGCTATTGCTACAAGGTCTTTAGTGCAAAATAAAGAAGATCCGGGTGCATTCACTATTCCTTGTACAATTGGGTTATTACGTTTTGCGAAAGCATTATGTGATCTGGGGGCAAGCATAAATCTCATGCCCCTCTCTATTTACAAGAAGTTGGGTTTGGGTGACCCAAAGCCCACTGCGATGCGGCTACTGATGGCCGATAGAACAGTAAAAAAGCCTATAGGGATACTCCATGATGTGCTAGTAAAAGTGGAGTCGTTCATATTTCTGGCAGATTTTGTTATTCTTGATTGTGAAGTCGATTTTGAGGTGCCTATTATTCTTGGGAGGCCATTCCTTGCTACGGGTAGAGCTTTAGTTGATATGGAAAAGGGGCAGATGAAATTTCGGTTGAACAATGAAGAAGTGACTTTCAACATTTGTAGGTCAATGCGGCAGAGTGGTGAGCTCCAATCGGTATCTGCCATATCCTACAAAGTTGGTGAATCACCCGAGACACAAATAGAAGAACGTCTAGGTGTAGAAGCCCTGGCGGCAGTGATAATGAATTTTGATAATGAATGCATTGAAGAATATGGGTCATTAGTCGCTGCTCTTGATCGTGGTAATGTTCGGTTTAAACCAAAGAAATATGAGCTAGACATAAAGAATCGCGAGTCTCCACCCGCTAAACCATCCATAGAGGAGGCTCCAAAGCTAGAACTAAAAGCTCTCCCACCTCATCTCAGGTATGAATTCTTAGAAAATGGTGACACATTGCCGGTAATCATTGCATCAGATCTGAATGAACAACAAGTTGAGAGTTTGTTCAAAATGCTAAAAAGGTTCAAAAGAGCTATTGGGTGGACCATTGCGGACATTATTGGGATCCCTCCTGGTATTTGTTCTCATAAAATCCAACTCATGCCCGATCATAAGCCAAGTATTGAGCACCAGAGACGCTTAAATCCACCTATGCAAGAGGTCGTGAAGAAGGAAATCATAAAATGGTTGGATGCTGGAGTAATATATCCGATCGCCGATAGTAGTTGGGTCTGCCCTGTTCAGTGTGTACCTAAGAAAGGGGGAATGACTGTGGTCCCCAATGAAAAAAATGAACTTGTTCCAATGAGGCCGGTGACTGGATGGAGGGTGTATGGATTACCGGAAATTAAATGCATGGACCGAAAAGGACCATTTTCCCATGCCCTTCATGGATCAGATGTTGGATAGACTCGCTGGAAAAGGGTGGTACTGTTTTCTTGATGGTTATTCAGGGTATAATCAGATTTCTATTGCACCAGAAGATCAAGAGAAGACCACTTTTACTTGTCCATATGGGACCTTTGCGTTCAAGAGAATGCCGTTTGGGTTGTGCAATGCACCCGCCACATTTCAGAGATGTATGATGTCAATATTCTCCGACATGGTAGAATATACTATTGAGGTTTTTATGGATGATTTTTCTGTGGTTGGTGAATCATTCGAGCGATGTTTGAGCCATTTATCTGAGGTTCTTAAGAGATGTGAAGACTGCAATTTAGTACTCAATTGGGAAAAATGCCACTTCATGGTCAAAGAAGGTATTGTTTTGGGCCATCATATTTCAGAAAAGGGCATAGAAGTTGATCGAGCCAAAGTCGAGGTGATAGAGAGACTTCCTCCACCTATCTTTGTAAAAGGTGTGAGAAGCTTTCTTGGACATGCAGGTTTTTACAGGAGATTCATCAAAGATTTCTCAAAAATTGCACATCCATTGTGCAAACTGCTGGAGAAAGATTGGAAATTTTATTTTGATGAATCCTGTCTTAAAGCATTCGGCGATCTAAAAGAAAAATTGGTATCAGCACCTATCATTATTTCTCCGGATTGGAGCAGTCCATTTGAGGTGATGTGTGATGCGAGTGGGGTTGCCCTTGGTGTGGTATTGGGACAAAGAAGGGACAAAATCCTTCATCCCATTTACTATGCTAGTAAAGCCCTCAATGAAGCTCAGAAGAACTATACAGTAACTGAACAAGAGCTCCTTGCAGTAGTATTTGCTTTTGAAAAATTTCGCTCCTATTTGCTAGGTACTAGAGTTATAGTGCATACTGACCATTCATCCCTGAGATATTTGATGGCAAAGAAGGATGCGAAACCGAGGTTAATTCGTTGGGTATTACTACTGCAAGAATTTGACTTTGAGGTAAGGGATAGAAAAGGGACCGAAAATCAAGTTTCTGATCACCTGTCCGTTTAGAAGATGAAGATATGAGAGAGTTGGGGGATAAGACTGATATTGATGACACGTTCCCCGATGAGCATGTATTAGCTGCCTCACAAGACCTGATTCCATGGTTCGCAGATTTTGCGAACTACTTAGCTAGTGATATTGTTCCATCGGACTTGTCTTTTCATCAAAGGAAAAAGTTCATGTATGATGTGAAGAAGTTCTTTTGGGATGAACCATACTTATACAGGAGCTGTGCTGATGGGATTATTCGGCGTTGTGTGCCAGAAGTTGAGATGTGGAGTGTTTTAGAGGCATGTCATTCCTCACCCTTTCGTGGACATCATAGTGGTGTCCGGACTGCTCATAAGATCTTACAATGTGGTTACTATTGGCCAACTATTCATCAAGATGCTCATGAGTTCACCAAAGCATGTGATAGATGCCAAAGAGATGGCGGCATTTCAAGAAAGCAAGAGCTCCCTCTAAACCCCATTCTTGTGATTGAGTTATTTGATGTTTGGGGTATTGACTTTATGGGTCCGTTTGTGAGTTCTCATGGAATGAAGTATATTTTAGTTGCAGTTGATTATGTATCTAAGTGGGTGGAAGCCATCGTCCTCGCAAACAATGAGGGGAAGAGTGTCACTGCATTCTTGAAAAAGAATATATTCTCTCAATTTGGTACCCCACGGGCAATTATTAGTGATGGGGGATCCCACTTTTGCAACAAATTGTTCAAGGGATTATTGGAGAAATATGGGGTTCACCATAATGTGGCCACTCCTTACCATCCTCAAACTAGTGGGCAAGTTGAAGTATCAAATAGGGAGATCAAACAGATTTTGTCAAAAACAGTGAACGCTAGTAGAACAGATTGGTCAAGGAGGCTTGATGATGCTCTTTGGGCTTACCGGACAACGTATAAGACTCCCATAGGTATGTCCCCATACCAACTAGTATATGGGAAAGCATGTCATCTTTCGGTTGAATTAGAGCATAAATCCATGTGGGCTATGAAGAAGTTAAAAATGGACTGGAACGAAGCTGCAGAACAACGGTTAAATGGGTTAAATGAACTTGATGAATTTCGCCTAAAGGCTTATGAAAGCTCAGCCCTCTACAAAGAAAAGATGAAGAAGTACCATGACCTAAAAATCGAGAAACGAGAGTTTATGATTGGGGATTTGGTGCTTTTATTCAACTCTAGATTGCGCTTATTTCCGGGCAAGCTAAAGTCCAAATGGACTGGCCCTTACTTGATCACCCAACTATTCCCTCATGGAGCGGTTGAGTTGGAGAACAAGGAAGGTGTGCGGTTTAAGGTGAACGGACAACGTCTCAAAATCTATATAGGTCATGCGGAATCGGCGAATGAGGTGATTGAGGCATATCATCTTGATGAAGTCTGAGTAATCGAGTGTCCTCAGTCGTGCCGCGACGTTAAATCAGGCGCTGGTTGGGAGGCAACCCAATATTTATCATCTAACCACTTTATAGTTTTTCTTTCCAGTAACGGTAGCATTTTCTATTAATGGGTTATAAATTTTCAGGTAGCACATCTCCAGGAAGTTCTGCAGAAAAATTACTCTGCCACATTCACTGACGGATACATCGACGGACCGTCACGCCTGTGACGGACCGTCGCATGACTCCGTCGTGCCAGGTACGCTCTTTAGTGTTTTTTAAGAATTAGGGCACATGCGACGGACCCTATGACGGACCGTCACATCTTCGACGGACCGTCATCGGGGTTTCGTCACTTCATCACCCGGCTACCCGACCCGACCCGGCTAAAGAATTTCAAAAGTTTTTAAACGTTTTAAACCCCCCACCCCTTCATTAATCAGTTTTCTTTCCCTCTTTCCCCCATTTCCTCCCCTTTCAACTTCTTTCTCTTCCCAAATTCCCCACATTCTCCCATTTTCCATCCCAAATCTCCCTTCTTGGTCGGAGTCTGCTGCTGTGCTTCTCAGTTTTCTCGATTGGGTGCCATCACTTTCGTATTGTTTTCTCCTCTTCCAAGGTATGTGTTTCTGAAACTCTACCCATTTACTTCTTTTTTTTTTTTTTTTCTTTACTATTAGCATATGGGCCTTTGCTCTTTGAATAGATATTGTCTAACTTAGGTTATTAATTCCACAAAATGCCTGGATAAAACTAGAGTAATTAGGGCTTTAGACTTGTAAATTTGATAGGTATTTAGGTTAAAGAGCATTAGAGAAATGTTGGGTCTTTGGTATGAATCACATGGGGTGAATGTGGCATCCCCAGTTCTGTCTCTGAATGACAGCACGAAAACCCATTGACGGACCGTCGTACCCACGACGGTCCGTCCTGCACAACCGTCGTGACGGTCAGAGACCCCTGTCCTAAGGGTCTCAACACTTTTTCTAAGTGTCCACTGACGGACACATGTGACGGACCGTCATACCCACGACGGTCCATCCTGCACAACCGTCGTGACGGTCAGAGACCCCTATCCTAAGGGTCTCAACACTTTTTCTAAGTGTCCACTGACGGACACATGTGACGGACCGTCATACCCACGACGGCCCGTCCTGCACAACCGTCGTGACTGTCAAAGACCCCTATCTAAGGGTCTCCACACTTTTACTAAGTGTCCACTGACGGACACATGTGACGGACCGTTATACCCACGACGGTCCGTCCTGCATAACCGTCGTGACAGTCAGAGACCCCTGTCCTAAGGGTCTCCACACTTTTTCTAAGTGTCCACTGATGGAAACATGTGACGGACCGTCATACCCACGACGGTCTGTCCTGCACAACAGTCGTATCAGTCAGAGACCTTCCTTCTGATACTCTATGTTGCTAAGTATTACATGACAGACCGCAGGACAGTCCGTCATACGCACGACGGGCCATCACCAGGTCCGTCGTGCCTTACTGCTACTTCAGAGCTGTTATCACTGGTTTGAATTTCTGTGTATTATTGTCTCATTTTTTTTCTTGTCATGTTTCATCCTTCTAGTACTAATGATGATTCGTTACAGGTACTACCTCTCATGGCACCTAAACAAGATCGCGTTTACGCACGTGGGCATTCTAAATCTATCGCTCCGTCTGCCCGATTGGTGATAGGCTCTGATGATGAGCATGATCCAGAGTACGTGCCCCCAGGCACTGCTACTACAGCACGAGCTCCACGTGTACCGAGAGCCACGCCCAAGAAGGTGGCGCCCAGCGTAGTCACTGCCTCCCAGTCTGATGAGGAGCGCACACTGACCGGCACACCTTCTGGGTCAGCTGCCCAAGACGAAGGAGCATCTGGCTCCTTAGGAGTTTCATGGTCAGAGGAAGCCTTCGGGTCCGCAGAAGCCTCTGCCCCCGCCACAGCTACACAGTCTGCCTCGGATGATGAGGCTAACAGAACTGACTCCACCCCTGGCTTACCAACTGGAGTCCCTGCCTCGGTCGCCGATCAGCCCAACCGGTGGTGTGTCGACGGGCAATACAAAGTATACTTAGACGCCAAGGTTCTCAATGATAAAGGCGTCATGACACGGACCCTTACATTGGAGAGGTGGGTCCTCACGGGAAGTCTCCCCACCATGCCAGATATTCACACTCTTTTCACCAGACACAGGCTAGAGTGGACGGCTTGTTCTTCGGGCCGCTACAGTGAGGAGTTAGTCCGAGAGTTCTATGCCTCTTATGTGGCCACTCTCCGATCATAGATTGATAGGCAGTCTGCCCCCGCCAAACAGGCCCCACTTGAGCACGTCCGAGTACGCGGCATATAGGTTGACATCTCCCTACCAGCCATCCACTTATATCTGTACGGCACGGATGTTAACACCACCAGGACACCTCTCACCGCCGAGTTCGACTACCGGTGGCAAATTGTTAAAGAGGGTCGGTTCTTACGCGAGCCTTCGCTAAAAGAGACCACCAAGAGGTGGATGGCCCAGCACTTGTCTATTGATGGAGAGGCTGCGGATTGGGTGATGGAGCCGAAGGGAGCCATCAGGGAGGCCAACTTGACCTTTACGGCCAAGTTTCTTTGGTTGATAGTCCTCCATTGTCTCTCCCCCACTGCCGCTGATAATATAGTCACATGGGATCGTGCAGTTCTGATGGCCGCCATGATGGCAGGGTTCGAGGTCGATTTCGCTTGGCTTCTCCAAGCGATCATGCATGAGAGGGCTTTCAAGATCACCACTACTTACCCTTTTCCTTGCATGATTTTCTCTTTGTGCAGATATGCAGGTGTGCCCATTTGGCACATTGACCAGCTCAGGACCCCGCAAGGAAATGTTGACATCGGCCTCATCAGGGATGAGGCCAATGAGTTGGCCCCACGCAGAGGGCCCCGCCCAGAGGTGGTCCCACTCGGTGAGAACCTGGCCGATACCATAGAGCATGCTCATGCGGCTTCCCAGGCTGCTTCTGCATACACTGACCCTACCCCGGTCGAGTCTATCCCGGGTAGTAGCACTGCCCCGAGCTCCTCTCGCTCGGCTCCTTCCGTCACTCTGGTCCCACTTGCTAAGGTCCAGAAACTCGAGGCACAGATGGCTATACTTCTGCATCACATCCAGCCGTGGATGCAGAGGACTATTTCTGAGGCAGAGGAGCGCATGGAGCGCAAGATGGTACAGCATACAGAGAGGAAGATCGCAGAGGTACATCAGCGTTTAGACGCTTTTGAGTTGCGAGTACTAGCCCGACCAGCACCTCCGGCGGACATGTTGACCCTTCAGGCTGCGGTTGAGAGTCTGCGGGCTGATCTTGATACGATCCTAGAGGCGAGAGTACCTGAGTCTGGGGCCCCTTCTGCAGAGCCTGCTGATGACACAGTGATGGCTGCTCTTTTTGCCACTTCTGATGTTCCACCACCTCCCCCACGAGAGCATGCCAAGAGACGCAGGGGTCGAGAGAAGGATGAGGCTAGGGCGAGGAAGAAGGAGCGCCGTGAGATGTAGGATGCGAGGAGAGCCTCGATTGCTGATGAGGAGGCCCGTAAGTTGAGGGTTGTAGAGTTAGCTGCCGGGGCGTCTAGCTCCAAAATTGTCGATTCTGTGGGAGGCACTACTGATGGTGCTGTTGATGCTGAGGACATTACTGAGGATGTCCAGACTACGCAGGGAGTTGGTTCCGATGAACCGGACCAACCAGCTTGCTGATCGCCGGCGCTTAGCGCCTCAGGTTTGCTTCACTTACCTTTCGAGTAGTTTAGCTTTTCTATGCATTGGGGACAATTGCATATCTTTTTGTTGGGGGTGGGGTAAATGGAATGTGAGTACTTGGTTGAATTCTGAGTAGCCCAAGTTCACGATCCTCTTTTGGGGTTTTCTTGCCTGCATTCTTTTTCCCCAAGAGACTGATTACTTTTATTGTTGGACCGGCATGTCATATCTTATGTACATAGTATAAATCTGAAGCATGATGGCTAAAATAAATATGATATCTCGATAATCAAAATGATGCATGACTAGGCATAGTAAGTGATAATTGTGTGGTTTGAAACATGAAATAAAGATACACTACTGCATGATCCTGAATCTAAGACTTGAACTAGGTGTCTAATAATCTGGGAATGCAAGGAATGTCAAGTGAGTGTGAGGTGAATTCGAATGTCCACCATCAATACTGAGCTAGAACTTGCCTGGTTAGTCCTACTAAAAGTGAGTCAAAACAATCAATTAGGAAAGGATCATAGGCCCTTGTTCGAAATAGTCAATCTTGAGCCTAAAATAACAGAAAACCAAATGAAGTTAATCCCTTTTTGATCCAAATGAATTGAGCTTAAAATAGATCTTTCTTTTTCACCCCAAATGATCTTCTCTGGGAACAATGTGTTGGCCCTGGTCCCTCCTTGGACATGTGCACCTCAGTTTATACCAAAAGCATAAGTTGATGGTGGCTAATGCAGAAAGCAACCTTGTTTTGGCCCTGACCCAACCATGGGTATTGTGAACCTTGACTCATGGCAAAATCATGAGTTGAGGGTGGCTGTTATAAGGAAAACCCCGGAAAGTGGGGTTGAAAGAATGAAGAGAAAGAAAGAATAAAACAGAAGTGACTATAAATATATATATATATATATATGAATAAAAAGCAAAATAAACACAAGAAAAGAGAAAAGTCACTTACACATAAGGATAAGAAAGGGAAAACAACAAAGTGAAAACAAAATTGAGTAATAGGGTGAAATAAAATGATAACAAGGTGGTTCGCTTAGCCGATATGTCAAGGAGGGCAACAAGTCACTAAAGTATACCTAAATACACCCTACCTGACCCTGAGCCTATGTTACAATCTAAAAAAATCCTATTGTGATCCTAAGAGTTGTATGGCGAACTTGAAGTAGTGAAAATAAGGGCAAGCCTATGGCAATATGTATAAATGAGTTGTGAATTTGTTCTGAGAGTGAGTGTCGAAAAGTGATCCTTATACTCAAACTAAAATCATTGTGTGAAAAATGAGGATGTTATTTGAAGTGAGGACAGAAGTTGCAATACCAGAAATATTAGCATCTCGGTGAGAAATTGAAGAGGATAGGTATCATTGCGTAGTGAGTATGGGTCATGGTTTGATTCTACACAAGTCAATGCCTAATAGTGATACCATGCATGAACATAATGAGAACAATCGGGATTGATAGACAAATGATTGCGGTAGTTAAAATAAGGATACTTTTGTACAAAGATTTTGTAGTGAGTCAGAGTGCGTCGCTTGAGGACAAACAACGAATTTAAGTTGAGGGTGTTGATGTACCGTGGTTTCACGGTATTTCTAATGCTTTTTCCTTAAGTTTAGTGTGTGTCGAAAGCCTTTTTGTGTTGATTTTTATGTAAGTTTCTCTTTGTTTGCAGAAAATCTGTCCAAGGATGAACGCGGGAGTTTTTGAGAAAGAAATGCAGAAGAGACCACCTACGGAATCCATGACGGCCCGTCGAGGCTGTGACGGTCCGTAGGTGGCATCGCAGTGAAGGGAGAAGTTGCTGAAGGAAAATGGGGAAGTCTGACCAAGTGTGGGATTACGGAAGTCCATGACGGACTGTCATAGCCACGACGGTCCGTCCTGCTTGTTCGTCGTGATGATCAGAGAAGTAGTCCCAGTACCCAAATTCCAAGAAGTTCAAGTATTTTGGAACGAAGACCCTCGACGGACTGTCGTGCATGAAATGGTCCGTCATACCTGTCCGTCGAGGGGATTGAAGAAAGCAATAGAAGAATGTGTGAAGTATGGGACGACGGAGGCTATGACGGTCCGTCGTGTCCATGACGGTCCGTCACGTGGTCCGTCGACCCAGACGCGTTTGGACAGATTTTTAGTAAATAGAATCCTTATTTGATTAGATTTTGTTTTTATTATAAATAGTTGGAAAAACCTCGTTTTTGGGGTTAGATTTTCGGGATAATTTTAGTTTTTAGTTCTTCTATTATAGTATTGAATTCTCGATTTGGGGAATTAAGATACTTTTTCGGGAATTGATTGTTGGTGATTTTGTTGATTATTCAAGTTAAATTCTGGGAAACTATTCGTTTTCATAAAAGTAAGTGCATGAATTCTTCCATTAACAATATGAATTGTGTAATTATGAACAAAGGTAACTAAACCTCATAGCTAGGGTTGTGGGAACCATGGGTGAATAACAAGGTAAAAATCTAACTTAAATAACAATTCTAGAGTGGTGTCTTGCATGTATTGATAATTCTTTCGTGTAGAAGCCTTTTTAACGGATGGCCAACGTTAGAACTCGCCTTAATGCTACTTGCCGGACCAAGGAGGTAGATAATAGGAAAAGAATTATCAACATAGATTTAGTGTAGACTATCTAATAGGCTAGTATTGGTTGGTACGAGTTAATAACTTAGTCAAATACCGAATATGATGTTTAATATGAGGTAAAGATAAGGGTTAGTATAGCAACAACACGTAGCCGGACCATGGTGCGGAGTGACATTCTCTAGATGCCGGACCAAGGATTTAGAGATACATAACTTATCACTTTACATGCAAGATATTAGGATAGAATTGTTATAGTTAGATTTACCAAGTTAGGAACTTGTGGGGAACACTTAAGCCCTAGTTACTTTTATAATTTGATTTAACTCCGAAAGCTGAATCTGTTAGTAATTTCAGTTTTATTTAGTTAATCAGTTTCATTAATTTAGAAATAAAACCCCCCTTTTTGTCTTTTGTTTTCTCGGAAAATAGTTGGCTAAATAATAGTAATAATAGAATAAAGTTAAGTCTGAACTATTTTCCTTGTGGGATCGATCTAGACCTCATTAGTTGGGTTCTTTACTTGATACGACCGCTTTACTTTTTATTTGAGAAGTAAATTTGAGCGTATCAATATATACGTTTAAACTCTTTCTATCTAACATGGTTGATTTATTTTATTTTTATTTTATTTTTATCCAGTAAAAATGAATCTAAACTTGCCAATATCATGACATGTCACAAACACGGTGAACCAAGTAAGGTCAATGAAGATGAATGTGAAGAATATGATGAGGAAACTATGATGCCTGAACACCTTACCGAGGACTTAAGAAACCTTGAAGATGATAAAAAGCCCAACCTGGATGAGACGGAGATAGTCAATTTAGGAGATGACGAGTCGGTTAGAGAAACCCGAGTCAGTATCTATTTGACAGCAACAGAAAGGGAAAAATTGGTCGAGCTGCTCAAACAATACATCGATGTGTTTGCCTGGTCTTATGATGATATGCCAGGATTAAGCACTGATATTGTTTCCCATAAGCTGCCTATCAATTCAGAGTATCGTCCGTTAAAGCAAAAAACCAGAAATTTCAAGCCCGATCTAAGTTTAAGAATAAAAGAAGAGGTCATAAAACAGATCGAATCAAAGGTCGTGGAAGTAACCAAGTATCCCACTTGGTTGGCTAACATTGTTCCAGTGGAAAAGAAAGATGGAAAAATCAGGATATGCGTGGATTATCGGGATCTCAATAAAGCAAGTCCAAAAGACAATTTCCCATTGCCAAACATCCATATACTCATTGATAATTGTGCCAAGCATGAGTTGCAATCTTTCGTGGATTGTTTTGCGGGATACCACCAGATCCTAATGGATGAAGAAGATGCAGAGAAAACAACATTCATCACACCTTGGGGAGTCTACCATTATCTAGTGATGGCGTTCGGCCTCAAGAATGCTGGAGACACTTACATGAGAGCTATGACCACCATATTCCATGATATGATCCAAAAAGAAATTGAGGTGTATGTGGACGATGTTATCATAAAATCCCGCGAGAGTTCGGATCATCTGACGCACCTGGAAAAGTTCTTTGACAGGTTACGTAAGTATGATTTGAAGTTGAACCCAGCCAAATGTGCATTTGGAGTACCTGCAGGGAAGTTACTCGGTTTCATAGTTAGTAGAATAGGTATCGAGCTTAATCCATCCAAGATCAAGGCAATTCAAGACTTACCTCCTCCAAAGACTAAGAAGGAAGTAATGAGTTTTCTGGGGAGACTGAATTACATCAGTCGATTCATAGCCCAATCAACGGTGATCTGTGAACCCATATTCAAGTTGTTACGCAAAGATGCGCCAACCAAGTGGACCGAAGAATGTCAGAAGGCTTTTGACACTATCAAAAGTTACCTTTCAAATCCGCCAGTATTGGTGCCACCACGTGCGGGTAGTCCTTTGTTATTGTATTTATCCGTCTCTGACAACGCATTCGGGTGTGTGTTGGGACAACATGATGAAACCGGAAGAAAGGAAAGAGCTATATACTATTTGAGCAAAAAGTTCACATCCTATGACGCTCGTTATACCCTCTTAGAGAGAACTTGTTGTGCTTTGACTTGGGCTGCTCAAAAATTGAGACATTATCTGTCGGCTTATACAACACATCTTATTTCAAGAATGGACCCACTAAAGTATATATTTCAGAAGGCAATGCCCACAGGAAAGCTAGCAAAGTGGCAAATGTTGTTGAGGGAGTTTGACATTGTGTACATGACTCAGAAAGAAATCAAGGGCCAAGCCTTGGCCGATCACCTTGCTGAAAACCCAGTAGATGAAGGATATGAACCACTTAAAACGTATTTCCCTGATGAAGAAGTATTGTTTGTAGGGGAAGACATATCAGAATCATATCCTGGGTGGAGAATGTTCTTTGATGGAGCAGTTAACTCTAGAGGATCAGGAATTGGAGCAGTATTGATATCTGAATCAGGACAACATTTTCCAGCAACAGCGAAGCTTAGATTTCGATGCACTAATAACATGGCTGAGTACGAAGCTTGTATTCTTGGCATCAAAATGGCTCTTGACATGAATGTTCAAGAATTACTGATAATTGGTGATTCAGACTTGTTGATTCATCAAGTTCAAGGAGAATGGGCCGTGAAGAATCCTAAAATCTTACCTTACGTACAACTGGTACGGAGGTTATGTAAAAAATTTAGGAAGACCGAGGAAGACCGAGTTCAAACACACCCCGAGAATACAAAACGAGTTTGTTGATGCCCTCGCAACCATATCATCCATGATACAACACCCAGAAAAGAGTTACATTGACCCACTTGAGATAGGTTTAAAAGAACAACCAGCGCATTGTTTACATGTGGAAGCAGAATCGGATGGAAATCCATGGTATACCGATGTGAAAAAGTACTTATAAGCTGGTGAATACCCTGAAAAAGCAACAAGTATCCAAAAGAAAACAATTCAAATAATGACAAACAACTTCTTTTTGAATGGGGAGGTTCTTTATAGAAGGATTACTGCGATGTGTGGATGCTGCAGAGGCCACAAGATTGCTCGAAGAAGTTCATGCTGGAGTGTGTGGGATGCACATGAATGGGTTTACATTAGCAAAGAAAATCTTAAGGGCGGGATACTTCTGGATGACTATGGAAAATGATTGTGTCCGATTTGTCCAAAGATGTCATAAATGTCAAGTACATGGAGATTTGATCAAAGTACCTCCTCACGAGCTCAATGTAACGAGTTCCCCTTGGACATTTGCAGTATGGGTCATAGATGTTATTGGACCAATTGAGATTGCTGCCTCCAATGGTCATAGGTTTATTTTGGTCGCCATTGATTATTTCACGAAATGGGTCGAAGTTGCTTCCTATAAATTTGTGATGAAGAAAGTTATAGCTGATTTTGTTCGCAATAATTTGATGTGTCATTTTGGAGTTCCTGAGTCTCTCATCACAGACAATGGGGCAAACCTTAACAGTCACTTGATGAAAGAGATATGTGAACAATTCAAAATTACCCACAGTAATTCAACTGCATATCGCCCTCAAATGAATGGAGCTGTGGAAGCTGCCAATAAAAACATCAAGAGGATATTGAGAAAGATGATTGACAACTACAAATGTTGGCATGACAATTTGCCTTATGCCTTGCTAGGTTATCGTACCATAATTTGAACCTCAACTGCAGCAACTCCGTATTTGTTAATATACGGAACAGAGGCGGTGATACCAGCTGAAGTTGAGATACCATCTTTGAGGATTATTCAGGAAGCTGGATTGAGCGATGCCGAATGGGTTTGTGATAGATATGAGCAGTTAACATTGATTGATGAAAAAAGAATGAGTGCCGTTTGTCATGGCCAGTTGTATCAACAGAGAATGATTCGTGCTTTCAACAAGAAAGTAAGAGTTCGAACATTTGAGGTAGGTCAATTGGTGTTGAAGCGCATTTTCCCTCATCAAGAGGAATATAAAGGGAAATTTGCACCTAAATGGCAAGGACCGTATGTTGTCCACAAAGTACTGTCAAGAGGAGCTTTGGTCCTAGCAGAGATAGACGGTAGGGTATGGCGAAAAGCTATCAATTCAGATGCCGTCAAGAGATATTACATTTGAAGAATTTATTTCCTTCCTTTATTTCCTTGTAATCGCAAATTGTTTGTAATCATTGTCATATTAATCTTTGGAACATTCCTTTTGTACTTGAACTACGTTCGACCTGAATTCTCAAGAATGAGATACGTAGGCGGCCTATATGGGCCTCGGTCGTTTCCTTATCAAAATTTCTTATTTCTGTCATTTCTCAAGAGGAGAACTACGTATGACCTGATTTCTGCCTCAACGGGATATGTAGGTGCCACAATGGTTCGGTCATATCTCTCGTAAGATTTTTTATTTTTCTTTACAATAGAAACTGGGACAGAATTTTTGAGAGGGACTCAAAAATTCTCAAGAAGAGACTTACAAATTCTCAAGACATAAGATATATTGTGAGTTGCAACTGGGACAGAATTTTTGAGGAAGGCCTCAAAAATTCCATCAAGGGTACTCGGAACGTCACAGTCAACTTCAAGTACTGCAACGTGACATATTGCTAAGAATATCTAAAAATTTCAACAAGCTACCAATCATGACAGAATAGAATCTGAGACAAAGGGTTTTGTTTGTGTCGTGCATGTCGTGGCAATTAATTGGCGGAGATTTTCTTTAAAACTATCTTTCTAAAAAATTTCATACATAACATGTGTTTTAATTTAAATATGATCTTGTCTTTTGTCTATTGCGATTCGTAGGATCAACCAAACTTCCAAAGATAGCAAGATAAGAAGCAAGGCGACTGGAAGAAATCAACACAGATCAGTTTGTTTTAAAAACTAACAATTTTTCTGTGGATGCAGGTATATTAGATTGCCTCAAGATCATCATATTCCTCCATTAAATGAATATGGAGAATTCAAAAGGACGAGTAGCTCTCCGAAATTGACAACTCTTTAGTAGAGAAAGAAAAGTCGTTTAAGTTCTTTGGAAGAAAAGCAGCAGTTTAGAATACGAGCAACAACACCTTGTTCAAATCTCCAACAAAGAAAGAGTCGAATTAAACAGAAGATGTTCAAAATAGGAACGACATCTACAACTAGTGGAAAATATTCACAAATCCCGTTGATATCAGACACGGTAATGTGAACCACCCAGAGGGACATCGTATTTATCACGAGGAAGTCATGCATATCGTATTATCAAAGAAGTTAATGCCATTATCGAGATATGTCATTCATATTCAAACTGCCAAGAAGGCATAATCTTCTAATGCCAAGAAGGCATAATCTTCTAATGCCAAGAAGGCTATTCCATATTCAAACCGCCAAGAGGGTCATTTCATTCAAATGCCGAATGGGTCATTCATATTCAAACTGCCGAAAGGGCCATTGCATATTTATATTGTCAAGAAGGCCATTCATATCAAACTGCCGAAAGGGCCATTGCATATTTATATTGCCAAGAGGGCCATCATATTCAAACTGCCGAGAGGGCCATTACATATTCAAATATCCAAGAAGGCCATTGCATAATCAAACTGCCAAGAGGGCCATCATATTCAAATCACCAAGAGGACCATCATATTCAAATTACCAAGAAGGCCAATTCATATCAAACTGCCAAGAAGGCATAATCTTTTATTGCCAAGAGGGCCATCATATTCAAATTGCCAAGAAGGCAATTCATATCAAACTGCCAAGAAGGCATAATCTTCTATTGCCAAGAGGGCTATTACATATTCAAACCGCCAAGAGGGCCATTTCATTCAAACCCGAGAGGGCCGTTGCATCTTCAACGGCCAAGAAGGCCATTGCATCTTCAAACTCCGAGAGAATCATTGCTTCTTCCAATGCCAAGAGGGCAACATCATCTTAGCAATTAAGTTTCGACAACATCATCCTACCATTGAATCAACGTCATTCTATTAATGGATCATAAATGTAGCATCATCATCTTATCAATCGAGCATCAACATCATTTTATCAATGAAGTATCATCATCAACAATATTACATTATCGACAAAGTCATCATCATGTCGCATCGTATCAATTCATCAGCTACTGTGTCAAAACTTATGGAAGCTGACGTCAGAATATTTTAAAAAAATGTGTGCCAAAGAGGGTAAAACATAACAACTCTCTATGTAAATTACATTCTTCTACTAAAAAATTTGTTTCAATATATGCCGAGAGCATCCAAGAGGATGAATTCTCAAATCAAACCACAGGTGCGGACGACATCAAAAGGGATGCAGCACAACGTGGAACTTTTTGTTAGCAGCGAACTGGGACATAGTCCAAAGAGGAGTATCAAACTCTTAGGACGCGAGCTAACGAGTAACTTCCACTACAATCAAACCACACCCCTATCAAAGGCGTGTGGGTTTTTCTTTTAGTTCATCGGTTTCAATTTTGTATCCGTGAAACATTTCACTCTCACCGTAGGCAACTTTCTAATCTGAGTGACAGTGCGCCACGAACTTTAGAAATTATGTCCATGTAAGTTCTTACTTATGGATGTGAAGAGCTCCACATTCATGGCTAAGAGGTTGCAAGCCTCTTTTCCACACTCGTTTTATTTGTCACTCCTTCAAAACCAAAGGTTATCTTGCATAATAGATTTTCTTTTCAACCAATCGAGTCGAACTACAAACAGCCTGATTCCCAAGGTTTGAGGATATGTAGGCGGGTTCAATATTGAAAACTCGGCTGTATTCCAATATTTGTTTTCAAATCTTATTCTCGAGCATTCCGGTCCCTTCATAACTTGGTATCGAGATGACTTTTGAATTCTTTAATAGTCGTGCGTTAAATCAAGCGTATCGAACTACAAGTGGCCTGGATTCTCATATAACCTGAGATATGTAGGAAACCCAATACCAGGGTTCGGCCATAATTCCTAAAGCCCATACCAAAATTCCTTTCTTAAAAGATGAATATGTGGTCGGTCAAAATTGGTTTGGTCAATTTCATTTTCCTCGAATTTCTTGCATCAATGCAAGTAAAATGAGGGACAGCTGTTGACACCCAATTTTGACCCACCCTTATATGATTAATTCACGAGCTTCTTAATTCCCAAACGATTTAGAATAATTAGTTTTATAAAATTTAAAATATTTTTCAAGTTTATTTTCAATAGTTTTTGTCATTTTTATAAGTTTTAGATAAGATATTTTACATGATTATGCGTATAATTAATATATTTTATGATTATTCAAAAAATTGTCTCAAAAAGATTTTAGTTTAGTAAAATATTTAGACAACTAGTGTGGTTTAAATAATAACTTATTTTTATGTTAATTAGTTTATAGTTAAAATAATTATTTTATTAAGATTAAGAAGCTTATTAATTAATTTATATTAATTCCGATTATTTAGTTATTAGTGAAATCCTTAAACCCATCGAAAGAATAAATTTGGGCCCATTTACTCACATTTTCAGTAGCCCACTCCCATTCCCTTTAAATATCAAGCCCAATAGCAACACACCAATTTTCACCCAAAAGTAAAAGGGTCCACCCACACTTCAATCTTTCTGCAATACCGAAACAGATCCACATACCCTGTACGTTTTTCTTCTTCATCTTCATGTCTTCTTCCCCAAAAATCAAGCAGCAAATCACGGCTGACCAAACCCGAAAATCACGCCAACAGTACTCTCCCATACGCAATAATCAGTTTTTTCCCTGATTTTGAGCAAGGATTCGGGAATTTTGGTACAAAATTTTGAATTTCAAAATTCATTCAAATCTACCGGTTCCCTTCACAAATCGACTCCAAATTCCTCTATATAAACCTCCATCTTCTTTAATGTTAAAAAAAAAAAAACTTGGAGGAACAAGTTTATATTTTTTACTCTCGAAGAATATAAAAGTGTTGTGTCTTTCTTAAATCAAACTTGTATTGGTGGAAGTCTTTTTCAAGGTTAAGCTCGTTGTCTCATGTTGGCTGCCTCGAAGAAGGTTTGTGAGCCACGAATCATTTAATTTTATGGTTTGATTATGTGATTTTTGTGCTAAACTGATCATTGTGAGTTGTTTAATTGTTGGTGTTTTGCAAGTGTTGCGACTTGCTGTAGTATCCTTGTATGCTATTCGAATGTTTCTTTGTTTTCTTTGCTTGAGGTCTTGGTGATTTTTTTATAGTACCATTCTCTGCTAGCTCGGTTTTGAATTGCTAAATCCAGTTGGCTTATTCAAAAATAAGGAGGTTCTCTATCATCTTGCTAGTAAGTCATGTGAGTTGTAGTTACAGTCTTATCTTTCTTTGTCTGCCAAGTAACGAATATTGGCTTGAGTTTTGGGATGTATTCACTCATCCACACAATGCAGCCATGGTGTCTTGTTCACTGTATGTCATTTCAATTCGTTTCATGTGTTTTATCAACTTGCTTTAGATCAGTGTTCCTTTATTGATTTTAATATTACTTCTTACTAGTCTCATGGTCGAGTTTAGTTATCAAGATTTGATCATGAACTGTGTTTCTTATTATTATTTTTTATTTTTTTTATTTTTTTTGCTTGACATGTACAAGTCATAGTTTGTTCATGATTTAAAGATTGGCATTGTCTTGATTTGCATTGGCATATTGATATGAACCTTGTATTTTCATTGTCTTCTTCGTAAGATATAGCCTAATATGAGTATTAGCTAGTTTATTTGAGTTAAATTATTTTCCTTGGAAATTATGCTTCAAAATTGGTCAAGCCTTTAACAGGGCTATTGCTAAGTTTCTTGGATCAAAGTTGTATGTCTTTGAATATTATTTGTTTGAGTCTAAATATATTTGATTATGGAGTCAAGTAGCTTATGGTAGTACTAAGTATTTCTTTTATCTTCTTTAAAGTGAGAGCACATAAATATTGCTTTTTTGTTTCAATTTTATCTCTTGTCTGAGTTTATTCTTAAAATGGTAGAATAATTAGTGAATGCTTATATTTTTTGTGTCAAAGATAGATCCTAATCTTTTTTTCTTTATTTTTGATACATTTGACATCAATCCGGGTCTATTTTGGACTCCATCCCTGCATTTCGTTGAGTTGAGATCCTTATCGAGTCGGCCTTCTTTGTTGTTCGAGTTTTGGGAAGCGGATGGACAGTGTACAAGGCTGGAGTTGAAATACAAGCCTCCAAAAGTCCAAATGTGGGTTGTATACGTTCTGTATACATTGATATACAGATTGAGTGAAGCAAGATATAGGCAAAAATAGAGTGACATGTTGCAGGGGTTGAAATAGACCGTATACATTTGATATGCAATCTGATATATAGGTAAAAAGGCCAAGAAATGACCCATATACAGAAGTATACATCCGCTGTATACAGAAATTTCAAAATGGCAGAAAAAAGGCCTAAACGCAAAATCAGCTACAGAAGGCCCAAGAAGAGGCCCAAATTCTTCTTCCATCTCTTTATTATTTGATTGTGATTATTTTATTTTGTTGTCTACTAACTCTAACTTTAAAATCGTTAGTTAACCTAATTAAGTTCCCAAAAGATGAACTCTAATTAGTTTATTTTGACAAAATTCATTATTTTTATTGAATATCTTTAAAATGGTTTTCATACTTTAAATAACTAAATTTGTTTAATTTTTTATTTAAAAATGTGTCAAATAAATTCTAATTTATCTAATTTTGTTAAAATCTTATTCACTTGCAAGTTTATTTTAAATATTTCAATTAATATCCTCTCTCCTAAAATAAAAATAAAAATTGTTATTTATCTAACTATTTTCTCAAGTTAATTGACTATTGTAAATTAATATCATTATTAATATATTATATCATGTTCCTAAGAATAGTAAAAAAATAATAATTAACCTAAGTCATAGGATAACCGCATGTTAGCGGGCGCTTCAAATGCCTTAAAAACCTTCTTGAAGCGTAAATAAGAATCTCTTACCCATTTTCTCTAAACTTATTAAGATATAATCTGTTAAAATCTTTTTAAATTAAGTTTTCTTAATTTCTTTAAAAAATTAAGTGGCGACTCTTTTTTAAGTATTTTTCTCAAATTGTTTCATACTTAGAACATTTCAAAAAAGTGATTTTTCTAAAGATAGTAAAATCACGGCATAACAACATTAAAACTAAATAATATTTTGATGCAAATTTCTTGAATGTTGAGTGATTCATTGTTGATGTTTTATAATTGTGGTGCAGAAACACGTCTTTTAATAATAAACAAAATGTGATACTGACGTGGCGTTGAAGAGGCGAGACTGGTATTGTAGTGTTAGGGTGAAATAAATTCACTTGAAAGTTGTTAAGAGGTGGTACCTAAATTTTAATATAGTTAAAATGCTAAAATAAGTTTTGTTGTAAAGTTTTAGGGTGATTTCATGTATACAAAATTCAACTTGTTATTAAATTTTAAGAAAAAAATTAAAAATCCATTTTTTAAAATTCTTAGCCTTGATTTTTATTCTCTTTCTTCGTCTTTCACAAGATAAAAGGGAAAAATGTTCATATGCAAACTAAAGCAAAAACATATAATTCTTTTATCATTTGACTATAGTTTGATGTTTCTGATCGTAAGTTCGTTCTTCACTTGTCTTTTATTTTTCAAGTTAATTATTAAATTTCTACTCATTTTTTATTTTAAAAAAGTTTGATTAGTTTTTCTAGATGAGCATTTTGATTATATGTTTAGTTAATTACTGCTTTTGATTAACATTTTAAGATGAAGTAGTAGTCTGTACATTCTCTCTTTATTTATATCTTCTTTTAAATATTGTTTTATGTGATTTTATCTTTCTTTTTTATTTTTTTTTAATTATATTAATTTATGAAATATTAAAAATTAGGTAAATGCGTCGCCTTGTGTCTGCGCCTTTTTAAAACACTTGGTTGCTAACAGTCTTTTGTTTCTACTGTATTCCTTTTTTATACCTTCTTTGAAATGATTTAATTGAGCTAAGAGTCTACCGACAACCACCTCTCTATATTCAAAAGATAAGAATAACATGTGTTTACACGCTAACCTTATGATCTTGTTTTTTGTATATGTAATAAATTTCCCCAACTGCCTACTTATTGAATGGGCTTGAAAGTGTTGCTTTGCTCCTCAGAATGACATAATCAGATAACTCTTAAAAGACCTTATCTAACACTAATTTGTGCAATCACTTAGAGCTCTATTATATTCCTTGGATTGTTCTTGCTTCAAATTTTAACATCAATATTCAAGATATACAGGGGTAGAAATGAACTACAAACAGAGTTGACATAGGATGGATCGACTTTCCCTTAGTATTTTTTTTATGACAAGGGAAACTCGTAGGCACACCTCATTCCTGTGCAATAGCTTGCAAATCACACAGGAAAGGTAACCCTACTTTCCTTACATTCTTGTTAAATATTAGCTAATTTTCTATTTTCAACTAGACAAAAAAAAATTAGCACAGTTCTCACTTGTGACAACTATGTAAAAGTGGTGGCACAACACGTAGTTTTAATTCTTTATCAGAAAGACACTAAGCAGATCTCATCAAAATCATAAGCACTTTACAGTCATCAAGGCAAGCAATGTGATCCAGAAAGATGAAACAAGAAATTTATAGTGGTGCCAATAACAAATGGATAATTATTATCATTACTTTTCTAGTATCTTATTCTTCAATTTTTATCATTACATGCAGTTTTTCTTGCATCGTTTATCATATAATTTGTTGTTGCTATCAATGTTTTAAAAAGTATTTTAGGACAAGTCTTGGAGCGTGAAAATAATAAAAATGCACCGAGTAATATGTGGGGTAAAAGAATTGTGAGACACAAGTCCCATCAGTTGGACATACACTTAGGCATTGTGTGATCTTCTATTTGAGCTATAAGCTCGAAAAATCTTTCTTAATGAAAATTAAGATAGAGAAAATGCATCAATCACCTTCAAACTTGACATCAAAATTTACTTTACAGTTTACACAGATATTTTAATACCCCAATTAACAAATTCAACGTGAATTTAGTCTCACCCTAACACTATAATATAGTGTCACACTGGAAAGTGCATTACATACGTGCTTCATCAATGCCACATTAGAGCTACATAAAACATATATTTAAGTTTATTTTTTAATTTTCCTTTTCTTATTATTGAAAGACATCTTTTTACCTCCACAAAATTATAAAATATCAAACAACGAATAATCCAAAATTCAAAAAAGTTGCATCACAATTTTAGTTCTAGTTTAGGCACAAACCTTATTGATGAAGGGTGTGAACTTGAGGGTATAACTGAAAATATTATTATTAAAAGGAATAAGTTTTAATTTTTGATTCTCATTGTTAAAGAAATAGCTTCATTTTTATTTTTAACTGCCATTGTTGAAGAAAATTAGCTTCAATTAAGGTACAATAACAATAATTTAATGATTTTTATGTATCGTTTGTTTGTATAAGAAAAATGAAAAATTAAAAGAAAAAAAAAGAGATGAGGATGAAGGTGCAGACAAAGATGGGAGAAGGGGTGGTAGGAGAAGGAAAAAAGACGTTGGGTTGGAATTTTGAAGAAGAAGAAAAAGTGCCTGAATGTATTGAGGGAGGGACGGATGAAGAAAGAGAAGTTGGAGTGGAGTATTTTGAAAAAGGGAAAAAGGGGTGGAGGGGGGGTTCAAAGAGGAACTTCGAGCCCCCACTCCTCTTTTCCTTCTTCAAAATAACCCCACCCACCCAATTTCTCCATCTTCTACTTCTCCAGCCCCTCCCAAACACACCCACACACTTTTTGTCCTTCTCCAAAGTCCCCACCCTAATGTTGTTTCTCTTTCTCCTACCACCCCTCCTCCTTTTATGCACCATCATTTTCTACTCTTTTTTTTCTTTAATGTTTTTTTTATATATAAACTGAAGATACATCAAAATTATTGAATTTATCATTATTGTTCTCAAATTGAAGTTAATTTTCTTCAACAATGGCAGTAAATATTAAAATCAAAGCTAATTTTTTTCAACCATGACAATCAAAAATTGAAAGTAATTTCTTTTAATAACGGCATCTTCAGTTATATCCTTAAGCTTCACACATTTCATCAACAAGGTTTGTGCCTACAGTAAAACTAAAAAATATTTTAATACAAATTTCTTGAATTTTGAGTGATTCGTTATTTGATGTTTTATATTTGTGGTGCAAAAATATGTCTTTCAATAATAAACAAAACAAAAATAAAAATAATATTTTATGTGACGTTGATGTGACATTGGTGTGGTGCTAAAGAAGCATGTGTGTAATACACTTCCTAGTGTGAGACATCTATTGTAGTGTTAGGGTGAAATTAGATTCACTTGAAACTTGTTAAGAGGGTTATCTAAATGTCTATGTAGTTAAAGTGCTAAAGTAAGTTTTGTTGTAAAATCCATTACTGATTTGATGATTACAAAATTTAACTTGTTTTTAAATTTTAAGAAATTAAAAAATTTAAAAGTCCAAATATTCGTTTTGTTCTTAGCCCTGATTTTTTTTTTTAACTTGGTAAGGTTGTATTATATCACAAAACAGTACATGAGTTGTACTGAAACCTTATATACAAAAGCCCCAATTTGTACTGTTCTATGGCTAAATTGAGTCTAAAACATCAATCATAGGCACAATATCATTTGAGAATAACTGATTACACCAAAAATATAATAGCAAAATGCAGTTGAACTTCACTTTCTGCACACTGTTTCCTATGCTCTCAAAACACCTAGAATTCCTCTCTTTCCATATTGCCCACCATATTGAAGGAGGGATAAGTCTCCCTCTTTAAAGCATATGAAACTTTCCTAGCATAGTCCAGGAGATGCCATTGAGACTCAAAAAAATTCTCCACAATTGTTAGTGAACTTGCAGAGTAGAAACAAATGATTCACATTCTCTAAAGTCTCCCCACAGAGAATCATCTAGAGCATAAGGTTATCCCTCTCTTCATGACATTGCCTTGAGTAAGAGCTCTTCCTTGACCAACAACCAGACAAAGCAAGATACTTTGTAGGGTAATCTGCTCCATGTTTGTTTCCATGGCCAATTTGTAATTTGTTGGTTTGTCTGATCCATTAGCTTATAAGCTCTATTGATTTTATATGATCCTCTTTTGTTTCCTGTCCACCATAGAACATCCTTCCTTGTTTGAAGTCCATTGAAGTTTTCATTGTGTTAAGAAATTCAGCTACTCTGTGAACCTCCCAATCATTTAGATATCTTCTGAAGTTGAAGTTCCACCCCTGTACTGTTCGCTTTAAACTCAACATTGTTGAAATGTAACTAAATTGTAAACATCAGGAAATAATTCTTCCAAGTAGCCTTTCTCATGCCAATTATCCTTTCAAAACATGGTTTTTCTCCCATAAAAAACTTTTATCTCTGAGTTGTTCTTCATTTCCTCTCATAGATTCCTAATGGACCTCCAAAGGCTGACCCATAAGGATTAGTCACCTCTTTGGTCATCTTCTAGTATGTATTTAGCCTCAATCACCCTTTCCCACAACAGTTGGTTACCATTTGCATACTTCCATAACCATTTGATTTGAAGAACTTTACTTTGCAAGTTTAGGTTTTTAATCCCCAGATCACCATTTTTCTTCCCAGTTATCACTGATTTTCACTTTACCTAGTGAAATCCGTTTTTTTCCTTATTGCCTTGTCACAAAAATTTCCTTCTAATACTGTCCAGCCTCTTGCTGACCCTTGTTGGGATAGGAGAAAGGGACATCATGTAAGTTGGAAGAGCATCAAGTACTGAATTGATTAGTGTCAATCTTTCACCCATAGACAAGTATTGTGTTTTCCACATAGCTAGTATTTTTTCACACTTCTCGATCACACTGTTCCATATCTATGGATATAGATTTGACTCCTAAAGGTAATCCCAAGTATGTAGTTGGCAAAGTTCCAACTTCACCTCCAAGGATTTTTACTAACCAGCTCATGTTGTTGACTACATTAATAGGGTATATTAAACTTTTTCTCCTGTTAATATGTAGACCAGAAACCCCTTCAATATGTCACTTTCATACTGTCAATCCCTTCTCTAGCCACTTCAAAACCCTTTATCTAACCTCTTAATTTGGCTATCTTGTTCATGTTATTCAGTTCTTCCATAGCAATTAGAAACAAAAAAGGTGACAGAGGGTCACCTTGCCTGAGTCCTCTATATAATTGGAAGAATCCTGCCAGAGAACCATTAACTAGAACTAGGGGTGTGCATTAGTCGATTCTTGTTTGATTTTATGTATTACAAGTTCGATTTATCGGTCTTTGATTCTTAAATATGCTAACTCAATAAGAAACCACTAAGATATTCTTTATCGATTTATCAATTTTTAATCACTATCAGTTCGGTTTTCAATTTACCCAATAAGAAAATGTCCGTAAAATATTATATGCCTTCTCGCTTCTCTAAATGCTTTGATATAGTGAAACAAGAAAAATAATGATAAATTGCATCAATAAGAAAAAATATAGTACGAAAGCTATAATTACATGTTACTACCAAAATATAGTATGATATTTTTTATGTTAATCAAATTACGGACCTTTACAAACTTGCAAATGCTACAACCTACGATTACAAACTGAAACTAAAATATAATAGTCCAACAAGACTAAAACTAAAACTAAAATCAAAATCAAATAGCTACAATTGTGAACCCCTTATTTTGATCTTTAGGTTTTAAGTAAACAGTAAAAACTGGTAAAACGGCATAGTGTGAAGTTGGTAGAGTACTAATAATTTGATATAGTTATAGTGTCTAATTATATATTAATTATTAATATTTAATAATTAGAAAGGGTAAAATAATAAATTATTACTGTCTTATTATAAATCGACAACCCAATAGCTAAAATCGATACCAAACCAATAACTCAATAATTTTTTTTATAAACCCATTAAAAACCTAATAATCCAATACCCAATAACAATAACCCAATAACATTTTTTTTTCCGATTTTCACACACCCCTAACTAGAACTAAAAAGCAGACTATTGAAATATATTGCTCCGTCCACTTTAACCACTTTTGCCCAAAACCCGTCATTTCTAATACCTTCATAAGGTATCTCCAATTAATGTGGTCATAAGCTTTCTCTATGTCCAACTTACGGATAATGCTTGGCTTCTTCTTCTTAACTGTGGAATCAACAACTTCATTGGCAATCAAGACCACATCCATAATTTGTCTCCCTTTGATGAATGTCATTTGTGGAGAATCTACCAACTTGCCAATCACCCCCTTTCAGTCTCTCAGTCAATACTTTAGAGAGCAACTTGCAAAAACTACCAATTAGACTTATCGGTCTGACGTCCCTCAACTCATTGTAACCCTTCTTTTTAGGAATAAGTTCTATGAATGTTGCATTAAAACTCTTCTCAAACACTCCTTGATCATAAAAGTTTTGAAAAGTGTCGATGATATCTTGTTTCACCACCTCCCGACACTTGATAGAGAAACTCATAGCAAAACCATCTGGCCCTGGCGCTTTATCAGTTGTACAAAGCTTGAGGCACCTCAAAATTTCACACTCATCAAAATGGCCTTGGAGATCCACCCTATCTTCCTTTGTTAGGACTGGAAACTGAGTATTTTGGAAGGTAGATCTCTACTAGATGGTTTTTTAGTACAACTTTTGTAATACCCCCACAATTTCCCCTTCGATTCTACTTGGTTCTTCGGTAATTTCTCCATGTATCACTAGCTGGTCAATATAGTTGTATCTTTTATGAGCATTTGTTATTTTGTGAAAGAATATGGTATTATTATCACCTTCTTTCAACCAAAGAACTCTTGACTTTTCTCTACATGAAATCTCATCCTTCTTCAGCAACTCCTCATATTTTAGAAGTGATTCAGACTTTTGTTATCTCTTGATTTGATCGAGCAATTCTTCCTTTGTATTCCCATGTTCCTAGTCTCCTCATTCCTCCATTGTTTGAGCTTGTGCTTCAGAGCTTTGAGCTTCAGGCCAGGACATAGTCAGGCCTGCCTAAGAAGTTGAAAGAAGACCATCAATTTTTTACTCTATCAATAAAACCTTTTGTCTCCGGCCACTACTTTTCAAATTTAAAATAATTCTTGTTCTTTTTCCAAGACCATCCAAATAGTGCTTAGGGATGTGGTCACAGCTCAAACTTTGAAGCAGAAATTGTTTTAGATTTTTGAAATTGTCATCCCACTCATCTGAAATTAGGATTCTATCAATCCTTGAAGTTGTTTTGTGTTGGACTCCTTTAAACCAAGTATAATTAGCATTCTCTAGTTGCAAGTCAACTAAATTCATATCTTCGATAAATTTTGAAAATTCCCTCATGCCTCTAGTTCTGATTGAACAATTCTTCTTCTTGAAGATGTATCTAGTGACATTGAAGTCCTTACCAACAGGCCAAGTCCCTTCTATCAGTCCTCTCACAGAACCCAATTCATCCTAAACCGTTCTTCTTTCTTTGTAACAATTCGGAGCATATACTCCCGTGTTCTGGCACATAAAGTCTGAAGTTGGGATACAAAATTACATGTTATAGAGTACATTCCTATCTCCAAGACTTCCCCCTTCCAGACCCTCTCATCCCACATAAAGGGTCATCCCACATAAATAAAATACCCCTCGTTCCACTTGCTTCTAGATATGCTTGTCTAACCCATCTCCAGCCCCAAGTTTGTTTTTCCATTTCTGAGACATTCCCTTCTAATTTTGTCTCTTGAAGACAAATAATGCCAGTCTTCCAACCCCAAAACAAACAGTTTACTAGCCTACTTTTCTCTATGTTATTCAAGCCCCTAACATTCCAAGACACTAACTTGAAATTCATCGAGAACTAGAGCCAGTATATCTTCCCTTGTTCCTGTCACCCATGTTTTTATATTTAACATCAAATGATACTAAACTTTTCCGTTCTTGTGCACCCTTGATCCAAGACACTAACTTGAAATTCATCGAGAACTAGAGCCAGTATATCTTCCCTTGTTTTTGTCACCCATGTTTTTATATTTAACATCAAATGATACTAAACTTTTCTGTTCTTGTGCACCCTTGATCCTTGTTTTTTAAACTTCAATATCATGTTCTATTCTTCTTGCTTGCCTGGAACCATCTATCTGTATTAAGAGTTCTGTGGCCTCCTCCTTGAGTCCTTCAAAGTCAACCCCAAATATTTTCCCCAGTTTTATCAAGCTCTGTTGCACCCAGACTGATGTTTCTTTTTCTCCCTTGCGAACTCTGTTGTTCTTGCATCATTATTGGTTCAACTTCCTCTACTTCCCAGTTGATAATATTTGTGCTATCACTTGGGATAATTATCCCATAATTGTCACTTTCTGCACTTGTACTGTCGCAATCTCTTACCTTTTGCCAATCTGCCTCCTTTTGGTGTCGGTGAACCATCCCAATTCACAAACTTAGTTGTCATCATCAACATCTTCGCAGAAGACTTCTTTTGCTCTGCTTCTGGAGAGGATACGTGCAGAGAAATATGTTTTGCTATGTCTTCAACGAAACTAAAGACACTGTGGGCTTCTATGGGACTCTGTTTCTCCTCTTGTAGATTGTTGAAAATAACCTTTGCAGCTAAGTCTGGGCCTTTAAATAGATTTTGTGGTATTTTCAAAATGGGCTTATGTAAACATTCAACTACAGAGGTCTTATTTATACGAGACACGTGTCTCCCATGTGCTCTTGGTGAAACACTTTTTCGAGTAATTCTAAGATGTTGCGCTCTAACAGAATCCTTGATTTGAATGGATTTTTGTACTTCTTCACAGAAGTTTTCCTCCCTTACCCACTGGGTTAAGACTTTCTCTGGGTAATGTATTTAATCTCCTCCATTTGGTTTTCTCGGCATGATCTCATACCGTGGTTTACATTCTACCGAGATTGGAAGTGATATTTGACGCCATTTTGGGATATTGCCACCTCCCTTGGGATGTTGCTGCCATCATTTGAAACAAAGATTTTGGTCCATTTCATATAATTCTTAAGCTCAGTTTCCTCCTGCGTAGCAACCCATCCCCCACAAATTTCACTTATTTCCTTAAAACCTTTTTGGACCAAAGGTGCAGGCGAATTCCCACTGCTCTAACCCATATTTTCTCTACCTTTGCTGCTCTTGGAATACACCCAAGTGTTGGCTTCCACCATTCGAGATGAAATCTGTAATTTTTTCATCTCCATTGACCATAAATGGTCTGCTCTGCCATGTATCTATTTGGGAACTCAAAGAGAAATATCTCACCATACAACTCATAGTTGTTTAATTCGAAGACTTTCTTCCATGTTATTGTGGACCATCTTCAAATTTCTGCTAAAGTTGGCCCTTCCTTTGACTCCTCTCTTCAGTACCCAACTAGACATCTCCTAGTAGGCCATCCTCCTGTCCATCCACTTTGTTTAGTACTTCTACGGTTCCTTTCTTGCTATTGATCTCGGCTGTGTGTAGTCTTCTGGTTTGCCATTTACTTTCTTGTAAGTCACTTGCATAGGGATAATCAACATCCGCCATCCTTGTGTTGGGTGTCATCTCTTTCTTCCTCTGGCATTTAATGAACCTGGTGATCTTTGAAGCAATGTCCAACCATCCAACATTATCTGCTATTTCTGGAATGATTAGGCCTGATCTCCCCCCCCCCCCTCTATTTAATATAATAATGCTTGTAAATCTCCCATGTTCTTTACGCTTTGTATTGTACAGAAATGTTTTGCTTCCCTTTCTGCTAGCTTAAATCTCCTAGTTTCTTCTCCTTTTTTTCCTTTGATGCTTCTTTGAGGCAGACACATATCCACTCCATCACTTTCCTATTCATTGAAGATCTGCGCATCATTTTCCTACTCCTTTCCACCCATTCGTACCACTCAGACTTATCAGTCTCCCATCTAGTAGTATTGAAGGATTTGAACCCTATGTTGAACTAGATTCTGGTTTCCTCCATCCTTTATCTAAAAGATACTAAGTGTTTCTCAATAATCACAGTGGGTGATTATTGGTGGCTTGAAAGAAGGTCTTATTCCGATGAAAGTTGCTGGAAAAGTGAAATTCTCCCTCCTAGAAAGCAGGAGAGAGAAGGAACATTGAGAATCGTGTCTGGGAGCTTTTTTCTTCAGCCCTGATTTTTGTTTTCTCTCTTTATCTTTCACAAGATAAAAAGGGAAAATGGTCCTTATGCAATCTAAAGAAAAAATACATTGTTCTTTATCATTTGCTGTAGTTTGATGTTTCAAATTGTAAGCTCATTCTTCACTTGTCTTTTATTTTTCAAGTTAATTATTACATTACTTCTCAATTTTTAATAAAGCTCATTCGTTTTTTATATGAGCATTCTGGTTATCGCTTTAGTCAATTACTGATTTTGATTAATATTTTAAGATAAAGTAGTTCTACAATCTACATACATTTTCACTTTATTTATATTTTCTTTTTTATATTGTTTTATGTGATTTTATCTTTAACTTTATTTTTTTTATTAAAATCAATTTATAAAACACAGATGGCTAACGTTCTTTTCTTTCTAATGTATTCCTTTTTCATACCTTCTTTGAAATAATTTACTTGAACTAAGAGTCTATTAGAAACCACCTTCTATTTTCACAAGGTAAGAATAAAGTCAGAGCAGTGAAATTAAAAGCGAGGCGCATATACCATCTGCCGCTTCGCATGACCTAAGACGAGGCCCATGTCTCAGTTGGCCCGTCTTTTTTAAAAATAAAAAAAAGCTTCAGTTTAAAAAGGGTCCTTTTAAATTATTAAAAGAGTCTGTCCCAGTTCTCAACTACCCTAGACTGCAATTAACGGGAAGTCACAGAGTTTCTAAAAGACAAAAAAAAAAGATGAAGTATTATAAGAAGGCTTGCGGCAAAAAAAAAACAATATGTTCTTCTTCCTCTTCCTCTGGCAGAACAAGGCAACAAGCAGCAAGCAAATACACAGATATCTTCTTTCTCGTATTTCTTCTTACTTTTTAGTTTTTAGTGATTTCATAAATTGTTGATGCTTCAATATTTCATACTTCTTTTATATTTGTAGGAAATTTTAAAATAAATGGAAATATTGGACACTTGTTCTTGACTCCTTGTTTAATGTATGGTGCCTTACCTTTAAAAATGATCAAAGAAAATTTAACACCTATAAATTGTAATAGAATAATAACAAAGATATATAGCAATAGTGGTGGACTTCATATATATATGTAGTTGTTGTATTTCATTATTTGCTTGCATGCAAAATTCTTTATATTTTTTTTTTGTTTCAGCTTAAAAATAATGAAGAACCTGTCCAATCACCAGTGTCCCCTTTTTTCGTTCTTGTTGTGTATTATTATTTATTATTTAGAAATTATAACTGCTATATTATAACTTCTTTTTTTTCAAAAGTAGAAATGGCAGAGGACTTGTGTAGAGGCAATAGAGGGGATCCTAGTTGGAAATATAACTACTTGAATGACCCTGATGACATTACAAGAGTGACGTGCAATTTTTGTGGAAAAACAACCACGGGGGGGATTAATCGGGTAAAAACACATTTGATCGGAAACTTTAGGAATCCATCAAAGTGTAAAAAATGCCCAGAGGAGGTAGATAGGAACTGAAAAATTACATGGAGGAGAAAAAAACAAGAAAGGAAGTCTATGCTAACGAGTTTCCCGAATTTGATAAGTTTGAACATCAAGACAATGGTGGTGGAGAAGATGAAGTCCAAGAGATCAATCATAAGAAAAGAGGTGGAGGAAGCTTTCCTAGTAACTCTAATAAGAAACTGGCCAAAGGAAAGGGACCTATGGATATATTTCTACAAAAGCGTGGAACACTGAGGCAAACAAACATCAAAGACTCGTGTGATAAAGAAGCAAGAGCAATGACAATTCAAAAAGTAGCTTGCTTCTTTTATGATTGGGATCCCATTCAATGTAGCTCGCTCCTTAAGAAAGCAATTGAGGTTGTAGGAAGGTATGGTCCAAACTTGAAGCCTCCAAGCTACGATGAATTAAGAGTTCCATTACTTAGGAAGAAAGTTGAGCTGACCAATGAGATTATAAACAAACATAGAGAAGAATGGGTGAAGTATGGAACTTCCATTATCGAAAATGGTTGGACAGATAGAAAACAGAGAACTTTGATAAACTTTTTGGTGAACTCTCCACATAGAACAATGTTTATTGAGTCGATTGATGCCTCCTCACTTGTTAAGACCGGAGAGAAGTTATGTGAATTGCTAGATAGATATGTGGAACACGTTGGAGAACAGAATGTGGTTCAAATTGTAAGTGATAATGGTAGCAACTTTGTGTTGGCTGGTAAGAATTTATTGCTTTAAAAATCTAAGTTTTATGTTTTACTTTCTAATATCGATCAAAGTTTTGATTTCTAAATTTTAACATATTTATTTACCCTTTTTTCTATAGGTGAACTGTTACAGAGAAAAAGACCACACATATTTGGACGCCATGTGCAGCTCATTGTATAGATCTTATGCTAGAAGACATAGGGAAGATTCTTATCATCAAGAAGGCCCTCCAAAAAGCAATTGCCCTTGTCGGTTTCATTTATGGACACACAGGAGTCTTAAATATGATGATAGATTTCACTAAAAAGAAAGAGTTAGTGAAATGTGGGATTACTCGAGTTGCGACGAGTTTTCTAACTTTGCAATGGTTGCATTGTCAAAAACAAATTTGCGAGCAATGTTTACATCTGACAAATGGGTGATTAGTAGGTGGGCTGAGTTACCAAGGGGGAAAACTGCAACACATATTGTTTTGATGACATCATTCTAGAGTCAGGTTTCTAATATTTTGAAGATAATGGGGCCTCTTGTTAAAGTGTTGCGATTAGCTAACAATGAGAAAAAACCTGTCATGGGGTACATTTATGAAGTCGTGGATAGAGCTAAGGAGGCTATTGCAAAGGCATTTGAAGGCAATGCTACAAAATATAAATATATCTTTAAGATCATTGATGAAAGATAGCAATGCCGATTGCATCATCCATTACATGCTGCTGGACATTATTAAAATCCAGAGTTCTTCTTTCAAAATCCAACTATTGAGAATTGTCAAAAAATAACAAATGGGTTGTATGCTTGTATTGAAAATTTGGTTCCAAGCACTGAAGTACAAGACAAGATCATATCAGAGATACCATTGTACACAAGAGCTGAACAACAATTTGGCCTTCCTATTGCAAAAAGATCTAGAACGAAAAGATCTCCGGGTAAGTGAATGCAATAACATTAAAATTCTTAATTATTTAGTTTATGTTTAAAAGTTTACTTAATATTTCTTACTTAGTACTTAGGTAATAACGTATACATAATGATGCCTACATAACACTTTTTACAGTTGAATGGTGAAATTTATATGGTAATTCAGCTCCCAATCTCCAAAAATTAGCCATTAGAATTTTGGGTTTAACGGCTAGTTCTGCTGGATGTGAGCGTAACTGGAGTGTGTTTGAGCATGTAAGTACTAAGTACTCGTAGTAGTGTACATCATATTTATTAATTTTTCTTTGCATAGTTAATCAATTAGACTAATTTACTAACATTAACCAATGCAACAGATCCATACAAGAAATAAATTGGAGCATCAAAGATTGAATGATCTAGTGTTTGTTAAGTATAGTCGTGCTTTAAACGCTCGTTATGACTTGCGGAGTGTCATCGATCCAATCTCGTTGGATAACATTGATCATAATAATGAATGGTTGGTTGGGAAGATGGGTATTAATATCGAAGCAGGAGATGACTAGTTATTTGATGATGTTTCAAGAGTGTCGGGCAGTGAGAATGTGTTGACGCGACAAAAGAGACAGTCTAGAGTTATTACAACTAATGCCTCAAGCTCCCGAGCTTCAGTATTGACATAGAAGATGTGGTTGATTCAGATAAGTCAGGGGAAGAAGAGATTGAAGGCCATAAATCTAGTGATACTGATACCAACGAGAATCACTCTATTGAGGAAGATGATATGAAAAAATATTATTTTAGTGATTAGAAGTAGAATATTTAAGCAACATATATTTTGATAAACCAATCTTCATTAAAGCACTATATATTTACTATTTTTGTGTCTATTATGTTCTATAAGTATTACATATATATATATATATATATATATATATATATATATATATATATATATATATATATATATATATATATATTAAAAATTCTTCATAGTGCGCTTTTTTTTAGTGAAGCCCATGCTTTAAGTGCGCTTTAAGCTCCATCAGGGCTTTAGCGCTTTTTTACGCTTTTTGATTTTGACAACACTGAGTCAGAGTGCACAATATCGCTACTATAGATAAATATGATCCTATTTTTGTTTATGTAAGAAATTTCCCCAATCACTACTTATTGAATGGGCTTGAAAGTGTTGATTTGCTCCTCAGAATGACATAACCAGATAACTCTCAAGGACCTTATCTAACACTGATTTGTGAGAAAAGCAATAACCTCATTTTATACTAAAGGACAGGAAGTTGAGGCAATCACTATGAGCTCTATTCCTTGGATTGTTCTTGCTACAAAGTTTAAGATCAATATTCAAGATATACAGGGAAAGCAATGAACTACAAACCGAGTTGACATAGGATGGATCAAAATTTGATGCCTCCCAGAAGCATTTGTGAAGAAAACAGGTCACGAAGATCTATCATAAACACCAGATATTGAATAGGATGGTATTGAATGAATCTTGGTGAATTAGTCTCACATTGGAAAGTGCACTACATACGTGCTTCATCAATGCCACATTAGAACTACATAAAAAAAATATTTGAGTTTATTTTATAATTTTCCTTTTGTTATTATTGAAAGACATCTTTTTACACCACAAAATTATAAAATATCAAACAATGAATCACCCAAAATTCAAAAAGTTGCATAAAATTTTTAGTTCTAGTTTAGGCACAAACCTTATTGATGAAAGGTGTGGAACTTGAGGGTATAACTGAAAATGTTATTATTAAAAGGAATACGCTTCAACTTTTTATTCTCATTGTTATAAAAAATAGCTTTATTTTTAACTTTAAGTGCCA
This sequence comes from Solanum sitiens, assembly GCA_016801875.1. Taxonomy (NCBI): domain Eukaryota; kingdom Viridiplantae; phylum Streptophyta; class Magnoliopsida; order Solanales; family Solanaceae; genus Solanum; species Solanum sitiens. The sequence goes on along the minus strand of JABWTJ010000014.1, from coordinate 2,274,996 downwards.
TTGTTGAAGAAAATTAGCTTCAATCAAGGGACAATAGCAATAACTTTTATGATTTTTATGTATCGTTAGTTTATATAAGAAAAATGAAAAAATTAAAAGAAAAAAAATATGAGGATGAAGGTGCAGATAAAGATGGGAGAAGTGGTGGTAGGAGAAGGAAAACGACGCTGGATTGGGGGTTTTGAAGAAGAAGAAAAAGTGTCTGAGTATATTGAGGAAGGGGCGGATGAAAAAAGAGCAGTTGGAGTGGGGTATTTTGAAGAAGGGAAAAAGGGGTAGGGGGGTTCAAAGAGGAAACTTCGAGCCTCCACCCCTCTTTTGCTTCTTCAAAATAATCCACCCACCCAATTTCTCCATCTTCGACCCCTCCCCAACACACCCACACACTTTTTCTCCTTCTCCAAAGTCCCCACCCTAATGTTGTTTCTCTTTCTCCTACCACCCATCACCCTTTTCTACACCATCATCTTCATCTCTTTTTCTTCTTTAATTTGTTTTTTTTAATCGAGATGATTGAATTTTATCATTATTGTTCTCAAATTGAAGTTATTTTTCTTCAGCAATGGCAGTAAATATTAAAATCAAAGCTAATTTTTTTCAACCATGACAATCAAAATTTGAAAGTAATTTCTTTTAATAACAGTTATATCCTCAAACTCCACATATTTCATCAGCAAGGTTTGTGCTTACAGTACAACTAAAAAATATTTTAATACAAATTTCTTGAATTTTGAGTGATTCGTTATTTGATGTTCTTATTTGTGGTGCAAAAATATGTCTTTCAATAATAAACAAAAAAACTTAAATATAATATCTTATGTGGCATTGATGTGACGCTGATGTAGCGCTAAAGAGGCGTGTGTGTAATGCACTTCCTAGTGTGAGACAACTATTGTAGTGTTAGGATGGAAATAAATTCACTTGAAACTTGTTAAGAGGGGTGTTCGCAATAAATTTTCGTAAGCGTTGAAAATCGACTGCAAGCAAAATAAATAAAAGAAAAATGTGATTTTATTAATGAATCGTTGTGAGTACAATTCTGTTGTTCTCTTGATTCTTCTCTCCTAAGTTTCTCTGTGATTCGAGGGCCTTCAGTAGCGTATTTCTCGAATGTAGGATGATGTAGACCTCCTTGAGATGTATTTGATCTCCGAGAACGTCGGAAAGCGCTTCGTCGTTGTAAGTTGATCTCCGAAAAGAACTCCTTTGATCACTCCTTCGAAGAGCTATGTCGTTGACGTAGCTTTCTCCAATTGCAGAATGCTTGTTGAAGTCTTTTCTTCTTCCCTTTGAATGTCATGTACTTCCCCCATTTATAGTTGTAAGGGGTCAACAATGTTGCTTGTGATTGGCTAAAGCATGTCATTTTGACACTTGGCGCATTGTGATTCGTTCTTGCATTTGACTGGGACTACCACCTCATTTGGACACGTGGCGTCACCTTGTTGGTCTTTGATGTCTAGTCACTATGACATGTGGCATGAGTTTGGGCTTCAAGGTGAAATGGACCTTGGACTTGAATTTAATAAAAATGGACTTATTTATTTATAAAGCCCAAATTAATCATTTAACCCAAATAAACATGGATTTAATCCAAATTTTGTATGAATTAAATCCAATAAAATTTGTGTGTCTACAGATGCCCCCTACTTCAAGCCTTGTTGAAGTGTAGGTTTGCCAACACTTGGTGACAAGACTTGAAGTATTCATGTATGTATTTTTTCTTAGACGTGTCAACATGTAGGCTTGTCGAATTTGACGACGAAAGTTGAAGTCTTTATGAAGGCATTGTTGAGACTTCAAGAGTATTTGTTTCTTGTCATCGCATTCTAACTAGGTCACTACAAATAATTTATTTGTAGTGATCTCAAATTTTTTTATTTTTTTATTTTTAAACATTCTTGCTTGAAAACCACGAACTTTGGAAGCTTGGTATAGGCAATTTTAAAGGGGATTTTCGAGATTTTTCAATTGGTTCAAATAGATAGGTCTAGTGAGTAGTAACATTGTGTGATCTTCCTTGCAAGGTGGCAGAAGAACAAGAAGATTGATTGGATCTTGAATCAAATAAAAGGAATATTGACTTTCCTTTGGTTGATTTTGTAAGAGAATCATTCTTGACATCTCAAGACTTATTGTTTTCCTTTTGAGTGCTAGCAACTTCCATTTAGATGGTAGGAATTGATATGATTTGATTCTTTCAATTTTATCAAAAATTTCCTTGTACAAGAAATAACAATTATTCAAAGGAACTTCTATATAAGAATCTATCATGTACAAAGGATTGATCAAAGAATCATTGGAAAAATAATTCTTCTAACCAAAGTAATGTGGACCTCCAAATTTGGTGTCTTCTTTTCTCAATCTCGTGCAGTCCCAACAAAATTTTGTTTTCTTAGTGTAGAAATGTCCAAATGAAGAGAGGCTTGATTCTGGAGAAACTAGACTTCGAGTACTACGACATATTCAAAAATCACAGTTAGAAATCTTTTAGATCGACGGGAATCAATTTTTGAAGTTGAACCCTAAATCTGGACGTTCTTCTCACTTCTATGCGCGATCTCGCCAAAATATCAGTTTCTTGATGTAGGAACATTCAAACGACGAGCGGCTTGATTTTGGAGAAACTAGACTTTGAGTACTACGACATATCCAAAAATCACAGTTAGAAACCTTTTATATCGACGGAATCAATTTTTGAAGTTGAACCCTAAATCTGGACGTTCTTCTCACTGCTACGCGCGATCTCGCCAAAACATCAGTTTCTTGATGTAGGAACATTCAAACGACGAGCGGCTTGATTCTGGAGAAACTCGACTTTGAGTACTACGACATATCCAAAAATCACAGTTAGAAACCTTTTATATCGACGGAATCAATTTTTGAAGTTGAACGCTAAATCTGGACGTTCTTCTCACTGCTATGCGCGATCTCGCCAAAACATCAGTTTCCTGATGTAGGAACATTCAAACGACGAGCGACTTGATTATGGAGAAAATAGACTTCTATTACTACGACATATTCAAAAATCACAGTTAGAAACCTTTTATATCGACGGAAATCAATTTTTGAAGTTGAACCCTAAATCTGAACGTTCTTCTCACTTCTATGCGCGATCTCGCCAAAACATCAGTTTCTTGATGTAGGAACATTCAAACGACGAGCGGTTTGATTCTGGAGAAATTAGACTTCTAGTAATACGACATATCCAAAAAACACAGTTATAAACCTTTTAGATCGACGGAAATCAATTTTTGAAGTTGAACTATAAATTTGGACGTTCTTCTCACTGCTATGCGCGATCTCGCCAAAACATCAGTTTCTTGATGTAGGAATATTCAAAAGACGAGAGGCTTGATTTTGGAGAAACTAGACTTCGATTACTACGACATATCCAAAAATCACAGTTAGAATCCTTCCGGATCGACGGTAATCAAATTTTGAAGTTGATCATCAAATCTGGAAGTTCACCTCATTGATTTGCGTCTTTTGGATTTTTCTTGTTTCTCTTTCTTGCAGGTAATGGTTGTGGTTTTGCATCTTTATTTTGCATAGACATGTTTCTCAAACAGAGGAGATTGATTTTCAAGATCCAATTTGACCGTAATTCAAAACTTCGTGCTATTGGCACCGCTGTGTCGAACAAGATTGTTGTGCTGCTGCTCATGTTTGTCATGTCATATTGAAGGGTCATTCACTTACTACATGTGTTATCAGAAGTATATCAACCAAGATAAATTGAAAACTTCGTGCAGTTGGCACCGATGACTCTAATTTTTATTCTTTTTTTTTTAGGCCGTACACAGTTTATACTCTTGCGGGACAGGAGTAACATGCAGTTTATGCTCATACCTTAAGGAGCGTTGTAACTTGCAGTTTAGGCTCGTACGTTGAGGAGCATTGTAACTTGCAGTTTAGGCTCGTACATTAAGGATCATTTCAGGGAAGAATTCCATCAATGTAACTGGTCTTCTAACCTTTTGTAATGAATCATTGATGTACTTCACTTTGGAGTTGGATTTCATGCTTTCGCATTGTCGAAGTTGATTCATAATTGATTTTGTGTCAACTTTTGATAGTCGGAGTTTAAAAGTACCTTGATGATTCTGTCTCTTGCGAGCGACCAAAGTCCGAGTGTCATCACCCTTTTCATTGAAGAAGGCATCTACCTTGGATGTGTTTGTTGTTTTCTTCAAGACGGAAACTTCAACTGGTTCAAAGCTTCCAAACTGCAGTATGATGACATCTTCTTCAATTTTTAGCGATGTCACAGGATATAGAAATTCTGAAATTGAATCATGATCTAGTTTGACACTAGCATGGTTTATCTCAGTTGTCTCACCATCGTCAATGATGATCTTTCCCTCTCGTACCAATGTCATGATCTTTTCCTTTAAAGTGAAGTATTTTGTGGTGTGATGACCGATGATGCGGTGAAATTTACAATACATAGGATCATCAACTTTATTGGATTCTTCGGATCGCTTTGACTCTGGGAGTGCAATGACTTTCTTGGTTAGCAGCTCATCAAGAATCGCAGGAACATCAGAGTTCGGAAAAAGATACTCTTTTGCTCGTAACTCCTTCAAAGTAGATTAATTTTTCACTTTTCGCATTTGCTGATGTTCTACAATCTCTTTGAACTTTTGTCTCCTTGAGGCTTTCATAGAAGTTGTGGTTACCGCCATGGACTAATTAGTTGTGTAGTCTAACGACTCTTTGAATTGTATGTTTTCTTTTTTTTGGATCAAAAACATGTGATGTCTTTCCATGGCTTGCAATGTTTAACTCCATGTCATGAGCGCGTGTAGCTAATTCTTCAAAAGTTCAAGGCTTAATCCCTTGAAGGATATATACAAGGCCCCAATGCATTCCTTATATACAAATTTCGACTGCAGAGATTTCATAAAGGTTATCCCTACAATCTAAGCTCAGCATTCGCCAACGATTGATGTAGTCTACAACGAGTTCATCCTTACCTTGTTTTGTGTTTGTCAATTCCATCATGCTCACTATACGGCGGGTACTGTAGAAACGATTGAGAAATTGTTTTCTAGTTGTCCCCAACTATCAATTGATTCAAGCTCCAAGTCCATATACCAATCAAAGGCGTTTTCTTTTAAAAAACGGACAAACTGCTTGACAAGAAGATCATCATGTGTACCAGAACTGCTACAAGTCTCGACGAAATGGGCAATATGTTGCCTTGGATTTCCCCTTCCATCAAATTGCTGCAATTTTGGTGGTTAATATCCAATTGGCATTAGTAGACCCTCGATTCGCTTAGAATACGACTTTGAATATCCTAAGGAACTTTGTGACGGATCACCATATTGAGCATTAATTGTGTTTGTGATCATATCTTGTAGTTGTTGAACTGTTAGAGTGGCAACTGAAGCAGACTGTTTTGCGCTTTGAGAGTCAACTGACTTGGTGAGAGAATCAATATCAACTTCTTCTAGAGTTTTTAGATTATGATGTGACTCTTTAGAGTTGTAGAGATCTAACTTGCTCATAAGCTGCGTGATTTGAAGATTTTTGTCATCAATAGAATTCTTCAAGGCTTCAATGGTTTGCTCCATCATTGCGAACTTCTCGTCCATGTCAGTTGCGTCAACCATAAAGGAGTTAGCCTTTGTTGAAATTGAAGAATCTGTTGAACTTTTAGATTCACCAAAGTTGAAGCCAGAATGAGAAAGTTCATCAAACAATTTTGATGCAATGTTGCCCCAGGAATTGCAGTTTTGAATGGCATTCGAGACTTGCTCTTTCTTGGCATCTCCAAAGAGGTAAAATATTCAGATCCATCCAAGGCACTTGTCTTGAACTTGCGTCGAGTGATTGGATCAACATCACTAAAATCAAAAAATGTGGCAACTGAAGAGTCCTTGCTTGAAACATCATTGATCTTCATGAAGGCCATTGCAAAGTTGAACTTGTTGTTTTTGTATTTGCAGGAGGAAGAGATGAAGAGCATAATTGGTCCCACTGGGCGTGCCAAATTTGTTCGCAACAAATTTTCGTAAGCGTTGAAAATCGACTGCAAGCAAAATAAATAAAAGAAAAATGTGATTTTATTAATGAATCGTTGTGAGTACAATTTTGTTGTTCTCTTGATTCTTCTCTCCTAAGTTTCTCCGTGATTCGAGGACCTTCAGTAGCGTATTTCTCGAATGTAGGATGATGTAGACCTCCTTGAGATGTATTTGATCTCCGAGAACGTCGAAAAGTGCTTCGTCGTTGCAAGTTGATCTCCGGGAAGAACTCCTTTGATCACTCCTTCGAAGAGCTATGTCGTTGATGTAGCTTTCTCCAATTGCAGAATGCTTGTTGAAGTCTTTTCTTCTTTCCTTTGAATGTCATGTACATCCCCCATTTATAATTGTAAGGGGTCGACAATGTTGCTTGTGATTGGCCAAAGGATGTCATTTTGACACTTGGCGCATTGTGATTCGTTCTTGCATTTGACTGGGACTACCACCTCATTTGACACGTGGCGTCACCTTGTTGGTCTTGATGTCTAGTCACTATGACATGTGGCATGAGTTTGGGCTTCAAGGTGAAATTGACCTTGGACTTGAATTTAATAAAAATGAACTTATTTATTTGTAGAGCCCAAATTAATCATTCAACCCAAATAAACATGGATTTAATTCAAATTTTATATGAATTAAATCCAATAAAATTTGTGTGTCTACAAGAGGTATCTAAATGTCTATGTAGTAAAGTGCTAAAGTAAGTTATGTTGTAAAATCCATCACTGATTTGATGTATACAAATTCAACTTGTTATTACATTTTAAGAAATCAAAAAATTTTAAAGTCCAAATATTTTTTTTGTTCTTAGTCCTGATTTTTGTTCTCTCTCTTCATCTTACACAGGATAAAAAGGGAAAATGGTCCTTATGCAATCTAAAGCAAAATTGCATTGTTCTTTTATCATTTGTTATAGTTTGATATTTCTGATTGTAAGTTCGTTCTTCACATGTCTTTTATTGTTCAAGTTAATTATTAAATTTCTACTCAATTTTTAATAAAGCTTGATTGGTTTTTTAGATGAGCATTCTGATTATCTCATTTAGTCAATTACTGATTTTGATTAATATTTTAAGATGAAGTAGTTCTACATAAATTTTCACTTTATTTATATTTTCTTTTTAATATTGTTTTATGTGACTTTGTCTTTCAATTTAATTTTTTTTATTAAATTTATTTATAATTATTAAAAATTAAGGAGTTTACGCTTGCTTCCGCACCTTTTTAAGACACGGATGGCTAACGTTCTTTTCTTCCTACTATATTCCTTTTTCATACTTTCTTAGAAATAATTTACTTGAACTAAGAGTCTTTCAGAAATCACCTCTCTATTTTCACAAGATAGGAATAAAGTCTAAGTAGACAACACTGCTACTATAGATATATATGATCCTATATTTGTTTATGTAAGAAATTTCCCCAATTACTACTTATCGAATGGGCTTGAAAGTGTTGATTTGCTCCTCAGAATGACATAATCAGATAACTCTCGAGGACCTTATCTAACACTAATTTGTGAGAAAAGCAATAACCTTATTTTATGCTAAAGGACAGAAAGTTGAGGCAATCACTATGAGCTCTATTCCTTGGATTGTTCTTGCTACAAAGTTTAAGATCAATATTCAAGATATACAGGGAAAGCAATGGGTTGTTCATGGTTCGGTTTGGATCGGTTATTAATTAAAACCAAAATCAAACCAATCTAGTCGATTTTTTAAATTTCTAAAACCAAACCAAACCAAACGGAAAAAATAACCATCGGTTTGGTTAGTGTTGGTTTGGTTCGATTTTTCTGATTTATTCGATTTGAAAATAATAATTTTTTGAAGACCTACATATCTCGATAGACACAAATACCAAATACATGAACAATCTACAGAAAAGCTAATGTCGGTTCCGTCAAGCAATTAAGCAATATTAGAGTTATCATTACACGAACAAAGTGATTCATTAAGAGAAAGTGTGACTATTTTATGTGAAGGTACAGTAGGTAAAGACTAAAATGGATTTTGAATGACTTGGATTTGAGATTGTTATACTTGGGCTAAAGTGTTGAGCTTGATAAAATGATAAAATTAAAGACTTAAATTAATTAAAATTTAACAAATATTTTTAATTTATTTATGAATAATATATAAATAATTATAATATATATATATATTTAATTAATCGGTTCGATTTGGTTATTTTTGCGGCTATTTTTTAGTAAAACCAAAACCAAACCAAATAGTATTGATTTTCAAAATTTAATAACCAAACCTAACCAAGCTAAATCAAATATCGGTTTTTATTAATCGGTTAGGTTCGGATTGTGATTTGGTTTGATTGTTAACCATAACCATGAACAGCCCTAGAAAGCAATGAACTACAAACCAAGTTGACATCGGATGGATCAAAATCTGATGCCTCCCAGAAGCATTTGTGAAGAAAACAGGTCACGAAAATCTATCATAAACACCAGAAATTGAATAGAATGGTACTGAAATAAATCTTGGTGAGTCTTACTTTGACTGACTAGTTAACCTGTCAAAAATGATAATGATAATGCATATGATGTTGAACATACCTACCAAATCCTTTTTACAGGTGTCTAGAATCCAGAATCTATCTGTTTGGTACGGTTGAAGTCATTTTCCTTACACTCTTCTTGAATTTGCAACTAGAATTTACCAAATCAGATCCTAATTGTGGTTGGATTTCTATGGTCTAAACGGCGATGTGATTGACTAGCTATTCTCCTTATGATGTACGAGTAACAAACTCATGAAATGTCATTGTATTAGAGAACTTTAAAAATGAATAGTCATTCAACCTAGTATTCTGACTTTCATAGGAAATGTATCAACATCTATAAGGTCTTCTAGATTTAGCAATTCACATTCAACGGTGGAACTACCCAAAGCAAACAAGGCACTTCATGATCATGGATTGACATATTGCTAATTTTCATTATCTTCTACTTTCCCTTGCATTTTTTTTATGACGAGGAAACCCGCAACCACTCCTGTACAATAGCTCACAAATCACACAAGAGAGGTAACCCTACTTTCCCTTGCATTCTTGTTAGATATTAGCTAACTTTCTATTTTCAATGATTGATAGGCGCATATTAAAAAAAGTAGCAGCACATTTCTCACTTGTGACAACTACATAGAAGTGGTGGCGCAACACAGTTTTAATTCTTTATCAGAAAGATACTAAGCAGATCTCATCAAAATCATAAGCCCTTTCCAGTCATCAAGGCAAGCAACATATACAGAAAGATGAAACAAGAAATTTATAGTGGTACCCACAACAAATGGCTAATTACAGCACAACAACAAAGAAGTCCAAAGTGTACATCGTTTCAAACTAGAAATAGCTTCATTTTGCTATTATTACTTCTTATTAAACAACATAATCGATAGATAGGAAACAAACTCAAGCATTTTATCACACAGTAAAAATAAAAACGAATATCAAAATTAAGGAACAACTTTGTAAGCTTTCACCTTATCAATCCAGGAAATGAAGGCTTTTTGTGAGTTCCGGAATCCCAAGAAACCGTGCTCCTTGCTCTTGTTCATAGTATCCAAAGCGCAATCTCCAGAAAGGATAAGATCAACAAACCACCAAACTCCAACCTCCTCCAATTTAGTAGGCACCAATCCATTCTCCTTCACAATCTCATCCCAAACCGCGCCTTTGTCTTTCATCATCTCTACCAATGTGCATCTCTTCCCTTCATCAAACTCCGCAGCTTCCAGTCCAAATTGCTCAGCCAAAACCTTCCAGAAATGCTTCCACTTGAAAACATCCCCATTGCTCACATTAAACGCCTCATTCTTGGCATAGGGATCCACTGCAGCCCATATCTGATGTTCAGCAATCAAATCCGCATCAGAGCAATCCGAGTATCCATCCCACGCTCCTTTAACACCAGGAAACTTCAATGGCAACCCTTCATGTTTACATATAGCTGCATAAACACAAAGTGTTCCAACAATATTCATCAAACTATAAGGAGAAAACCCAAATATCGTCCCCGGCCGATGAACTGACCACGTCAACCCTTCCTTCTTCTCCACCTCCTTAAACAAAATATCCTCAAGAACATAATAGAAATTGGGCGCATCTAATCTGGGTAAATCCTCATGAAATGGAGGATCATGGCTTACTTTTCCATACAATTCAAACGGACCCAAATAATGTTTTCGACCCGTTTGCAAACAGATATGCCGCAAGTTAGGACAATTAGGGATAATAACATTAAGAACATTCCTAAACATTTTTCCATTGATTTCACAATTTTGAACCTCTGTAGATCTATTAGCCCAAGTCACATAGAAAACATGGGTTACATCAGTGAGAACAGATAGTTTAGATTGGGTATCCTCCGGATTTGATATGTCGCATTGGACATAGTCAATTGGATGATCGGCGTTCCACGATGGTCTAGCCCGTCGTGCAACGCCGTAGACCTTCCATGGACCACCGGGAGTGTCAGCGAGAGGGAGGATCTCGGCGAGGCTATTACCAACGATGCCGGTGACTCCGATAATTAGAGCAACACTTTCATACTTTGGTGGTGCTTCATCTTCATCGAATTTTTTCTGTTGAATTAAATTAGATTTAAACTAGAAAGCAGAACAAGTTTTTAGTATTCATAGTGAGAGAAAGGAATTAATTACCTTAGCAGCACCAATAGCTCCAGCCCACCACCAGCTCATGTTGTAATAATATCAAATTTGCAGAAGAGAAAGGAAAGTTGGAGAAGGTACAAAATGATGATGGTCAATCAGTAGCATATGCATATAGACAGACAAGGGACTGCGTGACGGTAGGTGACTTGTGGCTATGGTCTTCTTTCTATTTTTCTATATAATATTCGGATTGCCTTCGTTTCAACATAAATTATGTTAGGTTCTAACTATGATGAAATTAATTGTTAAAAGTTTAGTTATGAAGAAATTAATCATATGATTTGTTCTACACAAATTAATATGGATGGTATAGATGATTAGATTCTAAGAATATAGATATTTGATTACAAAAATATAGAGTAATTTCTTTAAAAAAAATTATATGCTTTTTGAAAGCTTTAATTATTCATTTCTTCAAATAAAAGTTTTATTATACTTTTAGTTTAAATATTTTGTGTGTGAATTTCCATATTATTCATTTCTATCTTATTTTGTTTAAAAATAAAACTTTTATTTAGCGTGTGTTTAATTGAGAAAATTTGCGTGAATGCTCAATTCATGTGTGTTATTTAATTTATAGTAACAAATACGTATAACAATAACTTTATAAACAACAAAGTTTAAAATGTGTACTCAAAAATAACAATTAATATCATAAGCATAATTAATGACGGAAGAAGATATACCATGATCTGTAACAATATATAGAATGAAACATAAAGGAAAAAATTGAGTCTATTGAATGCGCATTATCCCCTTAATTAACAAAATTATTGTCCTCTAGTATCCGATGTTTAAAGAAATTGATCCTCTAAGGATGAAACGATTCTGGTCACCAATGTATTGATACAAAAAAAATGGTGTAGTGAACCATCCAACAGGAGCAAAATACGCGAATATTTAGTTGTACAGAAGAAGAGGAAGTTCAAATTTTTTATTGTTTTAAAATGAGAGGAAATCCTCTATTCATAGACAACAAAGGGTAGTGTGAACAAATATTTATTGTGTCTTATGAGAAATGTCACAATTTTTTTTGAAAAAGTTACAACCGTTCGGAAAGGTCACAACTTTTAATAAAAATTGCAACTCTTCATAAAAGTCATAACTTTTCGTAAAAATTGCAATTTTAATAAAAATCGCAACTTTTATGAAAATCACATTTTTTTTTATGAAAGACTTGTTTTGAAAATAAATAAACTATGGACCCATTTGACCATGGATTTTCAAAGTAATATTTGAGGGAAAATTTGACAAATAGTGTGTCTATAAAATTTGCCATTATTTGGCAACTATTTCAAATTTCAAATTTCAAAAAACTAGTTTTTTCTAGAATTTTGGTTAAATCTCATTTTTTTTGGGATCTTTAAAAAATTAAAATTTACAACAAAATTTTTATCTTTTACAAAACACTCTTTGTAGTAGTCGTTTACGTTATATTACATAATTTTTTACGTGAACATCAAAGTAGCGATGAATTATTCAGTGAATATGAAAGTGATGATATAATTGTTGATTAAAATGATGAACATTCGGCTTAAGTAACAAAGTCAAGTAGGGGAATACATGACCGGGTTGGTTCAGGTTTCAAATATCAAACCAAATCATTCGTGTAAAAATTTTAAATTTATAAACCAAATCAAACCAATAAAGTTCTTTCGGGTTATTCAACCTCGGGTTGGTTCGGGTTTTTCAAATACCAAACCAAACCCTTGTGTAGAATTTTTAAATTTATTAATCAAACCAAAAATAAACTTCAGATTTTTCCAGATTTTTGGATTTTTTCGATAAAACTTGCATACAAACATATTATTAACTTTGCTCCAAATATTTCTTTAGTCCAACCAAAATACAATTATCTAAGGTGTTTCTTAAAATAAATAACAAAAAATATGAGATGAGTATTGATGACACAAAAATATTCTATAAAAATAATAATGAAATCGTCATATTAAATAAATATTGTAAAGTCATAATGAAAATAATCATAATTTAAAAGTACTAAATCATGCTAAAATAAGTTTAATAAGTATTATTGTATTAGTTACATTACTAAATATTTAAGGAAAATTAAATTAGAATATGCATTTTAATTGTCTAAACCAATGTAAGACTAAAGAACAAATATTCAATATTATTGTCATTCTTATTGTTGAATTGATTTTCCTTTTACATTAGTATTAATTTTTATTATAATCATCAACATCTATGAACTATAATCTTTATCGGACCATTTCGAATTCTAAGTTATAAACTTCAAATAATATACTAAAAGATAAAAATTATGAAATAGTATAAAAAATATTTAAAATGATATTAATGTAAATATTTCTATGTATAAATAAAACTTTAAAACTACATATATAATGTGGGATTGATTTGGTATCGGATTTTTTTTAGTTAAAATCAAACCAACCCAAATACAGTCGGGTTTTTTTCTTCAATACCAAATCAAACGACTAGTCGGGTTTTTTTCGGTTTGACTCGATTTGCGGTTTGATTTGATTTTCGATTCGGTTTTGTACACCCCTAAAGTCAGTGCTTTGTCTACTTCACAATATATATGAAAATGATGCTTGTTGCACTCACTCCAAACTACCATATTGTTCCAGTGTCATAGACATTACTTGTTATTTGTTGCAAAGAAGATTCAATTAACTTGTAATACAAACTTATGGTTAGTTTTGATAGTTTTTAAATTTATGAGTATAAATCATATTTTTCTAAGAAAATGCAATATGTTTCCCAAATATTATGGCCAAACACATGATAAAATTTCACCCAAATTTTCATGCAAATAATATTTGCAAGAAGATTTGAAAATCTATGGCTAAACGCCAACTAAAAGGAAATCATGATTTGTGATGGTGCCACAAAGACGGGCCAACGGTTCTTATATATATATATATATATATATATATATATATATATATATATATATATATATATATATATATATATATATATATATATATATATATATATATATATATATATATATATAAGATATAAGGATGACATGTTATAAGAAAATGATGAATTATGCTATCGAAAACTTAAAAACTTGACTATTTTACCCTAAAATTAATATTAAAATTACCTATTTACCCTTGTTTGTCCTGACTTCTAAATAGGGGTAATGCAATTTAGCGTTGTGGATTGTAATTTTGGAGAATTATCCTTTTTTAATTTTCTTTAATTGGAGTTCAAAATTGAAAAATGGATAGGCACTCCGTCCTAACCTACTTTTTGAAATTGGATAATAACGACTCGTTCATTTCCCATGGCAGAGAATAGAGGCTTCCACGTTTGGATTTCCACATGACGTATCAATATAATCTTTGAAGGTGTTGGTTCTTAATTCTTATAATTTGGATGGGATGGTTGGTGACTTTAATGGATATAATTTATTTATGACAATTTTTAATTATCAAATGCATTCCTACATGTTCAAATACCCCCTTGTACAAGGAAGAACTTATCACCTTAAAACTTTATTTGTTTCTGATAAATCTTAATTTTGAAATGTTTTTGAAATTGTATAACATGATCACATTATAGAATTGTATCAACGATTTGATGCGTTCAAGATTAAAGGAATACATTCAATGGCGGATACAAAAATTTTATCGAGAGATTCAACTAAGGGTGAACGTTCGGATCTTTGATTCTTCGTTTCAATTTTATCAATCTTCGATTTGATTTTTAGTTTTCGATTTTAGAAAAGTGTGCACCATTTACCAAACCAATCTAATTCTTTGGTTTGATTTTTCAACTTCAGCTATTGTTTAGTTCGATATTTTTAGAACGATTTTTCGATGCGAATGAAAAATAAAATGAGGAAAAAATCAAAGTGTAAGACACTTAAAAATATAATACTATATATGTTAACGGATGATGTGTCTGGGGCGGACACACGTGGCGGTTAGTGGAATCACCCAAACCCCTCATTGAAAAATTACAATATATATAAGGTCAATTTGAGTACATATATTAAAATGAATTCCCTCAAAATAAAAGAGAAGCATGACTCAGCAACTAAGGGGTTCAACTTTGATTGAGAGGGTTTCGGGCTCAAATCCAACTCAATGAAATGTCTCATTGATTTTGGTTCAATGTAAAGCTTTATTATTTTTCTCTCTATCCTATTTATTTTTCTCAATTTATCTTTATTTGAATTTATTAGACATATTTTAGATACTTTTGTCTTTTATTCCTCTTATTTATACTTCTCATTTTATTTCTACATGAGTCTCTTTCCATGTACTAACAATGAATTATTATTAAATTTAAAATTGATTTACAAAAAATATTATATACAATAAATTAAATTAAAGTTAATCGAATGACCCCAAAATGAATTAGGTCTGTAAGGACCCCAAAATGAATTAGGTTCAAATAAGAGCCCAACATGTGTGTCATGAGATTATAAAGTCTAAAAATAGTGAATTATGGAATTAGAAGTTAGTTTGAGGAGTTTGGAGGTCAAACATCCAAGAACGTCCAAGACGTTCGAAAGTTAACCTTGAGACATGCTTGTGTGTTCTAGTGTGCCTTATCATGTTTTACGTGGTGTTTGGAGTTCAAATTTATAAGAGAGGTTCTAACATCTAGACGGACGTATTTAGGATTGAAACGTGCGGGCACGACTCCTAAAGGACCACCCAAAGGGTCCTTGAGGAGGACCCAAAAGCACTGCCTGGACAGTGTCATTTGACGACCTACAAACGACGCTCCGTCACTTAGTCTACGCCCCGTCTATTGGGGGCTTCACTCCACACTTAGAGGTGGGAGTTGAGCCCCTAAAATATGACTTTCTATCACAAACGACGAACATGCAGGACGGCGTCTTTGTTCCATCAATGGTCCGTCGCTTGCAGGACATCGTTTGAGCCTGCATGTTCTGCAGAGATTCGGCCAAGGGTGTGACAATATGGTAAATTTCTTCCACGTACAAATAAATACATGGGCGGTTATTTTAGGTGATTTGAGGTATTTTATGAGTATTTAAACAATAAAAGAACCATTTAGACTCTAGACTCCAAATCAAATCTTCTTCCTCTGCAAAACTCTCTCAAGAACACCATAGAAGAAGAAGAGAAATTGAGTGATGCTCTTAGGACGAATTTAACCAAGGATTCAAGCTGTGTTTAAGGCTAAAATCTAAGGTATGCATTCATGTATTCTTCCATCCATGAAGACCCCATAGTTATCCCTCAATTGTGAATCCAAAAGACCCCAATCTAGGAAGGGTTGTGATTACATTATGGGTAAGGCTTGATTCTGATCCCAATCTAGTGGGTAGCATTCAATTATGTTCATATGGTGATTATGTGATGTTTTCATTAGGTTTTCATGGTGAATTGTAGTATTTGATGTTGAAGGTGATCATGGTGATTTCTTAGGCCATTAAAGGCAAGATGAAGGTTCTAAGTTGATCTTCTTAATTCAATTATATTGTATGCTATTTGATCATGATTGAATCACCTAGATATGAATTGAACTAAGTCAAATTGATTAAAAATGACCTTGACTTGTAAAGATGGAATTGAACCTATGTGATCATGTATGACTAGAATTACCTTCTAATGATCTAATTGAATGAATTAACTTGTAATTGAACATGGATCATGATGAATTGAAGGTAGTAATCAATTGTAGGGCTAGTATGACATTGATTCTAGGGCTTTGGGGGTGAAGTCATTATGAAGGGATTGTGATGATGTTTTCTTTCTCTTTTACACTTAGACATGAACAAGCTAGGAGAAGAAAGTTCTCTCACATAGATGGATTCGAAGTTGACCTAAGAACCTAAAATGAATCAAGACATGATTAACTAAAATAGCTTGAGGTTGTATTGAATAGCCTCTTCTTGTGTAATAAACTTGGTGAGACAAGACCAAGGTGTGATAATTTGAGATGGTAGATCTCATGATAGCTTGAGATGGTGGATCTCATGATAGCTTGAGATGCTAGATCTCAAGGGTAGCTTGAGATAGTAAATATCAAGGAGGCTTGAGCTGAAATACTCATGGTAGCTTGAGATGTTGAATCTCATGGAAGTTTGAGTTGAATTTCTCATGGTAGCTTGAGGTGATGAATCTCATGATAGCTTGGGATGGAGGAAGTAAACTCTATCATGTGTTAGATTGGTCATGTGTTGCAAGGATGCTTGATAATGGTAGCTTGGGGATGGTGGTTCCCATGGTAGCTTGGGATTGAGTAATGAAGATCTCCTAAGAATCGCTTGAAGTAGCATGACTAGAGAACCTTCATGATAGCTTAACTTGGTTAGGCCAAAACCATTTCATGATAGCTTTAGGGGAAAGGCATATACTCTTCTAATGTTAGCTTAACTTGTATGCAATGTGCATTTCATGGTAGCTTTAATTGCATACAAGGTGCATTTCATGAAATAGCTTGAGATAGTATTCTCATGGTATCTTAAAGTTAAGGATTCATTCTCCCCTATGGATTAGCTTGCATCTACATGATTGTTTGCATGGTGTTATGATGGTACTCTTGTATCCTTCCTTAATTAGCTTGGTTGGTATGTTGAGATGCTTTTCATGGTAGTATATCTATTATGTTAGCATGTTGAGCTTTATATACAAGGATGCAAGATAAGTTAGCTTGGAGTAGGATAGCCTAGAGAAGTACTTAGTGTGGATGGTAGTATGGGATTCCATTCATACATGACACAAGTATGACTTGAAGCTACCTATGACATGACCCCTACATGTTCTATGCTTAGCTTGGATAGTTGCTATAGTTGTTTTCCATGACATGATAGACTTAAAATGATAGTTCCTTATCAATATGAAATAGGTCTAATAGAGACTCCTAAACTAAACTGAAAGGGAGCAGGGTGACCACAAGATATAGTGTGCGAGGTAGAATGAGATGCCTTACATGCATTGAACAAGTGTGTTTTGAGATGGCCTATGTAATGCCTCTAAAATGACTTAGATCAAACTAGAGACTAACACCTGCTTCATGAGGTTCTAAAGTCCTAAAATGGTTTATAATGATGTTTATAGGCAGTATCTAAAGTTTAGTGATGTTTGAAGGTCAAACGTCCATGACGTTCGAAAGATATGCCTTGATACGTGCTTGTACGTTTAGAAGTGACTTTGCATGTTTTACGTGTTCGTTTTGGGTGAAATTGATATGAGGGGTTATTAACATGTGTACGAGTATATTCAAGTTGGAAACGTCCGGGCAAAACTCTCCAACGACCAACCAAAGGGTCCTTGAGGAGGACCCAACTTGGGAGAAGAAGCTATCAAAAACAGCCTCACTTACAGAAGGCAATCGACACCCAGTAGGTTAGTCGATGCCCCGTAGGTGGAGGGCGTTGGTGCAGACTTGGTCTACGGAGCTTAAGCTCCCATTGTTGAGTCTCTGACCTAATTGACGGATGCCAGCATGGCCCGTCGATGGGTCGACGCCTCGTAGGTGTGGCTGTCATTTGGAGACCTGCAGTTTTCTGCAAGGTCTCGGCCAACCCAAGGGTGATTTAGGAATTTCACCTACCCGTCCTAAAATTAGTTGGACGGTTTCTTAAGTGTGTTTTGGGTATTTTAAGTAGTTTTATAAGTCTAGAACCGCTATTCAAGTCATTATTCAAAATCAAAACCCCAAACCCAAGAAAGAACTCTCTAGACCACTATTGAAGCTTGAAGGGAAATTGGAGCTTGAAGCTTGGTTTCTCCATCAATTTGCATTCAATATCGTGGCTTAGCATCACTTAAGGTATGTCATCCTTGAATCTCTTTTCTTCAAGGAGCCAATCTTCAAAGTGGTTTTCCAAGACTTTCTCAAAAGATGAACTTCTAAATTGAAATCTATCCATAGGTTCTTGCATAAAACGTTTTGAATCAATGTATTTTGATTGAATTGACGTTAATTTTTAGACTAAAAACTCTATGAACCCATGCAATCCTAGTTTTGACTATTTATGAGTGATTTGATCATGATGCTATATTATGGAATTCTTGTGTAGTTTAATTAGGTCTATTGAATTATGAAAGAATTATGCTAGAATTGTATGTAGGATGTCTTAAATTGATAAATTTATATTGTATTATTTTGGGTTCATTGTATATTGTGATTATTGAATTGAATTTGTGACTATGACTATTGGTAAGAGCCTTTGTGTATTGAGTTGGTTAAAATGGCTATGGATTGGAGTTGTGAGATTGGAATAGTGGTGTGTTGACCTACCTTCTCTATATTGTAAAGTATAGGTCTTGAATTATGATGATGGTTGGTATGGGCCACTCATGGTGGCAGTGCTTATGTGTTATACTTGTGAATAATGTGGCCTCGTCGGCACTACTTTATGAATTGTGAAACAATGTGTCCTCGTCGACATTACTTTATGAATAATGATATTATCAGGTTATAACTTGAATATGTGAGTATTGTGAAGGTCTTGATGACTTATGTGTATATGTGAAGTCAAAGTATGTGTTCTTCTAAGTGATTATATGTGATCGTGATGCCTTGTGTTTCTATACTTGACATTGAAATGTGAATCTCCTAGTTGACTATATGATCATTAGGATGAGTTATGTTGATGATTCTATAGAAGTGTGTAGGGGTGACTTGCAAGTATACTAAGTTGTCTTTATGTGCTTCTTGAATGACATGCTATATGTGATAATGGAAAGTATATGTGTCTTATTTTGGTAGACTTGTGTCCCTTACTTGATACATGAAGAATATGAATATGAATCCTTGACTTAGTAGGCTAAAGCACCTTAGTCATGAACGTATATTTATGGATAGAATATGATTTTGAATATAGTAAAGAATGTCATTTATGTGGAACCTTTTTAAAAGAAGGTTATGATATCCTTGAAGTTTAAAGCGTAATGGTATCCTTCTTGTGTGAATGATGGACTTAGGGTTGGTTGGCTGGAACGACATGAAATCATCCTTAGGAAAATCATTGAGCTATCCTCTTAACCATCGTAAGGCAACCCTACGAGACCTCCTTGGTAAGGTGTAGTATGATTTAGTTATGAACAAGATATGGTACCTCTTCATATGCTCCTTCATTGAATTACTATATAAGAACAAATGTTAGCACCGAGTGAGTATGCTTGGGGAGTAGCTTTAGTTATATGATGTGCCTACATGGGTTGTGTCCTAGTTCTACCATTGACAAGTAGAACACCCTTTATCGGAGGAGGGTTGACTCCCGATTCCATGCCTAGCTAGTATGGTCTATGTCGGTTATTGCCTATTCTCATCATGTGTGATACATGCTAGTGTTGGATAAGAACTATGAAGTTTAGGTAGTGGAATCGGACGCTATCTAGACATTGCACGACTAGGCTTTGAAGATATCCGTGTGTGAGTTCCCTAGGTCTTCTCCAAGATCATTATGTGAAAGTCCTTAAGTGTTGAATGTCTCTTAAATGGTCTAATGAATATAATGACTTAAAAAGGTATGTTAATGAAAAGGTATCTATATAGAGTAGCTTTGAGGATTGCTTAGGTAGGCTTGGAGAGGGTGTATGGGCGTTCTCTTCATGTCTTACTTAGTGAGTGTTAAAGTAATTCTAGATAGGGAGTCTAATTAAAGAAATGGGAATAATCTTATCTTAGGTAGTCTAAAGGATATCTTTAGTGTGTGTGAAGGGCTTGTATGGGCGGTCGCTTCCTAACTCACTCGAGTGAGCCTTAGAATCACCTTTGGTAGGAGGGTCTCACGTTTATGTGTTTTGAAGTGTTCTTGATGTTATATTGTGGAATGTGACCTATATGTGAAGTTGGTGTTATATGTGGTTCTTATACTTATGATATGAATTTTTACTTTAAAAGAGCATATTTTATACAAATGTCCCTTTTATCATGATTTTATTCATTCTGACATACTTAGTACATGCAATATACTCATTCCATACATTTTGTCTATCTCTAAAGGTGTAGGTGGCATTTGAGAGAAATACGTGAAGTGAAGCTTGATCATAGCCTTTCATTCAAGCAAGTGTTGGTATGTCCTCACTAGATCCGAGGACATCGTTATCTTTAGCTTTCTTATTCCATATCGTATTGTATGGGCCGTGTCCCAAGATATTCGTGTGTCTATGATGGCGACAAAGAGACTTAGCCTTATTCCTTATGTTTTCTATGAAAGATGTTTTGAAATATTATTCGTGTGAAATTTTTTAATTTCGCACTATTTTTCATACATGTATGTAATGAATGATGTCTAAGGTCTTGTACAAGACCTCCGAGCGGTCAAGTATGACGTGCCACGATTCGAGAATACCATATCTTCTAGGGTGTACTCTCGAGTCTTTACAAGCTTGGTATCAGAGCATAGGTTATGAAATGGTCCTTAGGAATCCGAAGTCTCATTAAAGCCACGTCTAGTAGTGTCTTTTTTATCGGTGTGAGTCGCGACACATCTATGAGCGAGAGCTATAAGGCGATAGAGTTTCCCTTCTTCTCTACTCTTGTGTCGTGTCGTAGAGTTAAAAGTTATGAGTGTCCTTTTTAATGTTTTTCCTTGTGCTTATAGGATATGACTTTTAGAAGGATGGCCGCAAGAAGGTAGGAAGAGGAAGGAGTGCATGAGGGAGTTCCTCAATGTGAGCAAGTCCCTATGGTGGGGCAAGGGGATGAGGTTTTGTTGGTTACCCCGGACATGACGAAAGGGGAGATTAGAGAGGCTCTCTTTGCACTAGCCCGAGTCATATCAAATCATGTGAATATGGGTGTTGAGCCTAAGGTGAATGCTTTAGAGAGTACTCTGACCTCTAGTTTGGGGGACTTTGTAAGGATGAATCCTCCTATATTTCTTGTCTTTAAGGTAGGAGAGGATCTCCAAGAGTTTCTTGATGGTGTGTATAAGGTGTTAAGTGCATGGGGGTGACTTCTAAGAAAACGGCGGAGTTGATTTCGTACCAATTGAGGGAGGTTGCTCAAGTATGGTACACTCAATTGAAAGATAATAGGTCGGTTGAGTTGGGTCCCATAGAGTGGGAGGGGTTTAAGGAGACTTTCTTAGGAAAGTGCTTTCCCCGTGAAAGGAGGGAGGTGAAGGTTGGAGATTTCATTGACCTTAGGCAAGGTAATGTTGATGGTGAAAAATCCAAACTTAGGAGAAGCACAAGGATTTTGAAGAGGAGTAAATCTAATGAGCAAAACCAACTTAAGTTTAAGAAGAGAGACCCAAATCAAGATGGGACTAGTGCTACTAAGGGAAAGCTTGAGAGAGGTGGTGGTTCTCGAATTGTTAAGCCTACTTTTGTTACTTGTGAGAAAAAGCACCATGGGAAGTGTCTAGCCGGTACCGAGGGTTGTTTTGGTTGTGGTAAGGATGGTCATACGGTGAGGGATTGTCCTACTATTGCGGCTAGAGGAAGGAAGGCCAAGCAAGTTCCTCTTAATTCTTTGGATGGTGATGCCGGTAAGTTATAATTTCTCGCTTGTGTAGTAATGGGTTCCTTCTAAGTGGGGGAGTATGGTAAATAGTGGAGTTTTGGTATATTGACTCTTCTCTTCAATTCAACTCAAGCTTGAGAGTTAAAAAATCATAGTAGCATGTTGCATGTTGCATTGTGTTTGTTGACACCCAATTTTGACCCTCCCCGATAGAAATTAACTAACGAGCTTCTTACTTCTAAAAGATTTGAAAAAAAATTAGAATTTTATAAGGTTCAAAATTTTTCTCAAGTTATTTTTAATTAATCTCGTTTTTTTTGTAAATAATTTTTAGATAATATATGTGATTTACATAATTATGTATATAATTAGTATATTTAATAATTATTTCAAAATCGCCTCAAAAAGATTTTATTTGTTTAAATATTTTACTAATTAGTTTAGTTATATAATAGTTTACATTTTTTAATTAGTTATTTTATAATTAAATTGATTATTTTATTTCGTTAAAATTAAGAAGTTTATTAATTAATTTATATTAATTAAGCTTTTTATTTATTTTAGACGAATCACCAGCTAAATTCAATTTGTCTGAATTGTTAATGCTAAATGGCCACAATACAAATTCATATGATTTTTCCTAAAATTCCTAGTCATTTTCTCAGCTTTCCTTCTTAGATCATTTAGGACTTTTGGGCCTTTTATTGCAGTTTAAGTAACCCAACTAGCAATTCTCATCCTGGGAAATTTTTTAAAATGTCATTATTTTAGTATTTAATAGGGTATAGTGTCAACACTTTTAATATTTAGTGATACTGTCAAAATTTTATCTTATTATGTATTTTAATTATATTTTAATTATTTTGTATAATTAAAAAGAATACATAATTTCAATAACAAACAGGAGCTATTTAGGGGAGAGAAAAATTATAAAAAGTAACAGATGCTTAAAACTCTCAACATGAGTTACAACTTATTCAAAAGCTGAACGATATATCTGTCCGTTATTCATGATGTTCATCAAAAAAAAAAATCTTACGAGGTTTATGTTTTGGAGAATAAACTGGGTAAAAGATTTTTGGAAAATAAACACAATAGAAAAGTCGAAAGTCAGGTTTGTTTTAGTTAATTAATCCTTCTATTTTTTGTATTTGATTATGATTTGATGCGATTTTGTTTGTATAATAATTATTCATATGTATTTGCGTTTTGAATTATTATGTATTTTAATCAATGCAATTATCTTTATTTTTTCTGGGTTTGTTGACATTGTTTTTTTTTTCGAATCCAGATGTACTGATATATTGTTAAAATAAAGAGTATTCTGATTTGAATTTGTTTTTGTAACTTTTGTATAAAAAATTATATATCCAACAGAATACGTATGTGATGCATCAAAAGTTTAGACAAGGAATAATGTTCGAATTGTATATTTGAATTACTATTGTAACTTTATTGTTTTGTATTCTTGATACAAATTAATGGTAATGTCATTATTTTCGTATCTAGTATTGACTATGTGATTTTTTTTTTTACTACAAAGCATATATGGGGAGCATTAGTTTTATAATAAAGCATTCTGGACATGGGAGTGAAGATAATTGCTATGTTGATTACACAACTGAGGCAATTATGATTAAAGAATATGCATCGTATAATGATTTAGTTGATGAAGTTGCTAAGCAGATTGGGGTAGATTTGAGGTATAACAGATTAAAACTTAAGTATAAAATAGAAGGTAGCATTGCACCTTTGGAGATACACAACGATATGGGAATGAAAGTATATGTCTCATTGAAGAAAGAAGCTCGAGAATTTGCAAAGTACCCCATTTGTGTAACTGTATTTGTGAACGATCGTGATATAAATTGTAGAAATCAGTATGAAGAAGATATTGGCATGTGTAGTATAATTGGAGGAAGTACTACTGATAACCAAGCATTAGTTATTAGTGCACCATTAGCCAGTACTGAGTTAAGTAACTCTATTATCTGCAATATGAATCATAAAGAAGTCATTGAGGATCAAGTTTATAAGAATAAACGTACTTTGAAAGCTGTGATGATGAAATATGCCATTGATAATAGATTTCAGTGGAAGACAGAAAGATCAAGTGTAGTAAGGTATTTTGTATTTATATAGATTTTATCTTTTGTTGTTATAGTAATTATTCCATATAATATCATGTATTAATTTGTTTTGTTTATTTTCTTATATAATTCGAGCAGTTATACACTTGTTTGTGTATCTGAAAATTGTGGATGGATAATGAAGGCTTCCAACATCAATAAATCGGAAATGTTTAGAATTAGAAAGTTTGTAGATGAGCATACATGTCCATTAAAAGATAAGGTGTATAGTCAGAGACAAGCAACAAGCAGTCTTGTTGGAGGTATAATAAAGCCCAAGCTAGTTGATCATAAAAGAAAGTTGACGCCGAAAGACATACAAGTTGATGTTAGACTCGAACTTGGCGTAAATGTATCCTACTCTGTGGCATGGAATGCTAGGGAAAAGGTAATAAATACATTAAGGGGGACACCATCTGATTCATATAGTAAATTGCCTAGTTATTTATATATATTGGACACCACTTATCCTGGATCGCACATAAGAATGAAGAAGACGGAAGAAAATGAATTTCTATATGTCTTTATATCTTTGTTTCCTTTCATAAAAGGTTTTGAAAGTTGTAAGCCAATAGTTGTAGTAGACGGCAGCCATCTCAGGGGGACTTATAATGGCACATTTATGTCTGCAAGCACACTGGATGGAGCAGGTAACTATTAGATATTTATATTTTTATAAATAATTACGCACTGTATTATATTATTAAAAAATGTATTTGTTGTATTTGTCGATGTGTATCCTAATGTTTGCATTGTATATATTCAGGAAATATATTGCCGCTAGCATACGGTATTATTGATTCGGAAAATGATGCATCTTTGACTTGGTTTTTTGAATAGTTTAGAGAAGCTCATGGTTTAAAGGATAAAATGTGTGTTGTATCCGACAGAAACGAAAGTATTATAAAAGTAGTTTCGAGGATATAAAATATACCACATTATGCTTGCACGTTTCATCTTTGGAAGAACGTGAAGACACTTTACAAAAAGTCACATGACAGTCTTTCATATGCAATGGCAAAGGCATACAAACATTCTGAATTTAATGAACTGATGAAAAAAGTAGAACATGTTGATATTAGGGTGAAGAATTATTTGGAATTGGCTGGTTATGATAAATGGGCAAGAGTGTATGCAACAGTTGATCGAGGCACTGTGATGACATCAAACATAGCTGAATGCATAAATGCATGCCTTGTGGAAGCAAGAGAATTACCTATATATGATTTTCTTGAGGAAATTAGACAAATGTTTGGTCGATGGAATTTCAAAAACCATACATCTGCTTCTAATACATTCACGACACTTTGTGGTAAAGCACAAGAAATGCTCGCTGAAAATAAAGAACTTTCACTGCGTATGACGGTATGTTTATGTTTTCTTAAAAGTTTTGTATTTTACATTTTATCCAGTAAAAAGTAAAGATTGTATAATTGGTATGATTTAACTTCCTTTTAACTTTGTGTAATAGGTAGTTGCAACAAGTAATTATGTGCACGGTGTTCGTCATGAAGGGGAAACATTTATTGTTTGTCTTGCAAGGAAAACTTGCACATGTAGGAGATTTCAAGTGGATGAAATATCATGTTCGCACGCTTGGGCTGTTTTAAAGAAGAAATTTCTTGATCCTGAACCGTATTGTTCTGACCTTTACAAGCCAAATACATTACTTGTTACATATGCCAATCCAATCAATCCATTACCTGATCGAAAGGATTGGAATGTGCCTGCATATGTAGAGAATGAAATAGTTAAGCCTCCAAAGTTCAAAAAACCACCTGGTAGGCCTCCAAAAAAACTTCGTAATAAGTCGTACAGTGAGCTATATGGAAAGAAGAACACGAATTCTTGTAGTACTTGTGGTCAAAAGGGACATAATAGGCGATCATGCAGGAATGGACCACGAACTGAATAGTTAGATATGTTTGATTTTATTTTGAAAAATAAATTTGCATGTGTTTGTAAAAATCGTTTATCCTTTGATATTTGTATTTGATGTTTTCATAATGTTCAATGAATAATATTTTATCAAAATATATTCGTTTGAGCGTATATACTTATATCCTAATAAAAATTTTGTATTTGTAATATATAACTTAAACGTTCTTAAGAAATAAAGTAAACAAAAATTAAACAAAAAAAATAAAATAAAGTCGTTGATATAAAAAAAATAGAATACAAAAAAATATTGTTTCTAATGAAATACAAAATTATTTGATAGCTTACTCAATATTATTGCCTATCACATTGTCTATGAATAAGCTGAGAATTCAATATGTATGTGTATATGCAAGAACACTAAAAAATATGAATTGAGAAACTGTGATTTAATGTTCATAAACAAATATATTTAACACTGTATAATACAACTAATGTGCCAACATTTGAAAATAAATTAGATTTTAATACAAACAATACAACTACAACTAATGTGACGTAATGAATACACAACATAATGAAAAACCTATCAAAGTATATAATGTAATACAACAATTTTACAACGATGGATACAAAATACAACATACAACACATGGAATCAACTAACATAATATATATACATAAAACCAAACTGAAAAGTATGCAGAATAAACTGCTACACAAAAGTTAATCAAAATGATAAGTATGCAGAATTATCTGCTACATAAAAGTTAATCAAAATGACTAGTATGCAAAATATACAGCAACATAAAAGTTGATCAAACATAAATTAAGTAATTTTAAAACACGAAGAAGTATCTTCAACAAAAGCACAACTACTGTATTTCAATTGGAGCAGACCCAACACGAACAGATTGAGGCATGATATGCCTTGGGGGTGCCTCAGTGTCACTAATGGCTCCGTTGTCTTGCTTTTGTTGAGCATAATTCCAAAGAAGTGCAGCATATCTTGACCTTAAAAACATTACGTCAAAGGTACCACTTGGATTTTCTTGACCATAAGACAGCCACTCGGCAAAAGCAAGCATATAGATACCTCAATCCTTGCATAAAACATGAGAATACAAAATTAAATTCAAATACAAATAAAAATGATACACTGAATTGAAATTAATACAACTTACAAGCTGCCATCGGTCTGTTGAGGTATGTTGTCTATGAAAACTATCTCAAATAACTCATTCTCTTCTTGACTAACAGATCTATCTAAACCTCTGTTCTTGTAATAATCATACATAGTCAACTTAAGCAGAATGAGTTGAGCCAACTTGGTAACCTCTTTCCTGATTGCTGCATCATGACCTGCCGCTCTGTAAGAATCATAAATGTATACACGTCTATCATTAAGAGAGAGTATCGCCAATACCCAGTGAAATTTTTCCTTTACATTTACAGGGATAAATACGTGATCCACCAAATGCCACGGAATGCTGGCATGAACTTTATACCCTCTAATGTAATCACCTATAAAATGCTCTTCATCAGCACAACAGACATCACTATTTAAATCTTCATACTTCTTCCAAATTAATGAAATTTTGTACGTAAACACGCAATCCACAGTTGTTTATTTATACTTGCTGTCAACATCATACTTGGCTTTCTTTCTCGAATAATAGAAGATAACATTGATATGCTGAACAATAAAAAATAAATAATCATTAGATAACAATAAAACAACGAAGAATCACTAAATAACTACAGTTATTACTTACCGAATCATTCAACAATTGTCCTTTTGAGTACAAATTATAGAACCAATTTTTATTGTCTACAATATCAACACCAAAGTCAAATGGCACTGGAATGCGTGCTTTACCCTTCTTGTATCGGTCCTGATCATGACGTCTAAACAATACACAAAATATATAAGGTATACAATTTGCTATAATTTCATATTGAATACAACATAATAGTAATAATACAATTGTGTGATAAAGCATAGAAATTATATAGGTATCTAATGTATTTGTGAAAATATGCACCAGAATTTAGAGTAACATAACTAACAACAAATCAAGATCTGTAATGTTATTACAATACAGAATTTAAAAAAGATTAACGAACAATAAATGAGTTATTTCAATCACTTTATAATACAACGTACATTAGCATTCAATCAGTTGATTAATTGAAAATACACTAACATGTTTCGAATACAGTAAAAAAAATGATTCAGATTAATAACTGATTATGCAAAACAACCTCAAAATAATAATCATGAATACATAAAAAACATAGCATATGCTAAAAAAAATGGAGAATACATAATACAGGATACAATTTTTTTTTTATATTATTATGTGTCTTAAATACTTACTTGTTCTCATGTTTTGCAAGAAGACCTTCGCGAATCCATGACCGGTGTGCATCCCACATAATGGTATCACGATTGCCAGAAATAAGATCAAAGATGAACGTGTGTTTCAGTTCAAAAATAATTGGTTGCACTGATGAAGTATCTGATGTAAATATTAAATTAAGGAATAACATACCATATACAAAAATTAGAGTATATATATATAAATCAGATTTAAAAGACATTAAAATTTGTTATGTCTTTATACCTGCAGATGAGCCGAACGATGTCAGATATGGGGGATGTATTGAAAGGGCCTGGACGTCTAATCCTATGCGCAGGTAATGGCGTGTGAACATGACTTATTTTGTTCTGACTCTCCATGCTAGCCTGTTTTTGCATATTTGATTTGTCATTGCTTGTGGTTTGAATGTGCATGATGATGCTCTGTTCTGCATTAATGGTATTCTCAGTAATACGAATACTTTTTATGTTACTAAGACTTGGCATCAGAGAATCATCCAACTCAAACTGTGATTGTTGTGACCCTTCCATGGGAACTATAGACTGAATAGGGGTAAAATATGAACTGATCCTCTTCATCATTGTCATCTTGATCTGGAAAATCATGTTGTACTTCAAAAACAAGCGGCCTTATTTTTTTGGGTTTGTAAAATACAAATGATGGTTGAGGTATCTGTAGTTAATAAAAAAATAACATTATTCAAATGCAAATTAGCCTAATAACAATAAAAGTAATTAGTTTAGATAAGTAGAAAACATACAGTTGGGATTATTGATTTAGACGAACTAAAACCAGCATCTACAGTGATCAGAGTACGCACAGGGGAATTGTCACAATCAACCTTTACAAATATAAAAATATTAATTATAAACAATAATCAAAATAATCCCAACTGCATTGTATATTTATGTCGAGTTAACCAACATACTTGTTTATCAGCACCCCCAACAATATCTGGTATGTCTCCCAGATTTGAATTCTCAAAAATTGAATGATCCTTGAAAAAAGGAAATTGAATAAAAAAAATATCGGTAAACTATATAAAAAATACAAAATTTATAATGAACATACTTGAAAACTTCCTTGCTGCCATCATTTAAGCTTTCATCACACTCCGTCTTCTCATCATCAAAAAGTCCCTTCAATCCATGTAGGTATTTGATACAAAAATAGTCAACATATAAATAAAAAATAGTTATAATTAAATACATTATTAACGACATATAAAATACAAATTAATATTAAACATAAATATATTAAGAAAAACATAATACAAAAATAATAATCTTTATTTTCAAAATGAGTTGTCTCTACCTGATTTTGATTTTCTGATACAACTGGACTTGTAAAATGTTATGGTCCTTGAGCAGCATTGTGATTGTTTATGTTGTTCTGAAAATATATTGGATACAAAAACAATCAACATATATTTAATCACTATGGATAATGAAATAAAGTACTTACAAATATAGAAAAAAAATTAATATTAAACATAAATATAGTACAGAATACAGAATACAAACAGAATAAACTATTATTTTCAAAATGAGTTGTGTCTACCTGATTTTGATTTACTGATAAAATTGGACTTGTAAACGGTTGTGATCCTTGACCATCAATGTCATTGTTTTTGTTGTCCTGAAAATATTAAATTACAACAGAGTATTCACAAAAATAAAAAGAATAAAAATAATTTTAAACATAACAATTGAGCATATTGTTTCACCTTCAAAGTAGACATAATGATATTAAAATTATCATTTATCAACTTTCGTATGTCTTTGAACTCTTCTCTAACCTGAAATAGTTACAATATGTGTAAATTTTACAGATTGCAATAATTTGAATAAACATATTGAAAAAACATAAGTATAAATAGTATATACCTCCTTTCGAAACTCGGAGAGTTCTTTCCTCATAAATTGTTCATGAGACACACTTGCAGATGGTATTTGAGAATCCTTTGTTGGACATAAGTGCAAGAGGTTGTCTTCTTAGAATAAAATTTATGTTTCTTCCGCACAATTTTTGGAAGCGCAACTTTTTTCACATTCTGTTTCGCTACTGGATCAATCTGTTCATTCCGTTCTATTTGATCAACGATATTTGAGTCCTTTTTTCTTACCCTTTTGGCAGGTGATACTAATTGCCCCATTTTTCTTTTACCTGTAACCTTCATTAAAGGTGGAGGTGGATTTACAAAATCATCATCTGAATTCTGTCTAAAAAGTATTTTTTTCATCAATATCATGATGTGGCTCTGTTTTAACACCTTCAGGAGGCAATTGTAGAACAACAATTTCCATCAGAGAAGGGACAACATTCATCCATTTAATCTGAACACGATAGTAAACACAATAATTAACATAATAAAAGATATACATCGAATTAATACAATTACGAGGGTACAATTTCTTTAATTATACACAATACCTCTCTATTACCATCATTGAATGTGTCTTTCATCAACATTTTGAATCGGGGTTTTGCTCCAACTGTTTGCCAGTTTAGAATACGGAGGATACGATCACTGATTTTTCGTGCAAAATTCGTCTGACGCTTACCCATGCACTCGTATATCCATATTTGAAGGACAACATGCATACCACATATTCTATAATATTGACCATCAGTAGTCAAAACCTTGTTGATACTCTGTAGCAACCACTCAAGTGCTTTTCTGCCCCAAGGATAATGCATATACCGATCACATTCAACCAAATCAAAGTGAATTCTAGGAATTCGCAATGATCTCTTCTCGGCAGAATACACAAACATATGAATGAAATATAATATTGCAAACTTAATCGCATAATCATCATTGTCAATCCAAACTTTATCATTGAACCTATCGATCAAATTGGTTCTACGTATGATCTCATTACCACCAAAGTAATGAACAATAAGTCGATTAGGTTCTTCTGTATTAAACTTGAAATCCTCTACAACACCAACACAGTTTAATCCTCCAGTAATGAGCGCAAACGTCCTAATTGTGAACTTTAAAATAGCTCCATTGACTTTGATTACAAGAGATTGCTTACTACTAGCTTCTACTTCTAGTGACATACAACACCTGTGAATTTGACCTTGAGCAACACATTTTCTGATTTTCATATACTGACCAAAACACGTACTCTCACAAAACTGTTTATACTGCTCCGGTGTAAGCTTGTCAGTCAACTGGGATTTAATGTCATGATTTACTATACAGTGAATGTGGGGTGCATTTTTTGGTAGTTTTTTGCAAGCATAAGAAGTCCCCTGGCATATTGGATTCAAAACAATGAAATAATACTAAAATAACACAACAAAAAAACATGATAATAAATAAAACATCAACACAGTTACAACAACATACCATAACGAACAAAAAAACACCAAAGAAAAAATATAAATGTGCACTTAATTTACTGAATACGTATCAATGTGAGAAATAAAAAACACATATGGTTACTAATATGTGGTACATTGACATAACTATCACACACAAAAAAAAAAACAGAATACAAAATACGTTAGATATATTAAATATAATATACAATTCCAAGTCTATAGATACAAAAATACTATATACCTATGAAATATAAAAATACATACTGACTAAAACAACATCAAAATTCAATATATACTTTCAAATTTATGAATACAAAAAACATTAAAACTATGAAATACAAAAATAAATACTAACTGTGGTACACTGACATAACTATCACAAAAAAAAAACAGAATACAAAATGAATTAAATATATGAAATACAATATACAATTCAAATCTATGGATACAAAATACAATAAAACTATGAAATACAAAAATATATACTGACTAAAACAGCAACAAAATTCAATATACACTTTCAAATCTATGAATACAAAAAAAATTAAAACTATGAAACACAAAATAAATAATAACTACAACAGAATGAAAATTCCATATACACTTACAAATCTATTCGATAATAGTAAATACACAATCAAACTCATAAAATGTGTTACATTGACATAACTTACAAAAAAAAAAAAAGAACACAAAATACAATAAATATATGAAATACAAAAATACATGCTAACTATAACAGTGAATACAAAAAATATTAAAACTATGAAAATACAAAAATAAATAATAACTATAACAGAATGAAAATTGCATATACACTTACAAATCTATTCGATAATAGTAAATACACAACTAAACTCATAAATGTGTTACATTGACATAACTAAAACACACAAAAAAAATAGAACACAAAATACAATAAATATATGAAATACAAAAATACATACTAACTATAACAGAATAAAAATTTTATTTACACTTCCAAACGCATTGTAACATGTATTTTTTTGAATCTTAAAAATTACTAAACAAATTAAACTAAACATGCAAGACACAAAACATGCAAAAAAAAATTACCTCTTCTCTAACAAATTGGTCTTCTTCAACTTCATGGTTATGAATTTGTGTGGGATTTTGCACATCGACGGATTCAGGCATTTTTCTCCGTCGTATATCCTCCTTAGATTTAGAAGCGGAACCTACATTGTTGTTTATTTCTTGAGTGAAAAAAAAATTAAATGATGAAAAATCGGAAGAACTTTGATTATTTTGTCCAATACCTCTAGTAACTCTCTTGAAATCGTCCATTGAAGAGAAAATTATGTATTATCAAACCCTAAAAAATGTTTTAAGAACAACAACAAAACAAAAAAAATTAAAAAAACACTAAAATCAGTAAGTAAATAAATAAGGAATATGAAAAATATAATACCCAAATCAATGTTAATCTTCAAATCAAATCTTGCAACAAAATTAAATGAGAATAATAGAAAATATTAATATATTGAATCGGGAATCTGTGGAATTGATTTGGAAGAATGTTAGAGAGAGAAATTGAAAAGAAGCGTAAGAAAAGGAAAGAAGAAATCTGGGGATTTGATTAGGAAGAAAGTTAGAGAGAGAAATTGATAAGCGTAAGAAAAGAGAGAGAAAATTTAAAATGACATTAATATCTATCCAATTACATAAATATAGTAAAATATGTAATCTATGAGAGAGAAAAAAAATGGTGTAAATAATGAGAGAAAAAATATTAATAATATCAGAATAATTATTTATTTTTAAAATAATGACATTTTTGACATGCTTAATAATATTATTAAAATATGTATATTATCACTAAATAAGTTGGTGTTTTTGATTAGTTAGCTAAATTATCCATTCCTTTAACCAACCCAGCCCACCTCTTTTCCAATTTTCTTTCAGCCCATCTCCCTTATTCCTAATTCCAGCGACCCAGCCCAACTATTACTTCCCCTCAACTTGAGCCGACCCTTCCTTTTCCCCTTCAGCAAAAGAAACTCAGCAACACTACTCCAAAATCAGAAACTCACAGCGATAGACGACGATCAGACGGAAAGCAACAAATCATGAAGAGTGTCTTCACAACGCAGACATGTGAGCGCCCCGGACGCGACTCGTCTCCTTCATGCGGCGTCAAATAGACGGAAGATAGAGGACAAAAACTTCTTTGTCATCTTCCCCAATGTTCCTTTCGATTCGTACGGCCGCAGCAGCGTAAAGAAAATCGTATCTTCGCCGATGCTAGAGCAGATGCGCGAGACGTATCCTTCAAGGACGATCGATCCATCTAACACGTTTTCCTTTCCTCTTTCGGAATGGAGTTAAATCGTCGAAAAAGGTTGTTTCTCTGTGATGGGAAAAGTTTTCAGAAGTTTGAATTTCTAATGGGCCCCTTTCTCATCCAATTTCATCTTATTCCCCCCATTTTCCAAACCCTAATTTTCTATATAAATTCCCCTCTAGTTCCCTAATATAGGTTAGAGGATTTTCTTTGTGAGAGAGGGGAGAAAATATATCGGGAAAAAAAACAGAAGGGAAGCTAAGGAAAAAGGAAAAAAGGTTGAAAGGAAAATAGTTGAAGGATTTTTGACGTTAGAGGGAGTAAAAAACCGCTATTTTTATGTTTGAAGCAGTAATGTTCGAATAACATTTCTGGGTTGCACATTTGTTTGTTCAAGTCCCTTTTTTTTCTCGTTAAGAGTCTTTGGCTTGTGGTTAGCTCGTCCTGTCTCAGTTCGCTGGCCGGAAAAGGTAACATCCCTCACTCCTCCTTCTGTTTTAGAATTCATGTTCTATATCTGGTTCTACTTTGTGAAACTTATTCAGTTTTAAATTTCTTCCTTGTTGACATTTTAGTATGTGTAAATATAGGCCTGATTAATCTCTTCTATACTTCCGTAATGGCTTATGTCGTTCATCGTAGTATTTTATTTACTATCATTTCGTTTTAGGGAAAAGTTAAAAAAATAAAATATTAACTTCATCTCCCAGTTGGATCTTTTGCTTATGTATCAAAAGTATGAGCTATATTGTGCCTCACTCGATGTTTTCTGGTATGAAATATGTTGGATATGTGTTGGTCCCTTTTTATGGGTGAGGATGTCAACTCTCTTATTTTTCGTTTTTTTTTCAAAACATTTGTACTCATGTAAAATTGGCCTGTTATATATATATATATAGAGAGAGAGAGAGAGAGAGAATAGATTGTGGTCCATTAATTATAGTTATTTCAATGAGTTGAAACGTGTTGACTCATTATTAATAGATTCATGATGCTATTTAGACTTTGGATTTAATAATGGTTTAATTAGTCTTTTTGGGTATACATAAAGAACGATTATACATGGCTATGAATCCTTATGGTTTAGTTTTGATTCGTTAAGTATTATTGAGAATTTTAGCATTTGTTTTGATCTCCAGTAGTTGTTTGTCTGACCATTATTACAAAACAAACATGTATATTTTTTTTTTGAAGCATGATGTTCACTGCAACTCATTTTTATTGCAAATTTACTTTTTTCCTTAATTTCAACGTTTCTTGTTCTCTTTAGATCTAAATGTGCAAAAATGTGAATATGTTTGTCTTTAGTTTTAAACTATAGCATATTATTCCCTCTCCATATGATTACTCCATTTTATTTGGATTTTTAGAACTATCAAGTGCATTGAGTGTTGCTTATTTCCTCATTCAATATTTATTTTTTTAAGTCTTGCCCTGGGTGGCATGTATACTTCATAAAAAATTTAAAAGGCTCATGTTGAATTCATTATGGAGTGTTTAACTATTTGTTGCTCGATTAGCAGGCGTTGGTTTGATTTGGTGGCTTAAGTAAGAATCATGCTAAGCTGCTTCTTTTTTTATGCATGAACTTGGACAGAGTCCTCACAGACTCCCCATCCCTCGCATATCATTAAGTTGCATTTCGAGTCGGCCCTTCCTTTTTTGAATTTCGGTAGTTTGAAAGAATTTAAAGAGGAGCTGCACTACAGATTTTGAAGTCTGAAATACGGCCTTTATACACTGATATACGATCTAGCGTCACAAATATGTGATTAAATGGCAATACAGGTTGTAGGGGCCAAAATATATTTTATACATTTGTTATATGGTCCAATATACAGGGAAAGGGCCGAAATACTGCCCGTATACAGTGGTATACATAGAATATATACACAGAAATCAAACATAAAAAGAGGCAAAAAAAATGGGCTGAAACCCATCAGCAGATCCACTTTAGAGTTTAAGACAGGTTTGGGCCAAGCCCAATAATTTGAATTCGGGCAAAAGATCCAAAATGTGATATTTCCTCTTCCTTTTATTTGTTATTATGTTTGACCAACTCTTATGTAGTTTTGGTTATTATTTAATTAAATTCTCCAACGTAAGGCATTTCTTCTTTTCGTACACTTAATTTAAATATATCTTTTTTTTTACTTATCACTTAGTTTTACTTATATTCTTCTATTTGTCTTACAACCTTAAGTCTCTCCCCTTTAGAATGATCCCTCTTTAGTGATTTCCCTTAAAATAACTAATTAGAAATAATAATAATAAGTAAGTAAATGAAAAAAATGAATTTTCTATACTTAGTTAAAATTTGGAAATTATTTGAAAAGTCAATTTTAGTCAATTCGCCGGTCAACTGCGGGTTAGCGGGCATTTCGAGGGCCTATCACCTTCTTGGAATGCACATTGAACTTCGAACCCTTATAATTTCAAATTGAGTTTTATTTGTTTAAATCCTTTCGAAAACTTGTGTTTTTTCTTGATTTTTATTAAAATATTAAGTGGCGAGTCTATTAATTTGGAAAATCGATTTCTCTTAAATCAAAAGATCAATATTGATTTTTTGAAACTAAGTCATTTTCTTTTATTATTATTTTTACAGTGTTTAGGAGTTTTGTTGAAATTGAATTTCATTGACTCCTTGCATTGTGCATTTCATGGAGTTATGTTTTTGTTGTAAAATGAGTTTATATGGTTTTGTCTCTCATTTTTTCATTCTTTCATCATAAATCGCTTAAGAGTTGCAT
This sequence comes from Solanum sitiens, assembly GCA_016801875.1. Classification (NCBI taxonomy): domain Eukaryota; kingdom Viridiplantae; phylum Streptophyta; class Magnoliopsida; order Solanales; family Solanaceae; genus Solanum; species Solanum sitiens. The sequence continues at coordinate 2,238,094 of JABWTJ010000014.1, read as the reverse complement.
GTTTTTAATATTTGAGCATGTTTCACTGTAAGGTGGTTGGTGCTCCCCGTAAGAATTTTTGAATTTTGACTAAATTGTGTTTTTATTGAAAATGGTTATAATGTGTATAGAATTGATGTATATGAATATAATAATGTGTGGAGAATGAGTTCCTCCTATTTGAAATGAAGAATGTGAGTCTTATTGCATAATGAGTTGTCGAAGTAGTTTCTATTTGCTTGTTGTGTTTTGAGTCTCTTCATTATGTGAAAGTGATGTTCATCATAATTGTGTGTGGTGTATGGTGTGGAATGATCATGTGATCTTATCCTTGAGTTTATTATCTCTTGAAAGTGTTTAAAAATAAGCAAGTGTCATTCGAGGACGAATGTTATCTAAGTGGGGGAGAATGTAACACCTTCAAAATGACTTAGGTAAAACTAGAGCCTAACACGTGCTTCATGAGGTTCTAGAGTCCTAAAATGGTTTATAATGATGCTTATAGGCAGTGTCTAAAGTTTGGTGATGTTTAGAGGTCAAACTTCCAACAATGTCTCTGACGTTCGAAAGATATATCTTGAGACGTGCTTGTACGTTTAGGTGCGCCTTTGCATGTTTTACGTGTTCATTTTGAGTGAAATTGATATAAGGGGTTCTTAACATGTGTACGAGTATATTCGGGTTGGAAACGTCCGGGCGAAACTCCCCAAGGACCAACCAAAAGGTTCTTGAGGAGAACCCAACTTGGGGAGAAAAAGTTGTCAAAAACAGCCTCACCTATGGAAGGAAATCGACGCCCCGTAAAAGAGGTAATAGGTGGGGACTTGGTCTAGGAAGTTAAGCTCCCATTGTTGAGTCTCTGACCCAATCGACGGTTGCCAGCACGACCCGTCGATGGGTCGACGCCTCATAGGTGTGGTCGTCGTTTGGAGACCTGTAGTTTTTTCTGCAGGGTCTCGGCCAACCCAAGGGTGACTAGGGAATTTCACCTAGCCTTCCTAAAATTAGTTGGACGGTTTCTTAAGGGTGTTTTGGGTATTTTTAGTAGTTTTATAAGTCTAGAACCCCTATTCAAGTCATCATTCAAAATCAAAACCCCAAACCCCAAGGAAGAACTCTTTAGAACACCATTAAAGCTTGAAGGGATATTGGAGCTTGAAGCTTGGTTTCTCAATCAATTTGAATTCAATTTTGTGGCTGAGAATTAATTAAGGTATGACCTTCATCCTTGAATCTCTTTTCTTCAAGGAGCCAATCTTTAAAGTGGTTTTCCAAGACTTTCTCAAAAGAGGAACCTCTAAATTGAAATCTATCCATGGGTTCCTGCATAAAACATTTTGAATCAATGTATTATGATTGAATTGATGTTAATTTGATGGTTTTAGACTAAAAACTCTATGAACCCATGCAAACCATGCACTACTAGTTTTGACTATTTATGGGTGATTTGATCATGACTCTATACTATGGAATTCTTGTGTAGTTTAATTAGGGCTATTGAATTATGAAAGAATTACGCTAGAATTGTAAGTAGGATGTTCGAAATTGATAAATTCATGTTGTATTATCTTAGGTTCATTGTATATTGTGATTATTGGATTGAATTGGTGACTATTGCTATTGGGAAGAGCCTTTGTGTATTGAGTTGGTTGAATTGGCTATGGACTGGAGTTGTGAGATCGGAAAGGTGGTATGTTGATCTAACCTTCTCTATTTATATAGTATAGGTCTTGAAATATGATGATTGTTGGTCGGTGCTATGTGCTATACTTGTGAATAATGTGGCCTCGTCGGCATTACTTTATGAATTGTGAAATAATTTGGCCTCGTTGGCATTACTTTATGAATTCTGATATTATCATGTTATAACTTGAATATGTGAGTATTATGAAGGTCTTGGTGACTTATGTGTATATGTGAAGTCAAAGTATGTGTTCATCTAAGTGATTATATATGATCATGATAGGCTATGATGATGCCTTGTGTTTTTATACTTGATGTTGAAATGTGAATCTTCCTAGTTGACTATATGATCATTAGGATGAGTTATGTTGATGATTCTATAGAAGTGTGTAGGGTGACTTGCAAGTATACTAATTAGTTGTCTCTATGTGCTTCTAAAATGATATGCTATATGTGATATGGAAAGTATATGTGTCTTGTTTTGGTAGACATGTGTCCTTACTTGATACATGAAGAATATGAATATGAATACTTTACTTATTCGGCTAAAACACCTTAGACATGGATGTATAAGAATGGATAGAATATGATCTTGAATATAGTAAAGAAGTAATTTATGTGGAACCTTTTTGAATGAAGGTTATGATATCCTTGAAGTTGAAAGATGTAATGGTATTCTTCTTTTGTGAATGGTGGACTTAGGGTTGGTTGGCTGGAACAAAATAAAATCATCATTAGAAAAATCATTGAGCTATCCTCTTACCCATTGTAAGGTAACCCTAGGGGACCTCCTTAGTAAGGTGTAGTATAATTTGTTTATGAACAAGATATGGTACCTCTTCATATGCTCATCAATGAATTACTCTATGAGAACAAAGTCTAGCACCGAGTGAGTATGCTTGGGGGTAGCTCTAGTTGTATGATGAGGCTAGAGTACAAAGAAACCCTTGATATTCCTTAACCATATGCCTACATAGGTTGTGTCTTAGTTCGACATTGGCAAGTAGAACACCCTTTATCGGAGTAGGGTTGACTCCGAATTCCATGCCTAGCTAGTATGGTCTATGTTGTTTATTGCATATTCTCATTATGTGAGATACATGCTAGTGTGTGAGTTTAGGTAGTGGAATGGGAATCTATCTAGACATTGCACGACTAGGCTTTGAAGATATTAGTGTGTGAGTTTCTATGTCTTCTCCAAGACCATCATGTGAAAGACCTTAAGTGTTGAATTTCTCTTAAATGGTCTAATGAATATAATGACTTAAGTAAAGATATGTTAATGAAAAGGTATCTATCTAGAGTAGCTTTGAGGATTGCTTAGGTAGGCTTAGAGAGGGTGTATGGGCGTTCTCTTCATGTCTTTGTTAGATGAGTTTTAGAGTAATTCTAGGTAGGAAGTCTAATTAAAGAAATGAGAATAATCTTTTCTTAGGTAGTTTAAAGGATCTCTTTGGTGTGTGTGAAGGGATTGTATGGGCGGTCGCTTCTTAACTCCCTCGAGTTAGCCTTAGAATCACCTTTGGTAGGAGGGTCTCACGTTTATGTGTTTTGAAATGTTCTTGATGTTATATTGTGGAATGTGACTTATATGTGAAGTTGGTGTTATATGTAGTTCTTATACTTATGATATGAAGTTTTACTCAAACTGAGCATATTTTATACAAATATCCCTTTTATCATGATTTCATGCATTATGACATACTTAGTACATGCAATGTACTAATTCCATACATTTTATCTATCTCTAAAGGTGTAAGTGACATTTGAGAGGAGTACGTGAAGTGAAGCTTGGATCCTAGCCTTTCATTCAAGCAAGTGTTGGTATGTCCTCACTAGATCCGAGGACATCGTTATCTTTAGTTTTCTTATTAAAAGCATTGCAATAGACTTAGTATTTCCATATCGTATTTTATGGGTCATGTCCCAAGATATTCGTGTGTCTAAGATGGCGACAAAGAGACTTAGCTTTATTCCTTATGTTTTCTATTAAAGATGTTTTGAAATATTATTCGTGTGAAAAGTTTTAATTTCGCACTACTTTAATACATGTAATGAATGATGTCTAAGGGCTTGTACAAGACCTCCGAGAGGTCAAGTACTCCATGCCACGATTCGAGATACCATATCTTCTAGTGTGTACTGTCGGATCGTGACAGTCTAGGGGCATAGTGCTCATATGTTATGATGAACCTAAGTCTTAATTATGAGAGTGGATTATGATCAAGAATGACCAATGAGAGGTACTTAGCTTTGGTAGTAGTATGGGATGCTACCTTAGCCTTGCACAAGTATACTTGGAGGTGGCTTGTGATGTAGTTCATTTGAGTAAGAAGGACAATGATTTAAGTATGAACTCTTAGATGCTTCATGATGCTTTATTATGCTTATGATATTCATGATATGCTTATGCTTTTATCTCTTATGATTATGTCTATTGTTGACTACCATTTGAGATATCTTATGTTTGGTATGATAGTTTTCATACTCGGTGCATTTCGTAAAAACGCATATTTTGCCTACATTCTAATCCAATGTAGGGTCTTTAGGAGATTGAGTTGCTTTAAAGGGTAGAGTTTTCAAGGCTTTCAAGAAGTGAAGATTGGTGAGTCCTCATAGCATCCGAGGACACCACCACTATGTTTTCTTTTATGTATTCTATGTTTAGACTTTTATGGGGTGTGACCCTAGACATTTGTACTCATGTTGTTGTATATGATTTTTGAGACATATGTTAGAAGTTTGATGAAATGATTCTGCATTATGATTTTGAAGAAAAAGTTTTAAATTTCTTGCTAATTTTCATATATAGGCAATGAAAGATGTCTAAGGGCTTGTACAAGATCTTCAAGAGGCCAAGTACGCCGTGTTACTTCTAGGGGGTGCTCCCCGTTCGTGACCCCCCCCCCCCCCCCCCAACCTCTTTGATTTTATGGTATTTCTTTTTTTCAGTGCGATTTTAAAAAGATGAAAACTAAACTAACTTATTTGTTCTATTCATCATTTGTCTTTTTCACGAATGATTAACCTAGTAAATTGAATTAAATAAACTAAAAAATCGACGATGTCAATTATTTATCTTATGAATATATATTATAATATCTTAGTGGTTGAATTTCAAAAAAGAATTCAAAAAATAGAGTAGAAACAATGCAATATCAAAGAGAAAAAAGCACAAGAAATATTTTTGAAAAAAGCTTGATGAAATAGGGTAAAATTAAAAAAATTAAACGCGACATGACAAGGCAAGTTAAACTTATTGGATTCAGATTACAAGTTTTCTCCTATCTCGCTCAGTTTTTTATCTTGTAATTTTCACATGTTAACTGCTTTATATTTCGAACCCCCTTCACAGAAATCCTTAATCCCCCATTACTATTGAACACTTATTATGTTAACTAAAAAACTATTTATCTTTTTCAAGAACATTGTGCCTCCAAATACTTTTCAAAAAAAATAAGGACGGCGAAGACGAGTTCCTTTACATGACATACATAGATAGAGTATGTTTAGGTTCCTCTTGGAAATTAATATTTGAAGTTAACTATTGAATTATAATTTATTTGCTACTTTGTTTTATCATGGGTTTAATTATTAGTTGACTTTTTATTCTTAGTTAAGGAAATCCCCATAAATAAATAAATATATATCTTTTTTATTTTTTAATAAAAGTTCGATTCTTCAGTGCATCAAAACTGTGAGAGCCTTACACTAAATCGAAGAATAAAACTTTTAAAAATATAACACCAAAAACTGAAAAACTGAGAGTGAAGAATCAAATTAGTTCGATTTAGTTTTTCGATAGTGTACAAAGAAGCCAATAAAAAAAAGTTAATTAGTTAAAATGTATTGCTTTTAATTTTATTCTACGAGTTTTCATTAAATTAGTATTAAATATTCTTTTTATGTTGGGAAAAGACAAACATAAAATAAATGTGCAGGACAAGACAATAGCGGAAGAATCCCAAGTCAAAACTTTTCCTTTGTATTTGAACCAAAATAAGACACACTAATGCAAGAAAAACACTATTTGAGGCAACAATCAAATCAACCAAAGCAAGCGAAATAAATCTCACATGAAACACCAAATTTAACGTAGAAAATCTCTTCTGCGTGAAGAGTAAAAATCACAAGGCCAAAGCTCCACTAGAATAAACAAGAGTTACAATGTGTTCTCCAAAAGGATCATCAACAATGTGTCAAACAGTGCGCAATGCAACTGTAACATACCACCAAAAACTAGAGAAATATACAAGAGTGAAATCACCAAACCACAACTATTGTTCACGAGCTAAAAACTGGAGCTATAGGACTCAAAATCACACTCTCTCAATTCTCAATTAAATATTAAGTTGAAAGGAATAGTTTGTCCAAAAATCATCTCAATCGGACAAGAAACGAAGCGGAAATCGCAATTTTGGCTGCTATGGTTTGTGCGAAAATCTCAACTTACTAAATTTTCTCTATGTGGCTGTTGATCAACTCTTTTATTCTTCAAAATAACACCTAAAATAAATTCTTACATGTGCACCATAATATTGGGCTTATGGGCAAGGCGAACTAGTCTAAATTGGGCTTTTATTTATACACATAGAAAGGGAAAAATACTCAAAACCCAAGGATTTCCCCTTACCAACCATGCAGAGGAAACCCCGGCGATCATGCAACATTCTTCATATTTCCCTCTTGGGAAAGCTTTATTCATCATGTCAGAACCATTATTATTGGTATGGATGTTTTCAAGTTCAAGCAACTTAGAATTCAATGATACCTCATATCAATGTGCTTAGATCAACCATAGAATGTAGAATTATTGTCAAGATGAATAACACTTTGACTATAGCAATAAAGCACATACCCCTCTTGAGCACAACCAAGTTTCGCCAAAAATCTCTTCATCCAAATCAACTATTTGCAAGCTTTAATTGCAACAATAAGCTTAACCTTTGAAGTATATAAAACGACATATTTTTGCAACCTAGATTGCCAAGATACAACTCCCCCTACAAAACTAATGAAGTAGCAAGAAGTAGACTTACGAGTATCGACATCACCAACAATGTATGAATCAGTGTAACCACAAAGAATAGACTCCCCTGTATCAAAACATAAACTCAAACTAGAATTGCCACGAAGATATCTCATAATCCACTTTACAATATTACGATGCTCTCTTTCCGAATTAGAAAAAAAAGCTAACAATACCAACAACATGAGCAATATCTAGTCTTGTACACACCATTGCATATATCAAACTACCAAGATCAGAAGCATAAGGATCTTTCTTCATACCCTCCTTATCATCATCACTTGAAGGGAAATTCTTAGTACTTTTTGAACGTACATCTCTTGTGACAATCACAACTTCTTCGCTTCTCTATTACTGAAAATCAGCATACCAAGAATTTGCCTTAATCCGAAGTCTTTCATAGCAAAAGACTTATTCAATTCTTCCTTCAACTTTTTAGTCCTGCAAGTATTATGACCAACAATAAGAATGTCATCAACATAAAGAAAAAAGATAATAAGTCATTATCAGAAAATTTATGCATAAAATACAACGGTCTGAAGAAGTCTTCTTAAAACCATGTTGATTTATAAAAGAACCAAACTTCTTGTACCATTGCCTAGGAGCTTGTTTTAGACCATACATGCGCTTCTTCAACTTACAAACATAATTCTCATTTCCCTTGACTTCAAAGCCTTCACATTGGTCCATGTAAATTTCTTCATCTAAGTCACCATGGAGAAAATTAGTTTTAACATTCATTTGCTCAACCCCTAAATCTAGACTCGCAGTCAAGCCTAGAACCACACAAATAGATGACATCTTCACAACTGGAGAAAATATCTCATCAAAATTGATTTCCTTTTATGATTAAAACCCTTCACAACTAATCTAGCCTTGTACCTTGGAAATGGGTTACCATCTTCATGTTACACCCCAAAAACCCACCTATTCTTCAAAGCTTTTTGATCTTTAGGTAATATAACCAAATTAAGGGAATGATTATCTACATTTCATTTCATCTTCCATAACATCAAACTATATTTTTTAATTCACTTTTCATGGCCTCATTAAGACACTCGAATTTTACCTCATTAGTTAAGAGTATATAATTATTGGGAGAATAACGAGTTGAATGTATTTTCTCTATAGTAGAGAACTCTCTGAATCATCAATAATGGTTAGTTGCTAACATTCAAATTGTTTTGCACTGGAGCATCAACGACATACTAGTCATTCTGAATATGATCATCGTTTTCAATATTGTAAGATCTCGAAAATGACTTAGGTGAAGCTAGAGCCTAACATGGTTGTCATGATGGTCTAAGGTCCTAAATTAATCTATAATGTGGTATAGAGGCAGTGTCTAAGAGTGTAGGTGCATTGGAAGTCAAAAGTCAAGGGATGGCTAAGATGTTCGATGACTATGTCACCTATGTGCCTCATATGTGATTTTATGTGTTTATATGTGATTAATGAGGTTATGAGGTACTTAAATGATTTATTATAGTGTATATTGGTATTGTGTCAAGTTTCGTGAAGTTTGGAGATCAAACGTCCAAGAACATCCGGTGGCGTTCGAAAGACAACCTTTAGACGTCCTTGTGAGTTTGGATGTGTTTTAGCATGTTGCGTGGCTTGTTTGATGTTGAAATTGTTTGGAGATGTTCCTAATGCCTAAACGTGCGTGTTTAAAGGTTTAACATACGGATACGACCCCACATAGGATCCATAAGGGGCCCTAAAGGAGGACCCCAACTCAAGACTTGAAGCTGCATGGCAGCATGCATGCAGTACCAAACGACGACCCAAACGACGGTCAGTAAATGGAATGCCGGCTCGTCGACTTGGAGTGTCGATAGAGAAAGTCTGCAGGTGGAGGAGCTGCAGGAGTAACCAACGAGACCCTATCGACGGGGCGTGGTCTCACCCACGGAGCGTCGATGCTAGGGCGTCGATGGTGCTGTAAACTGCCTGCAATTTTCTGTTAAGGCTTGGGGGTTTTGGGAAATTCACCCCAACTCTTATAAAATAGGAGGACAGTTGTTTTGGATGTTTGTGGGTATTTTAAGAGTATATAAGTCATGAAACTCTCATTTAAACCCTAGCACTTAGATCAAAACCCTTTCCCTCCTAAAGTTTCTCCAAAAACCTTCATGAGAGTTCAAGGTGAAGATGAAGCTTGATGATGGATCTTCAATGGAGTTTCATCTTCAATTATCATTGGGTTGTAATAAGGTATGGGAGTTCTTCATCTAAGTCTTGCTATCACCTTAGACTCAATTTCAAAGATGATTTTCAAAGATTTCAAATAGAAGAAAAACTCTAATTTCTACTCTAAGTCTTGGGTTCTTGCATGAAACGTTTTCAAATCTTAAGATATGATGTTATTGATGTATAATTGATGTTTTCCAAATGAAATTCTCCATAAACCCTTGATCTTCTCAAATCTCTAAATTTGACTAAAATATGGATGAATTGATCATGCTTTGATATTAATGAATTCATGTGTATATTGGTATGGACTTTTGATTTATGTAAACATTATGGTTGTATGGTTTATAGGTTGTTTTAATTTGATCAATGAGTATTGAATACTCTTAGATCTATTGTATGATAAGCTTGTTGAATTAATATTGACTTAATGCTTATGGATTCTAGTGTACTTTTCTATGGGCTATTGAATGATGTAAGAATTGTATTCAATTGATGTATAGGTTGTATTAGATTAATAAATCTATATTGAATTAACCTAGATTCTTGAGTATTATGGTTATTATATTGAATTGATGTTCATGGCCATGGGTAAGGGGCTTATGGTATCGAATTGGATGATTTATCTTTGGACTGAAGTGGTGAGATTAAATAGGTGGTACGATGTCTTAACTCTCTTAATATTATGTATAGCTATTGTTATTTAGTTCCTGAATTATGTGTGATTGGTATGTCCCACTTATGGTGGCGGTGTTATGTGAATGATGTGGCCTTGTCGGCGTTACTTTATGTATTATGATGATCATGACCTTGTCGGCACTACTTGAAGTATTATGATGATTTGTGTAGTTGATTATGTGAAGTATGATCATATCTACCTACATGTGAAGTAATGTGAAAGTATGTGGTTTCTTCTATTGATGTTATTTAGGTGATCATGTTAGACTATGATTATGTCTTTATATGTGTAGTCTTAAGGTTGAGACATGATTATTCCTACTTGACTATATGAGTCTATGATGATTATATTGATGATGATATAATAGTTTATAGGATGACTTAAAGATTATAATGGTTATTCCTATGTGCTTCTAGAATGACATGTAATATGTGTTAAGGTAAAGTATGTTGTGTCTTGTCTTGGTTGACTGTGTCCCTTACTTGATACATGCATGAATATGAATATGAGATGTCTTGACTTAGGATGCTAAAGCCTCTTAGTCTTGAATGTATGAATGATATGTGAGACCTTGAATGATGCTAAGAAGGTCATTTATGTGGAACCTTAAACCTAGTGGTAAGGTTATGAAACTTGAAATCGAAAGTCGTAATGGTATCCTTCTTTTAATGAATAATGAACTTAAAGTTGATTGAATGGAAGACATCATATCAATCCTTAGGAAAGTCATTATGAGCTTCTTTTCGCCATTATAAGGCAGCCCCAGGGAACCTCTTTGGTAGGGTAAATGTAATTGGGTTATGAACATGATATAGAACCCTTTGTATGAACCTTAATGTGAATTACTCTATGAGAACAAAGGTTAGCACCGAGTGAGTATGGTAAGGGAAGTAACTCTAGTTAAAGGATGAGCCTAGAGTACAAAGTAAGCCCTTCATATTCCTTAACCATGTGCCTAAATGGGATGTGTCCAAGTTCTACCATTGGCAAGTAGAACACCCTCCATCGGAGTAGGTTACAACTCCGGATTCCATGCTTTGCTACCATGGTCTATGGAATGCCTACTAGTATTGGAAAAGTTATATGAAGTTTAGGTGGTGCTATGGGACGATATCTAAACATTGCACAATAGGATTTGAAGATGTTAGTGAGAGTCCCTAGGTCTTTTTCAAGACCATTACTTGAATGTCCTTATGTGATGTCTCTTAAATGAACTAAGGAATGTAATGACTTAAGTTAAGAAAGCATGTTAGATGGATAAGTACTTATCTAGAGTAGTTAAGGGTTGTCTAGTTAAGGTATGAAGGAGACATAGGAATGGTCACTTCATCTCTTACTTAGATAAGTCTTAGAGCCTGTTTGGATTAGCTTAAAAGCTGGTCAAACTGACTTAAAAGTATATTTTTGACTTATTTAAGTGTTTGGCATTCTCAAAGTGACTTATTGTAAGTTTAAAAAAAACTTATTTTAAGCCAAAAGTTAAAAGCTGGGGAAGGGGTGTTTTTTTTTTTTAGCTTAAAAGCTCTTTTAAGTTGACCAAATATTTTACCTTTTTGTCCTTAATTCTTTTATTATTATTATTATTATTATTATTATTATTTATTATTATTATTATTATTATTATTAAAATTATTATTTTATTTTATTATTATTATCACTATTATTTATTTTATTACTCTTTATTATTATTATTATATATCATTATTATTATATATTATTATTATTATTATTAATATTTTATTATTTTTATTCTTATTATTATTTATTTTATTATTCTTTATTATTATTATTATTATTATTATTATTATATATTATAATTTTTATATTATTATTATTATTATTTTCATATTATTTTACTATTATTATTATTACTATTTATTATTACTATTATATATTATTATTATTATTAATATTTTATATATTATTATTATTATTATTTATTTTATTATTTATTATTATTATTATTATTATTATTATTTTCATATTGTTATATTATTATTATTATTTATTATTATTATTTATATTTAATTATTTTTATTATTATTATTATTATTATCATTTTATTATTATTTTTAATTATTATTATTTTATAATTATTATTTTTTATTATCATTATTATATATTATTATTATTATTATATATTATTATTATTATTATTATTTATTTTATTATTCTTTATTATTATTATTATATTATATATTATATATTATATATTATTATTATTATTATTATTTTCATATTATTATTATTATTATTATTATATATTATTATTTATTATTATTATTATGTTTATTATATATTATTATTATTATTAAATTAATCAACTTTTATCATGTTAACACCTTTTAAGGGTATTTCAGACATTTTGATTAAAAAAGTGTTTACCAGCACTTGTTTGCCAAACACATCAACAACTTTTTCTTTTAACTTCAGCACTTTTATCCAAACACATAACTACTTATTTTAAAAATAAGTTCCAGCACTTTCAAAAGTACTTTTTAAAAGCTACTTTTTTAAGCCCATCCAAACGGGCTCTAATAATGACTCTAGTTAAGGAAGTTGATTGATTATGTAGACATGATCCTAACTTATAAGTCTCAAGGATTACTTAGGTAATCTTGAAGAGGTCAATTATGGACATTCTCTTCTTGAGTTACTTGAGTAGATCTTTTGATAGCCTTTGAAAGGAGAATGTAATATTCTATGATTGCTATTGTATTAAGTGAGAATAATTCTATCTTAGGTAGTCTATAGGATATCTTAAGTGTTTCTGTAAGGGATTCTATGGGCGGTCGCTTCACAACTCACTCAAGTGAACCTTAGAATCACCTTTGGTAGGAGAATCTCATGTTGATGTGCTTGATGTATTATAAGTGTGTGTAACTCATTATATGTGGTCTTAAGGATCATTTAGGTGTGCCTAGAGAGAGTGTATGGGCGGTCTCTCTTTGTCTTACTTAAGTGAGTCTTAGGATAGCTCTTAGTGAGGGAATTACATGTTAACTAGTGTCTAAGGTGACATTAAGGAGCTTCACTGTAACAGTGAAGGAGTTCACTTTACAGTGAAGTAGTTCACTGGAAAGTATTCTTAAAAATGTGAATAATTGCTTAAATGATTCATTATGTGTTCCTAAGATGTTAAATGTTGTGTTTATGCTTATAGTATGATGTTTTAATCAAAATTCATGAAAAGCATGTTATTTACTAAATGTCCCTTTTTCATGGTGTTTTCATGGCTTCCATACTTAGTGCATCTAATGTGCTAACCCCTTCTTTTCCCTTTTTGACTAAAGTGTAGGAATTGGAAGTCTTAATGTGCTATGAAGGATGTATAGGTTTCTAAGGGTTGAAGATGAAGTATTGGTGAGTCCTCATCGATTCGAGGATAATATCCACATGTTCCTTTATGTCTTAGTCTTTATTTTATGTCTTGTATGGGCTTAGTCCCAAGTGTTGTATACTCCAAAGTTTAGATGGTTTAATGGGATATTGTAAAGGTTTAATGTTTTAATGAAAGTCTTCCGCTTGCGTATTGATTATGGAAAGAGTTCTTCGTGTGTGAAGAAAGTTTTAAATTCTTACTCATTTTAGAATGTTTATTATGCAATGAATGGTACGAGTGGCTCAAGTGAGACTTCCTGAAGTCTCATTTGCCGTGTGACGACTCAAGGATGCTCTATCTTCTAGAATGTACTTGAGGATCGTTACAAATATCAAATTGATTTTCATCAGGTGTAGTAGTCAAAAGAACTATGTATTCATCAACTAGGATCTCACTACTCTGAGTTGATTCTCAGCTTTGACAAGAGCTTCAACTGTTTGTTCTTTAAAAGAACACAACACCACAACTTCTAACAAGTTTCTTCTCAACTGCATCAAAGAAGCGATAGCCAAATTCATCTTGACTATAACCAACGAAGATATATTGCCTAATTTTAACATTCAATTTTGACCTCTCATCTTTAAGAACATGAATAAAGGCTTTATTCCCAAAACGTTAAGACGGTCATAAGAAACATTTTTAGCAGACCAAACTATGTTAGGGACATCACTATTCAAAGAAACAGTAGGAGATAAAATTGATATATAGGCAGTAGTATTAAGTTCTTCTGCCCAAAAGGAATCTGACATCGTAGCATTTGAAAGCATACATCTAACCCTCTCAACAAGAGTTTTGTTCATCCTCTTCGCTAAACCATTTAGCTGAGGAGTCTTTGGGGGATTCCTGTTGCCGAATATCCTGCAAGGGATCAATATACTCACCACCATTATCAGAATAGATGCATTTCAATTTCTTCCTTGTCTGCCTTTCAACCAAGGTCTGAAAATTCGTGAACACATCATGTACCTGATCCTTGAACTTCAAAGAGAATACCTAGAGTTTGTGATTATCAATAAAAGTCACGAATTAAAGTGCACCACCATGAGAGTTTACCTTAAAAGGACCACATAAATCAGAATGTACTAACTCCAGCAAATCAAGCTTTCTCGAAGGTGGATGACTATTAAAAGAAATTTTTATGTTTACCGGCTAAGCAATGAACACATTTGTTCAATTGTGGTTGTTTCACTCCAGAAAACTAATTTTTCTTAGTCAAATTGTTCATTGCTTTCTCGCTCATATAACTCAATCTTCTAGGTCATAACTATGATGAAGTATCATTCTCTACCAAATTTACTAAACCTCTAAAATTGGAGCCCTAAAAAACATACAAGTTATAGAACTTGTCAACACGTGCTACAACCATCGAACCTCAAATAAGTTTCCACTGCTCAGCACCAAGGATATTAACATGAACTCAGACCTTCAGGCTCAATCTAATCAGAAAGAAAGTTGTAGCTTACCTATAGGCCGATCGCGCATAAACTCCAAATCACAAGGCCATGTCTTTCCCTTTCCTAATGGCCTACAAACGTTGTCACACTATAAAGAATAAGATCACAATATTAGTGCGGTTGTTTATGTAGACACGTAATATTTGACTGAACTTAAGGTCTTACATCATTTCTAGAGCTTAAATATTTTATAAATCTAAATTAAATATTTTTTTCGTTTATCTTATTTATTAATTTTATTTCAAAAGATTTGAAAACAACAAAAAGAGAATCACTTTTTAAGGTAAGTTTTATTTTTTAATTATCTAAAAATGAAATGAAAAGTTACAAATAATAATATGTTTTCTTTAATTAAGATTAATAATAAGCTATATTTCCTAATTATGATATTAGATTTGTCATTCAATTATTGTTTTATTTTTATAATTAGTGAATATTTTTATTAGTATAATTAATTAAAAATAATTACTAACCATTAACCCCACTACATACCAATTTTTCTCCTCTACCCTCACTAGTCACTCCCATATACCCACTACTCTCACTCTTATATACCCACACTCCTACACACTATACAACACAATCAACACTTAGAGACAGAGGAGAAAACATCAGCCAAAAAAGATTCAGCAAAAACAAAGAAAAAATCTACATTTTCAACACAAACACATTGCACATCCAAACAAAAAGACAACCAACATACACACTACAAAAATCAGCAACCAAAACCCAAAAGAAAAACTCACAAACCCACGAGAAAAAGAAAAAAAAATATAATTCACATTTTATTTATATTTTTTCTTCACTCACAAACAAAAGTTGAGGTCGAGGTTCACTTCGTGGTTTCAAGTTTGTGGTTTCTTATTAGGATTGCTTCTTTTTCGTGAATAATTTTCACAGGAGGTAACACTCAATATCTTTATATTTTTATTGTATTTTTATTTCTATGATTATATAATACTTGATTTCAACGTTGTGAAGTTTGCTCGAAATTTAGGTATGTTTAATTTTGACACAATAATATTGGAATATTTCCTATTTGTTCTACTATACATTATTTTTCATTTTATACCATATGTTATCAATTAAGTACCTTTTGTGTCCAATCCAAAAGCAATTAATTGTGTAAAAGAGTTATTCTAATTGTTTGTTTTGTCAACTTAATCAAAAATGTTTATTTTAGAAAAATTAATAGATGAAAGATTTGCAAATTTTTATTTTTTATTTTAATTGTCTTTTGTCATAACTTGCAAGTAAACTAAAATGTAAATGCATTCATATCAAATTTAAATATGAAAATAACCCTTTTTATTTGTTTACGATTTTAGACTTGAATTATTTAAATAGTAGTCATGAATTTAAATAGTATAAAATAATTTAGTCACCAATAATACGCTTAAGCTTTCTCGCAATAGGTAAAATATTTGTATCAATTAAGAATGTGGTTACACATCTTTTTTGAAACACTTAAAAGAAATCCAAGGATGCAGTTATGCACCTTAGCAAATTATTTTAATAATTATCTTTCATTTATTTAAATCAATATGTGTAAATTGAGATTATTAGGTGTGATGAACACGAGAGGGGAAGACAGTTATGTCTCCAAATGTCAAGATTGTGAATGTAGTTATGCATTCGGTTTAAGACTAATAAAAATTCAACAATTAAAAATAAGCAAAGCCTGACATATAGACACAAATTATCCAAAAACATATCAAGATAAGTATAAGTCAATTAAAGCGACCGTGCTAGAACCACGAGACTCAAATGATGCCTAATACCTTCCCCTCGGTCAAGAGATATCTTACCCGAATTTCTGGTTCGCAGACCAAACAAAGAGTCATTTTCTTTTGGTTAGTTATTAAATAAAAAGGCGACTTGGAACACCATAACTTAATTCCAAGTGGCGACTCCAAAAATAAAAATAATCTCTAAATCAATAGCGTCACTTAAATTGGAAAAACCCTTCTCACCGGTTAAGAAAAGGGGTGTGACAGTTTAGGCAACAAAATAACAAAAAACAGAAACTGACAAATTTTAGAGTCAAATAAAAATTGTGGGATCCGTATCGAAATTTCTAGAATTGACTTCTTCAAAAAGTTCTAAACTATGCCTCAAACTTGTGTTCAAGTTTGAACCCAATTTGAAGTTTAAAATAGCCAACAGAAAAACAAGCAATGAAAACTCAAATTTAAGCTTAAACCAATGAAAGGGCAGAAGTTATAAGGTGAAAATTCACCTCAAAAGGAGGTTTATCAATGCAGTCCAATCAGTATATCACGTATCCACACTTTCAACAAATACAAATGACTTTAAATCGCCAAAAACAGAGCTCAGATGAAGGAGATATCACCAAAACAAGATTTTGAACCATGGCTCTATTGCGACCTGGTCCTAATATAATGGCAAGTCGGGTGGCCCTCGCGAACATAGAGGAACCGCGCGCACGCCAGGCCAGCTCCTCTTACTGGTCTCATATCTACTGTTCGAGTAAAAGTGGAAATTATGTAGGGTTAGATAATGAATGCGGATGTGCAGGGCAGCTGCCCACTAAAGCGTCTCCACAACACAGAAATGACATCCCTATGCGAACTTGGGTCATGCTTCAGCTATCGACACATTAGCTGATATGCTAAGGCTCAAAAACTCTATTCGGCGCTTGAGATTATTTCAAAACCCCGTGCGCACAAATAAATTATGCTACCTCATCAAATTTGGCATTTCAGACTTAACAAAATCATATAAATTTTTATTCGAGGTCATTTCCAGGAAAAAACGGGTCCCACACCCAAATTCCTTTTTTAAGCCAAATCCACAAGGGGGCTCAGAATCAGCCCAAAAGCCTCGGATCTAAACGAAGGGTTGCTCTAGACCAAACTCAACACTCTGGAGCTAACTGCATTGACGAAATTCTCATCCGAGCTCGTTTATTTAAAATGTTGACAGAAGTCAAGCTTAGTCCTTAATTTGAAAGTTAAAACGCCTAATTGCACAGACTCGCACTAAAAATTTCGGGAGTCATGTCAACTATGTTGCTAGCCTAAAATGACCCTTTCAAAGCTGATGAAATTATATAAATTCAATTCTGAGATCGTCTTTCTAAAATTTTGATCAAAACTGATCGTTCAAGGTTCAAAAGCCCCAAAACGCTAAAACTCACACAAAAACTAAACGAATGACCTGATAACGAACTATTAATCCTATCAAGTTATAAATGACTCGGGTTCACTACTAGGAATCTCTAAACGACAGACGTGAGGCATAAACATAAAATGACCCGAGGGTCATTATAAGATGTCTAAGATTAAGTCACGTTTTCTAGTATCTATGACATTACGAAACTTATTGCGCCTTTCATGATCAAATTTAGGTGAGTAAATTCCTCGTATCAATATTAGTGTGAAGGGATTTTTTTAGAATGCCAAGTTACGAAGGTGATTTGCAAAATGGAAACTTTTGGAGAGAACTCTAAGTTTATGTCTCGTTCAATCGCTATAACAGGTGGCCGCCTCTATAGCAGGATGAATTAATTCCCAATATAGAAGTTTGGGCCTCTATAGTGGGTTAGTCAGATTTTTGTGCAGATTAATTCTCAAAACCTCTTATTTAATGTAACTTTCATTTTTGGGAAAAGGAATGACGATTTAGGGTATTCTTTTACAGCTTTTCCACCAATTTTCTTAATTAATGGTTAGCGAATTACTCCCTTAATTTGTATTTTAATTATTAAGTAGTAGTATCTAGAATGTTACTCTTGGGGAGAGTTTTGACTTGAATTAATGGTTGGAAAAGCCCTAATTTGGGTATAATGATCACGGAATTGATCTAAAGTTGGGATTAAATTATAATTTTGGTTTAATCAGGTCATTATTCATTGGTTGCTTGCATTTTATTATATTTTAGACCAAGAACAAGTAAAGGCACTATGTAAGGAAAAATCTCAAGTCTTTGGAGTAATCAGGCTTGTTTCGAGGTAGGAGATGATTTATTTATTTTTCAAGATATGTAATGTGTGCATGTTAGTTGATTTGTAGTATTTTTTGTGTTATGCATGTGGGAAAACCTAGAAGGGTAATGTGAAATAATTTCACGTGATAATCTTATTCAATGAACTTGTTTATTTTACTGTGGTATCAAGTTGGTTGTTCATTGTGCTTGTGCTTGTGCTTGATGTTTGTGACTCATTGTTAGCTCAGATATCATGCTAGTAAAGGATATTGATCGTTGGCTCAGCTACTATGCATGGTATGAAATGCTAACAATTGTTGGCTCGGTACCATGCTAGTACACTAACGGTTTGTGTGTGCGTTCTATGAGAGGACCGGATAACTGCATTTTGTGATCATGTAGGAAATGTTTCATGTATTGGTTAAGTCAAGGTTGGTGATTGGAAGTCTGTATTATGTTTTGGTTGTTGGTATATGTGTTGGTCTAGGTTATTATTTATAGTTACTTCTTTACATTCATGTCTTGAAACTCAATGTATGGTCTTACCAGTACATGATGTTTGTGTACAAATATTGCATTTCTTTTGGGTTGCATGGATTCTTACTTATCTAGTTATCAATCTTTTCGGAT
Source organism: Solanum sitiens (assembly GCA_016801875.1). NCBI lineage: Eukaryota > Viridiplantae > Streptophyta > Magnoliopsida > Solanales > Solanaceae > Solanum > Solanum sitiens. The sequence goes on along the minus strand of JABWTJ010000014.1, from coordinate 2,219,117 downwards.
ACAAACATTTCAGAATTAAACTTATGTTTTCTTGTTGGGGTCCATCTCCTTATTCTAGATACTTTAGAGTTTTGCTACTATGACTTTCATGTTCTAGGGAGTCAAATCAAATTATCAGTTACACGCATTGTATTACCATAAAGAACATTCATTGCCATTTTATAATGGCATTTAATCAGATATATATTATGACTCAACAATATTGTTGTCCGTTATACATTGCTTTAGCATTATATATTTTTTCAGATGCTATCAACTAAATGGATGCAGATGCAGAGGTTCTTGATTAAGCAGATGAATTAGACAAATTCGATCAAAGTTCTTTTTCTAAAACTATTTGATGATTCAATTGATTATGTTGTATTCCATGGGCATGGGCTTTGACACAGATGCAGAGACAATCTCAACAAATTCAGTCCCCTTTTCCACCTTAATTCTTCCAAATATTTTCATCGTTAATCATATGCATTTGTTAGTATAACGGTAAAGTGAAGAGCAAGGTCTTATTTTGCAATAATTCTCCCTCTCTATTGTTTTCCTAGGGGGATATAGAGAGACAATACACAACTATTATTATCCGAAATCTCATTCTTTATTGTAAATTCTATTCATTAGGAAGGTGCGGCTTCTCTCCTTTACAAAACAAAATAAACAGGCAAAATAATAGTTGATTTAATGGTAAGCAACAATTATTGGTCGACTAATGACTGGTTTCTATCTAATTTGGTCTAGAACCATTGTTTATTCGACTTTAAGAAACTTAGTGATTATTTTTATATTTATATGCATGTGATGTGTTCGCTGAATAGGCATCTTCACTTCCTATAAAGCTCTCATCCTAACCATAGCAACATAATCTTTTAGCCTTCTAGAGCATGAAACATAACTTACATTGATTGCTAAGTCTCGAAGGAAATTTCTCTCGAAGCGATATATACGAGTTTTGAAATTTATCTTCGAGAATACTCTCTAACTAAATGTGTGGCTATAGTTTCGTTAAAGATAAAAAAAAAAACAATTACTCTATAAGATTAAATTGTTTTCAATTATAGAAAGATACACATTGTTTGAGACCAAACAAAAAAGAAAAAATGTGTCACATAAATTATGATTTATATTTTCTCTTCTTGGAAAAGTATTAGCAATAATCACTTGCAAATTGTGGTGATATTGATTTGTACGTATATTTTTAAAACGTGAGTCAGTTGTTATGACTCAAATTTTACATCACCAGTTTATGTATTACAATCGCTATTGTTATCAAAAATAATTTGTCTTGAGAACAAGTAATATATACATCATATATGAAGTTGAAGGTTTTACAATTCAATTTAAAGTTCAGTGATTAATCATTTATTTATTATAAAAGAAATAAATCAATATTTAGAAGAAAATTATATTTAAGAACAAATTTACTTTCTCCAATTCAAACAAGTTATTGAGGCAATGCATAGTTTACATAGTTTCTCAATTGTTTTAAGTTTTTATATGATTTGTCAAATATTTAAAGAAACTATTTTTACAATTTTAATAAGATTTTTAAGGTTGGGCGAAGCGCGGAAAAGTTCCCTAGTTATATATAAATATGGGAACTTGTCCTTTGATTGTTTTAAATTATTTCCCCCCATCTTGTGTTATGATTTTACCTCTTTGAATGGTTAATGGGGTAGGTTGAGGTTAGTAAATGGTTCTCCGCCGGATTATCAGTGTGAATATTTCTCACGGCGGTTATATTAAGTTGCGATAAATGTCATGTAAGAAATGACTTTTGAATTGAACAGAAACGATGGTCTATAAAACTGAATGATGTTTTATTTATATGCAACTAACTGAGATAAAAATTAATGAGAACCGATCGAAATTACCTAAAATAATAACAAATTCATGAAAATTCTGATATTTTTAGTGATAAAGGATACATTTTAATAAAATTATATAGAATGATATAGTTTTGCTATTTAATGGATAAAAAATCTAAAATTATTTGTTTTGAATATTATCGAGCTAGATATAGGTGTTAAGTGTCAACAATGTCCCATATGTTTTAAGAAAATCTCGTTTTGTCCATCACTTTTATTTGAATAGTTGATCCCCATATTGACCTAAAATGACAGACAAATATCATATGAATTTTTATTAAGAAAATAAATATATTTTCTTATAAAAATATATTATATGTGTTTAATTTGTCAATAAATAAAAAAAGGCGACAGTGTTCATCGTTCTATGAAAAATTATTTTTTAATAATAATGACAGAGTCCGTCACATTTATTAAAAAATAAGAAAAAATTATTTATAAGTAATTTTAACACAAATATTTGCAAAATAATAATGCAAAAAAAAGGCTTTGTCCATTGCTTTTGTGAAGAAAAAAAAACAAAACGATGAACAACGTTGCATTTGATGTCGCTTTTGTGTCTATCCTTTTTTTCCTCTTTTTTAGTAGTAATATGTGAAGTTTGAAAAATGGTTTCCTCCATATTAAGCACACTCCACTCTGTTGGGATGATTGTTACTAGGGGTACATAGTTCGATTTGATTTAGTTTTTCACTAAAAAGTTACTTAATTAATAAATCAAATTAAACCTACATCAAGTTTGTTTGTTTTTTGTTTCTATTTAGTCGGGTTTTTTTATTCTTCTTAATTATTTAGTGATTAAAAAAGAGATCAAATATATTTTCACTTATAAGTGTCTGCTATATTCTAGGTGTTTTGATGATCCTCACAAATGCGGGGACCTGGTCCCTGTCAGAGTGTTTTCGTCCAGATACAAATGGGGTACAACCGTAAAAGTTGTCATGTCAGGTGGTAGGTGAAAAGTGCAGTATCCTACACCAATAAGAAGAGTGAACGAGATTTTATGTTTCTGTATCTCACAAATGCAGGGACCTGGTCCCAGGCAGAGTTTCCTCCATTAGATACATAATTGGTTACAGCTGTAAAGCTGTCACGTCAGAGGCTGGTGAGGCATCAGCGTACTACACCAATCAGAATGGAGGAGGGTATTTGTCCAATGGGTATTAACTCTTTATGTTTGATATTTTTAGCATGACAAACACCATATTAAATTCATTCATTCAAGAAGAGAGAGAGCAGAAAGTCTTCGTCAAGAACTCAAGCATTAAAGAAGTTTGCAAGGGACATGGTCCCCGCAAGAAAGGGACCTGGTCCCCGCAAGACTGTGACGTGAAAAGGACGAAAAGACAGCTGTCAAAAAGTTGTCAACTCTGAGGGGTTGGTGCACAGCTTTTCATGATAGCAGGCTCTCAACCAATAGCCTCGTCCCAAGGGTTTGTGTCCATTTTGAATATAGTCTCTTCTCCAACAACACAAACATAAGTTTTGGCAAACAAAGTCTTGGATTTTCAGAAAATCCAAAAGCTCAAAAAGCAAAGGCCATCTTCAAGAAGTGTCATCCTAAGAGCAACAGGGACCGGATAGAGATGCAAGTTATATAGTTGTCTTAGGATTATATCTTCCGTTCTTACATTGTAAATCTGTTCCTAATTTATAAAGGATTCAGATATTTAGTTCGAGTTTGTAAAAGTCTAAATCAGTTAGGGTTAACTGATTTAGTGGGCAACATTATTTTGTTGCTTAGTCAAATTCTAAGTCATCTACAGTTAGGTGGTTTAGTGGGCGGTGTGATATCCGCTTAGCAAAGTCTAAGTTATCTAGGGGTGATAGCTTAGTGGGCGGTGTCGTATCCGTTTAGGATCTTCAAGTAATAGGTAGATTACTTGACCGTGAGATTAATAACTTTTTTTCACATTGGTTGTAACCGGTTTTCGCTTTTGCTTGAGAAGATTAGTGAAGACAGTTGAAAAACCTGTGTAACAGGTCGTGGTTTTACTCCCTTGAGCAAGGAGGTTTTCACGTAAAATAATTGTGCAAATTTTAATTACAGCCATTTACTTTCTGCATTTGTTTCAACTACTGTTCTAGCTGGTTAACACCAAGAGAGATTCCTGTGGAAAGATGGTTGCTCCACTCAACAGAAATCAAGAAGCATCAAAGAAGGAGTTGAAGCAAGAGAAGTCTCTAGCTATCAAGATTATATCTGGTGAAACTTTTGATGAATATAAGGAAATGACATGCCTCACGAGAAGGTATCAAAAATGGGAAAGGAAACATAGAGGCTTACAAAAGGCAGAAAACTCAAACAGAGCTGTAAATGCAAACCACCTGTGCCACAAGTGCGGAAAGCCAGGGCATTTCTTCAGAGATTGCCCCATGCATAAGGTTGAAGTCAAAACTTCTCAAAGGCCTAGAGGAGAGAAATGCAGAAAAAGGGACCCGGTCCCCGATAAAAAAGCAAGAGAAGTTGCAGTTGGCTACATCATGAAGAAAGCTTTTGATGTATGGGGAGACTCCTCAAGTGAGTCAGATGAATCAGAATGTTATGTAGATGTACCCATGCTTGCAGTCAAAGGTGATGAAGATGTGTTTGATGATACATTTGCTTTGATGGCAAAATCTGATGATGAGGAAGATGAAGAAGAGGTAACCCTTTCCGATCTTAAACAAAACTTGCATGTTTACTGTGTTAAGAAGTTGAAAATTCTAGCTGCTGTTTTGATTGACTCTATCATTGAGTCAACAACTAAAAAAGAGTTGATGAACAATAGCCTAGATATTCTTCATGAAGCAAAGGTAGCCTTGGTTGACCAAATGTCTGTTGCGGAAGAAAATGTGATAGTTCTAGAAAGATACACATTGTTTGAGACCAAACAAAAAAGAAAAAATGTGTCACATAAATTATGATTTATATTTTCTCTTCTTGGAAAAGTATTAGCAATAATCACTTGCAAATTGTGGTGATATTGATTTGTACGTATATTTTAAAAATGTGAGTCAGTCGTTATGACTCAATTTTTACATCACCAGTTTATGTATTACAATCGCTATTGTTATCAAAAATAATTTGTCTTGAGAACAAGTAATATATACATCATATATGAAGTTGAAGGTTTTACAATTCAATTAAAAATTCAGTGATTAATCATTTATTTATTATAAAAGAAAGAAAACAATATTTAGAAGAAAATTATATTTAAGAACAAATTTACTTTCTCCAATTCAAAACAAGTTATTGAGGAAATGCATAGTTTACATAGTTTCTCAAATTTTTAAGTTTTTATATGATTTGTCAAATATTAAAAGAAACTATTTTTACAAGTTTAATAAGATTTTTAAGGTTGGGCGAAGCGCGGAAAAGTTACCTACTTATATATAAATATGGGAACTTGTCCTTTGATTGTTTTAAATTATTTCCCCCCATCTTGTGTTATGATTTTACCTCTTTGAATGGTTAATGGGGTAGGTTGAGGTTAGTAAATGGTTCTCCGCCGGATTATCAGTGTGAATATTTCTCACTGTGGTTATATTAAGTTGCGATAAATGTCATGTAAGAAATGACTTTTGAATTGAACAGAAACGATAGTCTATAAAACTGAATGATGTTTTATTTATATGCAACTAATTGAGATAAAAATTAATGAGAACCGATCGAAGTTACCTAAAATAATAACAAATTCATGAAAATTCTAATATTTTTAGTGATAAAGGATACATTGTAATAAAATTATATAGAATGATATAGTTTTGCTATTTAATGGATAAAAAATCTAAAATTATTTGTTTTGAAAATTATCAAGGTAGATATAGGTGTTAAGTGTCAACAATGAAGTGGAGGAAGTTGGAGGAGGAGGGGAAGGAGGAAACAACAAAGGAGGAAGATGACAGTTGAGGCAGTGGACTGTGGAGGAAAGTAGATAGAAGAATAGAGAAACTTATGTCCCATATGTTTTAAGAAAATCTCGTTTTGTCCATCACTTTTATTTGAATAATTGACCTAAAATGACAGACAAATATCATATGAATTTTTATTAAGAAAATAAATATTATTTTCTTATAAAATATATTATATGTGTTTAATTTGTCAATAAATAAAAAAGGCGACGGTGTTCATCGTTCTATGAAAAATTATTTTTTAATAATAATGACAGAGTCCGTCACATTTATTATAAAATAAGAAAAAAATTATTTATAAGTATTTTAACACAAATATTTGCAAAATAATAATGCAAAAAAAAGGCTTTGTCCGTTGCTTTTGTGAAGAAAAAAAAACAAAGCAATGAACAACGTTGCATTTAATGTCGCTTTTGTGTCTATCGTTTTTTTGCCTTTTCTTAGTAGTAATATGTGAAGTTTGAAAAATGGTTTCCTCCATATTAAGCACACTCCACTCTGTTGGGATGATTGTTACTAGGGATACATAGTTCGATTTGGTTTAGTTTTTTACTAAAAAATTACTTAATTAATAAACCAAATTAAACCTACATCAAGTTTGTTTGTTTTTTGTTTCTATTTAGTCGGTTTTTTCGATTCTTTTTAATTATGTAGTGATTAAAAAAGAGATCAAATATATTTTCACTTATATGTGTCATAGGTATGAACATTAAACGCTAATGATTAGGAATCTTCAAAAAGACTTAAATATATTTATATGAATACAAAATACTTTCATTGAACGGATACAGTATGATACAATACAACACAACAGATAACACCCTTACAATATCAATTGAATAACCACGGTATAATCATTTGAACTTTCTTTTCACACATAACAAATCCCAAAACTACTATAATTAAGGAACAATTTTGGAAGCTTTGATCTTATAAATCCATGAAATGAAGGCATTTTTGGAGTTTCTAAAACCCAAAAAACCATGTTCCTTGCTCTTATTCATAGTATCCAATGGACACTCTTCATTGAGAACAAGATCAACAAACCACCAACCTCCAATCTCCTCCAATTTATTATCTACCAATCCATTCTCCTTCACAATCTCATCCCAAATTTTTCCTTTGTCTTTCATCATCTCCTCCAGTCTCCATCTCTTATTTTCATCAAATTCTTCAATTTCCACTTCAAACTCCTCACCTAAAACTTTCCACAAATGCTTCCACTTGAACACATCCCCATTGCTTATATTAAATGCCTCATTCTTTGCGTTTGGATCCACTGATGCCCATATTTGATGCTCCGCAATTAAATCTGCATCTGAACAAATCGAATACCCATCCCACCCAGATTTAGAGCCTGGAAATCTTAACGGCAACCCCTCCTGTTTACATATAGTTGCATAAACACAAAGAGTTCCAATAATATTCATCATACTATATGGTGAAAATCCAAAAATCAACCCAGGTCTATGAATCGACCATGTTAATCCTTCTTTTTTCTTCAAGATATCCTCCAGGGTGTAATAGAAATTGGGTACGGGTAAACGGGGCAAACCCTCGTGATATGGGGTATCATGGGCTACTTTTCCAAACAATTCAAATGAACCATGATAGTGTTTTAGACCCGTTTGCAAACAGATATGAGACAAATTGGGGCAATTGGGGATAATCGCATCGAGCACATTTTGTAACATTTTTCCATTGATTTCACAGTTTTCAACCTCTGTTGGCCGATTCGCCCAAGTAACATAGAAAACGTGAGTGATATCAGTGAGGAGAGTGAGTCTAGATTGGGTTTCTTCTCGATTCGATATGTCACATTGGATATACTCAATCGGATCGTCGACATTCCATGGTGGTCTAGGGCGGCGTGCAACGCCGTAGACCTTCCAAGGACCGCCAGGAGTATCGGCACAAGGGAGGATCTCGGCGAGACTATTACCGACGATGCCAGTGACTCCGATGATTAGAGCAACACTTTGAAAATTTTCTGGAACATCATCTCCATCAAAATTTTTCTGGGTGATTAAAAATTATGTTAGATATTAGATATAGAATTGTGGAATCATAAAAAAAAGAAATTGAAAGAAAATATATGGAAGTAGTTAATTACTCTAATAATTATGGATAGAATTTATTTTAATTAACTAAGTCGTAGCCATTAAATTAAATATATCTCATGTGTCATCAATTCAAGTAGGAAATTGGGGGAATAAAGAGAAAGATGAATAGAGAGCAATTAACTCTGACTTAATCTGATTGTTAAAATAGAAAAGGTTCAAATATATCCGATACTATTTGAAAGAATTTAAATATACATTTCGTTATATTTTGGTTTCTATATATCTCTTTCATTCTATATTAACGTACATAGACCTTCAACTTTAACGTACATACATAAATCAACTTAAAAATCAAATAATCCTCCCTAAAATTTAATTGTGGAGCTTTCGTAGTGATTGAGTGATAATTTGAATGGAAATTTTAAATAAAGAAGACAGACTATAAAAATAGGTTTGGTTCAAACTTTGTCATTATTGGGTATATATAAATGGATTAAATAGATGGATTTCAGAGGAATTGGGTTAATATATAATATATAATTAAAATAAAGGGCGGTTTGATTCTTAAGCTCCATTTCCTAAAATTAGGGTATATAAAGTATATATAGATATTGGATATGTGCTAACAGGAGTTAATCTATATTGTTTAATTATTTAATTTATATGACACAATATAATTTGAAGAGTCAGTTAAATTATAATATGTAAATGTTCAAAATTGATTATTATTGTAATTTATAATTTTTTTTATATATATTTTTAAATAGTATTTATTTTCTCCCCTTCAGTTATGTGCTGAAACTAATAAAATTTTGAGAAACAATCAGACTATTTATATGTATTTTAAATATTTTAAGTCATTAATTATTGTTATTCATAATATTATTTGTGTTATTTCTCTTGTCCCAATTTATGTGGCACATATATAATCTTAAAATAATATACAATATTTTTTACGTCATTTTCAGACAATATAATTTACTTTTTCTGTTTTATTTTTTGTGACGCTAATAAAATTTTAAGATTCAATTAAATTTATTATATTTCAAATTATTAATTATAATAAATAATTTAATGTTTGTATATAATTTTTAAATATATAAATACCAAAGAAATAAGACTAATAAATTTAAAGACTATACCTTTTGAAACTCCCTACTATGTGTTATTAATTTTAAAGAAAAAGCTATGCTGTTAAATTTTTGAAGAGATTCATTTATGTCATCCGATAAAAGTTTGACTTATTTATGTCATTATCATTCAAGAAAAGTTTATTCATGCCATTTTTTAACTCTGATTTTGCAAAATTATTTTTACACCCCAAACAACTTTTAACACTTTCAAATTGAAAATTTGGACCAAATGCACTCTTTTTGCATCTTTTCTTCAAGAAGACGCGAAGAACATAAACAACTTCAAATTTTGCTACATTTTCATGAAATCATCTCAAATTTTGACTAATCATTAATTTCTTTTTGTAAAAAAAATAATTATAAAATCATTTGTAGAATTTAAAAAATGCATCTGTATTAAAAAATTTCAAAAAGATGAAAATCAATCCCAAAATTTCAAAAATCTGCTTTGATTAGTGTGTCTGTAGTTGCTTGACATTATGTCTTTGTTCACTAGCTAGCATTTTTTGAGTCTACGTTCAAAATTTCAAATGACTTGAAATTGTAGATACCATTAAAAATTGTTGAACTTTTCAACTTTAAAAAATTACAAGTGGATCTTGTTGAGTCAGTTTGAATTCGCAATCAAAAGATATTTAATTTTGATATCTAACTCAAAGGAAAACTACTCTTGAATTTAAGGTGATTTCATGAAGGAATGAAGAAGTTCAAAATTTGAAAATTGTGAATATTCTTTAAGTGTTCTTAGTGTTTTTAAGAAAGAAAAAGCGAAAAGACTACATTTGAATCCAAAAACTCTATAAATGTTAAAAGTTGTTTTAGGTGTAAGAAATGATTTTACAAAATCAGAGTTAAAAATGGCATGAATATATGTTTTCTTTAACAATAATATTGTAGATGAATTAAACTTTTAATGAATAAGATAAATTAACATTTTCTAAAAATTTATAACATATTAAGAGCCTTTTTTCTTAATTATTATATAACAATTAAAAAGAAAGCACGTAAGAAAATGAAGTGCCAAAAAACTATTAAAGTCGGCCCACACAACTTATTAAAAGATAAAAGAAAAAAGATTGAGACTTATATTCGAAAAGCATAATGAAAAATATCTGCATACTATTTATCATTTTTCGCATTGAAGTATCAAAAATAGCCCTAATTTGTAAGCTGACAGCACAATGAGGAGCTGCTTCTGAGACCCCTTCTTAATATAAAATATAATAATATATAGATATGTATTTTGTCCTTTGCCATTTTCAAATCAGAAACTAATATTATCATCCTAAAATATACTATGTATACATAATTGATAAAAACTAGATCCATATAATAGTAACTACATACTATGACAATTTTGTTTTCACTTTGCTTGAAATTTTTAAAAGTGTGGAAAAAAAAAAAAGCAAAGGAAATCTTGGAATCCAAGTGGAGCATATTTTATTAAGGCAAGATTTTAGAGGAGAAGAACAGAAAAAATACCTTGGCAGCACCAATAGCTCCAGACCACCACCAGCTCATGTTATACAATGGAAATTTTCTTATTTATTTTTTCTAATAATAACTCAACAATAATGATGGTTGTTGAAAAGTTTGGGGCATAGAATAAATAGACATAAAGTTTGGACAATATCTACCTAATTGTCCAAAATATCCTTTTTCTAGAAGGACCATTATTCATACGGATAAAAATTTATCTCCATCGAATGTTCACATCAAATCAATACATATATGACATGTGTTTAAATTTAATCATAATTAATTGACATGTATTTTACTTTATTAAATAACATAATAATAAAAATTATATTGATTTGATGTATACAACCACTGCAGATGAGTTTTTACTACGGATAATAATGAAGCGGGGGGGGGGGGGGGGGGGGAGGGGGGAGGGTTGTCACGACCCAAAAATGGACGTGATGACATTCGTCTTATCCCACCAAGACAAGTCAGCCTAAAACTCAACAATTACAATAATATACGGAAAAGTTTACAATCAACTTAAAAGTACCCACAAAACCTGGTTGTCACGTGTACAAGCCTCTAAAGTATTACAATTGATTCAGAAGAAAAACTCAAGTCTCAAATGAACTTGTTTCTATAATAGAATAAGATCATAATTAAGGAGAAAGAAAGTATGTTGAGACGACAAATAGCTACCTCACAAATCTCCAAAAAGCCTCGAAAAAGAAGAGAATGACAAGTACCATAAAACTCCAGGCTCATAACCTACAAAAATTTGTAGAAGCAAGGGGGGAGTACCAAACCACATGATACTCAGCAAGTAAATCTAAGGGGATGAAATACGGGTACTCCTACCACCCCAACCGAACCTTCACAACTATAATCTGCATAAAAATCAGCCCAACCTAACAACTCACAGTTTACATAGCACGTAGCTCAACAACAACACTTAGACAAATTACATATTCTCAATAACAAACACTTCAATAAATTATATATCCTCAACAACAACACTTCAACAAATTACATATCCTCAATAACAAGCTCAGTATTCATCAATCAAAAGTTCCGCAGAAAGGCATCACAAGATCAATAAAACACAATATCAAGTTCACTAATGATAAGTATGTGTAATGCAATGGAATGCAATGTCAAGTATAATGATGCATGTCTGACCTAGTGATACACACACCGCTGTCTCTTAGTCCGGGATCCATGGGGGAAATATCTGTCCATGCATCATTCGCGGCACACACGATCCTAGATAATAGTAACCATCGCAGTGCGCGAAACGTCCCTCGAAATATAGTATTCATCGCGGCGTGCGATACGACCCTCAAAATGGTACATCTTCTTTAATTTTTCATTTTTTCTCAATGTACATAACACTTGTCACACCCATGTCTCAGAACAATGCAGAACAATGCAAATGACATGTTCACAAAAATAACGAGGAGATGACCATTTTCATAACATTGCACAATTCACAACAACATCAACAATGATTCAACAAGCCTTTCAAACAATTTTTCATTATCAACACATCACACACAAACAATTATTCACATTACCTTTTATTACTCTTTGTTTTCATCATTAGAATTAATCAAGGTGGACAAGTCAACCAATCACCAAATCCCATTACTCACAAACATATACCACAAGGAAATACTCGCATTCCATACACTTAACAAGAGTTTAGAAATCCACTTGCCTCAAATAATCAAGAATTCACTCCGGCACTTAAGCCTTCCTGTTTCGTTGAGCTCCCTAATAAGTGCAATCTATTCACATAACAATCACAATAAGATTTTGAACTAACAACACTCATATCACATGTGTCTAGTTTAGACCCAAAAACTCACTTAAATTCCTAATCAAGTTCCTAATTTTGATACCAATTAATATAGCAACTCTCATATTTTCCAAATTTCAAGCTTAGGGTTATGTTTTAATTTCTCCAAACTCATAAATGTACTAGTACTTATATAATACAATTCGCCAAATATGTTATAAAATATATCAATATATCAAAACTTGAATCATAATATTATTCGATGAACCCACATAACACAACTATTCTCAATTCAATTTAATCTTATAACTTAAATTATAATGCAGTAAGTAACTTGAGAAAACCTATTTTTTTTTTATTATTATTATCATTAGCCATCTATCATATAACTTCAACATCACCCAACGATTAACTTGTCCAATCATCACCCGTAATCATTGTTCAATTGATTACTCCTATTAATCACTTAACAACATTCCAAGTCCAAAGATAAGGTTATCATATTTCAATTTTTATTTTTATTTCACAATTAGTTTCTCGTTTACAACCAATCACCTTTTGATAATATATCTAAATAATAATAATACTAATAATAATAATAATAATAATAATAATAATAATAATGGACAATCCATATAAACAATACAAGATTAGTCGATGTGTGACTTACCTTATTCATTCTCGACCTTGTTTCTCCAGTGGGTTATTAGCCGTCATCGGCTTGTGTTACCAATAATAATTAAAAAAAAATACATCTTTTAACTTATTCAAATAAACAGGTCAAGTGATATAGGTTCTTAAATAAATGATCACTTTAGTTCATTAACTATCGATTAAATCAAATATCTACAATTACCCATCAACTAATTATCTAAAGTTAAACGAATAGTTCAAAATTTCCAAAAATGATCTTCTGGCTCATTACATTATCCACCACTAAAAATCATGTTCGTCCTCGAACATAAAGAAGAAGGAAAAAAAATAAACGACGTTACCAAAAGTCTAAGTTATGACCTATCAGTCGATGTTCATCTCTCTATGTGAGCTCCTCTTTAAAACCATTACATCAAGAACAACTACTAAGAACTGAACTTTAGAATCAAAACTTGATAGATCTATCATAGGTGATTATCAAGCCACAAACTAACTCATGAACTCAATCTAAACATAAACCAATTAAACGTTAACACAACCATCATGACGAATCTTTTCTCACATAAACAAGATAGCATATTTACCATTTATAATCAGAAGTGAGCGTTAACCGACTACCTTTAACTCATAATGATCTTATCAAGATTCCTTTCTCACAAACCATCACGAGGTAAATTTTTGAAAATCTAATATTTAGACATTGGGTACTCAACTTATCTAACAAAAAGAAGAATAAGATCAAATAAACAACTAACAATCGATACATTTTAAAATGCAGAACCTTTAAAAACACTCTAATATAATTGTAACTCTTTATAACTCTTATATAAGTTCTCATAAGTAAGGTTATGCATGTAGAACTATCGGTATATGATACGCTCAAACTTACTTCTCAAATAAGAAGTAAAAGCGGTCGTATCAAGTAGAGAACCCAACTAATGAGGTTAGGGTCGATCCCACGAGGAAAATGGTTCAGACTTAACTTTATTCTATTATTACTACTATTTAGTCAACTATTTTTTGAGAAAATAAATAACTAAAAGGGGGGTTTTAATTAATAAAAACAATTAACTAAGTTAAAGTAATCAACTAACAGATTTAAGTATTGAAGTTTTAATCAAGTGATGAGATTAACTAGGGCTTAAGTGTTTCCCACAGGCTCCTAACTCGGTAATTCTAACTATAACAATTCTTTCCTAATATCTTGCATGCAAAGTGATAAGTTAGGTATCTCTAAATCCTCGGTCCGGCATCTAGAGAATTTCACTCCGCACCTTGGTCCGGCTATGTGTGTTGCTTTACTAAACCTTATCTTTACCTCATATTAAGCATCGTAATCAATATTTGGCGAAGTTGTTACTACGTACCAACCAACACTAGCCTATTAGATAGTATACATTAAATCTACGTTGATAATTCTTTTCCTATTATCTACCTCCTTGGTCCGTCAAGTAGCATTAAGGCGGGTTCTAACATTGGCCATCCGTTAAAAAGACTTCTAAACGAAAGAATTATCAATACATGCAAGACACTATTCAAGACTTGTTATTTTAGCTAGATTTTACCTTATTATTTACCCATGGTTCCCACAACTCTAGTTATGGAGTTTAGTTACCCATGGTCATAGTCACACAATTCATATTGATAATGTAATAATTCATGCACTTACTTTGATGAGAATGAATAAAATCCATAAATTCACTTGATTAATCAACAAAAATACCAACAATCGATTCCAGAAAAAGTATATCAAATACCAAAATCAATAGTTCAAACACTAAAACAAGAGTACTGAAAAATATCCAAGAGTCTAACCCCAAAAACGAGGTTTTTCGAACTATTTATAATAAAAACAAAACCTAATAAAAGAAGGATTCTAATTAATGAAAATCTGTCCAAACGCGTCTGATTCGACAGACCTCGTGACGGACCGTCGTGGGCACGACGGACCATCATGGCCTCCGTCGTCCAATACTTCACCAACTCTTCTGCTGCTTTCTTCATTACCCTCGACGAACAGGTTTGACGGACCGTTGCAAGCACAACGGTTCGTCGAGGGGCTTCATTCCACAACACTTAAACTTTTTGGAATTTGGGTACTGGGACTACTCTCTGACAACCACAACGAACAAGCAGGACGGACCGTTGTGACTATGACGATCCGTCATGAACTTCCGTAGTCCCACACTTGGTCAGACTTCCCCATCTTCCTTCAGCAGCTGCTCTTTCTCGCTACGATGCCACCTACGGATCGTCACAGTCACGACGGACCGTCGTGGGCTCCGTAGGTGGTCTTTTCTGCAATTTTCTGCTCAAAACCTCCGCGTTATCATTTGGACAGATTTCCTGTAAATAAAGAGAAACCCACATCAAAAATCAATACAAAAAGGCTTTGGACACCCACTAAACTTAAGGAAAAAGCATTAAAAGTACCGTGAAACCACGGTACATCAACACCCTCAACTTAAATTCGTTGTTTGTCCTCAAGCGATGCACTATGACTCACTACAAAATCTTTGTACAAGAGTATCCACATTTTAGCTTTTGCAATCATTTGGCTATCAATCCCGATCATTCTCATTATTTCATGCATGTTATCACTATTAGGCTTGAATTATGTGGAATCAGACCATGACATAGACTCACTATGCAATGACATCTATCCTCTTAAATTTCTCACCGAGGTGCTAATATTTCCGGTATTGCAACTAGTGTCCTCACTTCAAAATAATATCCTCATTTTTCACACAATGATTTTAGTTTGAGTATAAGGATTACTTTTCAACACTCACTCTCAGAACAAATTCGCAACTCATTTATACATGTTGCCATAAGCTTGTCCTTATTTTCACTGCTTTAAGTTCGCCATACAACTCTTAGGATCAAGATAGGACTTTCTTAGCTTGTAGTATAGGCTCAGGGTCAGGTAGGGTATATTTAGGTATACTTTAGTGACTTGTTGCCCTCCTTGACATATCGGCTAAGCGTACCACCTTTTTATCATTTTATTTCGCCCTATTTCTCAATTTTCTTTTCACCTTGCTGTTTTCCCTTTCTTATCCTTATGTGTAAGTGACTTTTCTCTTTTCTTGCGTTTATTTTGTTTCATATGTATACTTTATTTTTTTATTTTATTTTATATATATATATATATTTTTTTTTTTTTATAGTCACTTCTGTTTTGTTCTTTCTTCCTCTTCATTCTTTCAACCCCACTTTCCGGAGTATTTCTTATAACAGCCACCCTCAACTCATGATTTTGCCATGAGTCAAGGTTCACAATACCCATGGTTGGGTCAGGGCCAAAAACAAGGTTGCTTTCTGCATTAGCCACCCTCAACTTATGCTTTTGGCATAAACTGAGGCGCACATGTCCAAGGAGGGACCAGGGCCAACACATTGTTCCCAGAGAAGATCATTTGGGGTGAAAAAGAAAGATTTATTTTAAGCTCAATTCATTTGGATCAAAAAGGGATTAACTTCATTTGGTTTTCTGTTATTTTTAGGCTCAAGATTGACTATTTCGAACAAGGGCCTATGATCCTTTCCTAATTATTTATTTCGGCTTACTTTCAGCAAGACTAACCAGGCAAGTTCTAGCTCAGTATCAATGGTGGATCATTCGAATTTTCCTCGCACTCACTTGACATCTCGTTACACTACCAGATTATCAGACACCTAGTTCGAGTCTTAGATTCAGGGTCATGCAGTAGTGTATCTCTATGTCATGCTTAGAGCCACACATTTATCAATTACTATGCCTAGTCATGCATCATATTCATTACATCAGGATATCATTTCAGTTTTACCCATCATGCTTCAGAGTTATACTATGTACACAAGATACAAACATGCCGGTTCAACAATAAAAGTACTCAGTCTCTTGGGAAAAAAGAACACAGGCAAGAAAACCCCAAGAGAGGATCGTGAATTGGACTACTCAGACTTCACCCTAACATTCACTTTCCATTTTCCCCACCCCCAATAAAAAAGATATGCAATTGTCCCCAATGCATAAAAAAAAACTAAAATACATGAATGGTAGGTGAAGCAAACCTGAGGCGCAAAGCGCCGGCGATCAGCAAGCTGGTGGGTTCGGTTCCCCGGAACCCACTCCCTCCGTATTCTGTACACCCTCAGTAGTGTCCTCAGCAGCAACAGCACTATCAGTAGTGCCTCTCACTGTCTCCACAACTCTGGAGCTAGACGCCCCGGCAGCTAACTCTACAGCCCTCAACGTACGAGCCTCCTCATCAGCAATCGAGGCTCTCCTCGCAGCCTCCATCTCATGGTGCTCCTTCTTCCTCGCCCTAGCCTCATCCTCCTCTCGACCCCTGCACCTCTTGGCATGCTCTCATGGGGGAGGTGGTGGAATATCAGAAGTGGAGAATAAAGCAGCGTTCACTGTGTCCTCAGCAGGCTCTGCAGAAGGGGCCTCAGACTCAGGCACCCTAGCCTCTAGGATCGCATCAAGATCCGCTCGCAAACTCTCAACTGTAGCCTGAAGGGTCAACACGTCCACCGGAGGGGCTGGCCGGGCTAGCACCCGCAACTCAAAAGCGTCTAAGCGCTGATGAACCTCCGAGATCTTCCTCTCTGTGTGCTGTGCCATCTTACGCTCCATGCGCTCCTCCGCCTCAGCAATAGACCTCTGCATCCAAGGCTGGATGTGATGCAGAAGTGTGGCCATCTGAGCCTCTAGTTTCTGGACCCTAGCAAGTGGGACAAGAGCGGGGGAAGGGGCTGAGCGAGAGGAGCTCGGGGCAGTGCTACTACCCGGGATAGACTCGATCGGGGTAGTGTAAGTTGGTGCAGAAGCAACCTGGATAGCCGCTTGAGCATGCGCTACAGTATCTGCCAGGTTCTCACCGAGTGGAGGCACCTTCGGGCGGGGCCTTCTGCGTGGAGCCAACTCATTGGCCTCATCCCTGATGAGGCCGATACCAACATTGCCCTACAGGGTCTTGAGCTGATCAATGTGCCAGATGGGCACACCTGCGGACCTGCATAAGGAAAACACCATGCACGAAAAAGGGTAAGTAGTGGTGACCTTGAAAGCCCTCTCGTGCATGACCGCCTGAAGAAGCCAAGCGAAGTCAACCTCAAACCCTGCCATCATCGCTGCCATCAGAACTGCGCGATCCCATGTAACTATATTATCTGCAGCAATGGGGGAGAGGCAGTGGCGAACAATCAACCATAGAAACTTAGCCGTGAAGGTCAAGTTAGCCTTCCTGATGGCTCCCTTCGGCTCCATTACCCAGTCAGCAGCCTCTCCATCAATAGATAAGTGCTGGGCCATCCACCTCTTAGTGGTATCTCTCAGCGATGGCTCACGCAAGAATCGGCCCTCTTTAACAATTTGCCACCGGTAGTTGAACTCGGCGGTAAGAGGGGTCCTGGTGGCATCAACATCCTCGCCGTACAGATACCGACGGATGGCTGGCAGGGAGATGTCGACCTTTATGCCGCGGACTCTGACGTGATCAAGTGGGGCCTATTTGGCGGGGGCAGCCCGCCTATCGATCTGTGATCAGAGAGTAGCCACATAAGAGGCGTAAAACTCTCGGACCAACTCCTCACTGTATCGGCCCAAAGAACGTGCCATCCACTCTAGCCGGTGTCTGGTGAAGAGAGTGTGGATATCCGGCATGGTGGGGAGACTTCCCGTAAGGACCTGCCTCTCCAGTGTAAGGGTCCGTGTCATGACACCCTTATCATTTAGCACCTTGGCGTCTGAATACACTTGGTATTGCCCGTCGACACACAATCGGTTGGGCTGGTCGGCAACCGGGGCGGGAACTCCAGTCGATGAGCCTGGAGTGGAATCAATACTGTCAGCCTCATCAGACGAGGAAAACTGTGCAGCTGTGGCGGGTGCAGAGGCTTTTGCAGACCCGGAGGCTTCCTCCGACCAAGAAACTCCTAAGGAGACAAACGCTCCTTCGTCTTGTGCAGCTGACCTAGAAGGTGTGCCGGTCAGTGTGCGCTCCTCATCAGACTGGGAGGCAGTGACTATGCCGGACGCCACCTTCTTGGGCGTGGCTCTGGTTGCAAGTGCAGCTCGTGCTGGAGTGGCAGTGCCTGGGGGCACGTACTCGAGATCATGCTCATCATCAGAGCCTATAACAAGTCGGGCAGACGGGGCGAAGGACTTTGAACGCCCACGTGCATAAACTCGATCTTGTTTCGGTGCCATGAGAGATAGTACCTATAAAGAATCATTATTAGTACAAGAAGGAGCAAACAAGACAAGCAAAAACGAAACAAAATACACATAAGATCAAAGTTGTAATGACATCTCTGAAGTAGCAGTGAAACACGACGGACCAGTTGACGGCCCGTCGTGAGTACGACGGACCGTCATGGGGTCCGTCATGTATTACTCGAACAATATTTATTTGGAGACCCTCAGAAGGAAAGTCTCTGACAGTTATGACGGATAAGCATGACGGACCGTCGTGCTCATGACGGTCCGTCGTAGATGTCCGTCATGGGGCACTTAGAAAAAGTATGGAGACCCTTAGGAGATGGATCTCTGACTGTCATGACGGTTGTGCAGGACGGACCGTCGTGGGTACGACGGTCCGTCGTATAGGTCCGTAATTGGACACTTAGAAAAAGTTAGAGACCCTTAGGATTGGGTCTCTGACAACCATGACGGTTGTGTAGGACGGACCGTCGAGGGCACGACGGTCCGTCGCATATGTCCGTTAGTGGACACTTAGGGAAAACAAATAGTGGGGTGTTTGACGGACCCTACGACGGTCTGTCGTGGGTATGATGGTCCGTTGATGGGCTCTCATTCTGTCATTTAGTGATAGAACTGAGGATGCCATAATCAGCTCCTGTGAGTCCAAACTAAAGGATCGATAGTAACCCACATATTTCTAACCCAAATACCCAGGAAACTAGCAATGCTAAAGCACTATTTTCTCGAGTTTTAACATGTCAATTCGGGGGACTATCAACCTAGGACAGACAAGTTTTCAAAAACATATACCCCCGCTTTGATTCGGTTAACGCACTACCCACATCAATTTTATTTATCAGTGTGAGTCTTTAAAGCATGTCATAAGGTATTTAGCATTCAACAAGGAGTCAAAAATAAAAAAACCCAACAAAAAGAAATAGGCCAATAGTAATTAATAACAATAATGTAGTGTAAATGGGTAGAGATCAGAAACACATACCTGAGACCTTGAGAAGTGGAGAAGAAACAAACAATTGAGGCACACAGCTAGATAGATCAGAAACACAGCAGAAGACTCCGACCAGCAAATAGGAGATTGTGGGAAGGGGAAAATGAGAGTGTGGGAATATGGGGAAGTGATGGTGGATCAGTTGATATAGAAGAGGATGAGAGTGGAAGGAAGTTGAAAAGGGAGGAAATGGGAGAAAGAGGGAAAGAAACGGTTTAAGTGAAGGGGTGGGGAGTTTAAAAGGTTTAAAACTTTTAAAATTCCCCAGCTGGGTTGGGTCTGGTTGCTGGTTAATGATGCGACGAGTCCCCGACGATGGTCCGTCACATGTGTGACGGTCCGTCGTGAGTTCCGTCGCGGGTGCCCTAACTTTCAAAACAAATGAAAAACGTACCTGGCACGACGGATTCATGCGACGGTCCTTCGCAAGCGTGACGGTCCATTGATGTATCCGTCAGGGAATGTCGCAGAGTAATTTTCTGCAGAATTTTCCTGGTGATGTGCTACCTGCAAAATTAATACCCATTAGGTTATTCTTTATGTGCTTGACTGGACAGTTAGTGGACACGGACCCTAAACTACGCTCTAGCCAACACTTCTAAAAAAAACAAGAGAAAATGCTACCATTACTAGAAAGAAAACTATAGTTGGCTTAGAGGATACATATTGGGTTGCCTCCCAACCAGCGCCTGATTTAACGTCGCGGCACGACGGAGGACACTCGATTACTCAGACTTCATCAAGATGGTATGCCTCAATCACTTCATTCGCTGATTCAGCATGCCCTGAATAGATTTTTATTCGTTGTCCATTCACCTTAAACCGCACACCTTTCTTATTTTCCAACTCAACTGCTCCATGAGGGAATAGTTGGGTGATCAAGTAAGGGCCAGTCCATTTGGACTTGAGCTTGCCCGAAAACAAGCGCAACCTAGAATTGAATAAAAGCACCAAATCCCCAACCATAAACTCTCGTTTATCAATCTTAAGGTCATGGTACTTCTTCATCTTTTCTTTGTAGAGGGCTGAGCTTTCATAAGCTTTTAGGCGAAATTCATCGAGTTAATTCAACCCATTTAACAGTTGTTCTGCAGCTTCGTTCCAATCCATTTTCAACTTCTTCATAGCCCACATGGCTTTATGCTCTAATTAAACCGGTAGATGACAAGCCTTTCCATATACAAGTTGGTATGGGGACATACCTATGGGAGTCTTATATGCTGTCCGGTAGGCCCAAAGAGCATCATCAAGCCTTCTTGACCAGTCCGTTCTACTAGCGTTCACTGTTTTTGACAAAATCTGTTTGATCTCCCTATTTGACACCTCAACTTGCCCACTAGTTTGAGGATGGTAAGGAGTGGCCACATTATGGCGAACCCCATATTTATCCAATAATCTCTTAAACAATTTGTTGCAAAAGTGGGATCCCCCATCACTAATAATTGCCCTTGGGGTACCAAATCGAGAGAATATATTCTTTTTCAAGAACGCAGTGACACTCTTCCCTTCATTATTTGCGAGGGCGATAGCTTCCACCCATTTAGATACATAATTAACCGCTACTAAAATATACTTCATTCCATGAGAACTCACAAAAGGACCCATAATGTCAATACCCCAAACATCAAATAATTCAATCACAAGAATGGGTTTTAGAGGGAGCTCTTGCTTTCTTGAAATGCCGCCATCTCTTTGGCACTATCACATGCTTTGGCGAACTCATAAGCATCTTGATGAATAGTTGGCCAATAGTAGCCACATTGTAAGATCTTATGAGTGGTTCGTATAGCACTATGATGTCCACCAACGGGTGAAGAATGACATGCTTCCAAGACACTCAACATCTCAACTTCTGGCACACAACGTCGAATAAGCCCATCGGCACAACTTCTATATAAGTATGGTTCATCCCAAAAGAACTTCTTCACATCGTGCATGAACTTTTTCCTTTGATGAAAGTATAAGTCCGGTGGAAAAATATCGCTCGCAAGATAATTCGCAAAATCTGCGAACCATGGAATCAAGTCTTGAGAGGCAGCCAATACATGCTCATCGGGGAATGTATCATCAATATCAGTCTTATCCCCTAACTCTCTCATTGCTTCATCTTTTAAACGGGACAAGTGATCAGCAACTTGATTTTTGGTCCCTTTTCTATCTCTCACCTCAAAGTCAAATTATTGCAATAGTAAAACCCAATGAATCAACCTCGGTTTTGCATCCTTATTTGCCATCAAATATCTCAACGATGAATGGTCAGTATTCACTATAACTCTAGTACCTAGCAAATAGGAGCGAAATTTTTCAAAAGCAAAGACTACTGCAAGGAGCTCTTGCTCAGTCACTGTGTAGTTCTTCTGGGCTTCATTGAGGGATTTACTAGCATAGTAAATGGGATGAAGGATTTTGTTCCTTCTTTGTCCCAATACCACACCTAGAGCAACCCCACTAGCGTCGCACATCACCTCAAATGGACTGCTCCAATCCGGAGAAATAATGATAGGTGCAGACACCAACTTTTCTTTTAACTCGCCGAATGCTTTAAGACAGGATTCATCAAAATAAAATTTACACTCTTTCTCCAGCAATTTGCACAAAGGATGCGCAAATTTTGAAAAATCTTTGATGAACCTCCGATAAAAACCTGCATGCTCAAGAAAAGCTTCTCACACCTTTTACAGAGATAGGTGGGGAAAGTTTCTCTATTACCTCGACTTTAGCTCGATCAACCTCTATACCCTTCTATAAAATGCGATGACCCAAAACAATACCTTCTTTCACCATGAAGTGGAATTTTTTTCAATTTAGTACTAGATTGCAGTCTTCACACCTCTTAACAACCTCAGATAAATGACTCAACTACCGCTCAAAGGAGTCACCAACCACAGAAAAATCATCCATAAGTACCTCAATAGTGTCCACCACCATATCGGAGAATATCGACATCATACATCTCTGAAATGTGGCAGGTGCATTGCACAACCCAAACGACATTCTCTTGAAAGCAAAGGTCCCATATGGGCAAGTGAAGGTGGTTTTCTCTTGATTTTCCGGTACAATAGAAAATTGATTGTACCCCAAATAACCATCAAGAAAACAGTACCACCCTTTTCCAGCAAGTCTATCCAACATCTGATCCATGAAGGGCATAGGAAAATGGTCTTTTTCGGTCCATGCATTTAATTTCCGATAGTCCATACACCCTCCATCCAGTCACCGGTCTCATTGGAACAAGTTCATTTTTTTAATTGGGGACCACAGTCATTCCCCCTTTCTTAGGTACACACTGAACAGGGCATACCCAACTACTATCAGCGATTGGATATATTACTCCGGCATCCAACCACTTAATAATTTCCTTCTTCACTATCTCTTGCATAGGTGGATTTAAGCGTCTCTAATGCTCAATACTGGGCTTATGATCAGGCATGAGTTGGATTTTATGAGAAAAAATACCGGGAGGGATCCCAATAATATCCGCAATAGTCCACCCAATAGCTCTTTTGAACCTTTTTAACACTTTCACCAAACTCTCAACTTGTTGTACATTCAGATCTGATGCAATGATTACCGGCAAAGTATCACCGTTTTATAAGAATTCATACCTCAGATGAGGTGGGAGAGCTTTTAGTTCTAACTTTGGAGCCTCCTCTATAGATGGTTTTGCGGGTGGAGACTCGCGGTTCTTCATGTCTAACTCATATTTTTTCAGTTTAAACCGAACATCACCTCGATCAAGTGCCGCGACCAATGACCCATACTTTTCAATGCACTCGCTATCAAAATTCATGATCACTGCCGCTAGTGCTTCAACACCCAGACATTCTTCAATTTGTACCTCGGATGACTTTTTAACTTTGTAGGATATGGCAGACACCGATTGAAGCTCACCACTCTGCCTCATGGACCTACAAATGTTGAAGGTCACTTCTTCATTGTTCAACCGAAATTTCATCTGCCTTTTTTCCATATCAACCAAGGCTCTACCCGTAGCAAGGAATGGCCTCCCAAGAATAATAGGCACCTCAAAATCAACCTCACAATCAAGAATAACAAAATCGGCGGGAAATATGAACGACTCCACTTTTACTAGCACATCGTGGAGTATCTCAATAGGCCTTTTTACTGTTCGATCGGCCATCAGTAGCCGCATCGCAGTGGGCTTTGGGTTACCAAAACCCAACTTCTTATAAATCGAGAGGGGCATAAGATTTATGCTTGCCCCAAGATCACATAATGCTTTCGCAAAATGTAATAACCCGATTGTACAAGGAATAGTGAAAGCACCCAGATCTTCCTTCTTTTGCACTAGAGACCTTGTAGCAATAGCACTACAATGCTGCATTCTATCATCATCCTCAAAAGTGACCGATCTTTTCTTCATAACCAGATCTTTCATAAACTTGGAATAACCGGGCATTTGTTCCAGAGCTTCTACCAAAGGGACATTGATGGAAAGTTGCTTTAACATCGTTATAAAACGCCGATATTTACCATCCTCGGTCTTTTTCACTAATCTTTGAGGGAAGGGGTGGTGGTCTAGGCATGGGAGTCACCTTTTTGGGCACTTCAGCATCTTTTCCCATTTTATCTTCTAACTCACCACTAAGCTCCACCACTTTATCATTATCTCTTATCACATTTTCTACATCAGACGGCATAAGTGGGTCAATGATTTGCTTACCACCCCGAGTAGTGATTGTCATACAGTGTCCATCATTTTTCGGATTTTGGACAGTGTTGTTAGGGAGAGTGCCCGGTTGCCGTGTGTTCACAGTCGCAGATAATTGGGCCATTTGCAACTCAAGCTGCTTAATCGATATTGCATGTGTATCGACTTTCTGCCCAATACCCGCTAAATCACTCCTTAACTCTTTAGTGTGCTCATCACTAGCATCGAACCTCCTCATCATTTTGTGCAACATATCCTCAACTCGCGCCATACTACCTCCACCATCCCTAGGAGCAACTTCACGATTTTGAGGAGGAACATAGGGCCCACTCCTATCATTTCTGTTACCATAGTTAGCCCTGTTGAAGTTGTTATCGCGGTTGTAATTTCCATCTCGGACATAATGACCCTCATGGTTATAATTCCCATAGTTTCGACCTTGGTTTCCTTGACCTTGGCGCCAATTCTCCTGATTGGAGCCTTGGGCGTTCGGTCGGAAACCCCCCGTCTGCTCAGCTACCGCATAAGAATCCTCCTCATAGTTATACTCATCATTCGGCGGTGATGGTTTAGACAAGTAGTTCACCGCATTTACCTTTTCTGGACCTCCAGTGACATGTTTTAACACCAACCCAAGCTCAGTTCTTATCTGAGCCATCTCTTCACGAATCTCGTCTGTGGCTGGGTTGTGTGCGAATTGCACTGCAAAGGTGTTTCTTCCAGTATCTGACTTCCTAGTACTCCATCCCTTATTATTTTGGGAGATTTTCTCCAACGTTTCAGCAATCTCGGCATAAGGACACTCTCCATAAGAACCACCCGCTATAGTATCCAATACCACTTTATTATTATCATCCTGCCCCCGATAGAAGTATTCTTTCAGTGATTTATCATCAATGCGGTGATTGGGGACACTTCTCAAGAATGAAGTGAACCTATCCCAAGAACTGCTAACTGACTCTCCCGGTAGTGCCACAAAGTTGTTCACTCTGTCTTTGTGATTTAGTTTCTTAGAGACCGAGTAGTAACGTGCTAAGAAAGCATCCCTCAGTTGATTCCCAGTGAAGATTGAGTTATAAGGGAGCTCAGTAAATCATATAGCAGCCTCTCCCGTCAGTGAAAGAGGAAATACTCTTAGCCCAATTACATCCATGTTCAAATCGGGCCTCCCTACACAACTTTTGCACACTGCCTTTACCTTAGCAATGTGGGCATGTGGATCTTCAGAAGGTAGCCCTGAAAATAAACCTCTGGCAGTGAGCATTTGCATTAGACTACTGGTTACCACAAAAGTGTGGCCGTGTGGTAGAGGAGGCAAGACAAGTGGCCCGTCAGAGTCTGCAATGTTATCATAACCTCTGTACTACTCTTGAGGACGTGGGACAGGGTTTTGTCCCCTTTGTTCATCTTCACCACGATGTTTGGGTAATAATCGACCATGAGCATCAACTGGAGCTGGAATGTCCTGGTTGGGATCATCATCGTTAATATCCAAGTTTCGATTCATATTTCGTAATGTGCGCTCTAATTCGTGGTCGTAGGGAAACAAAGGTTCTCTTCCTCTCCGCGTATTTGGCATACAAGGAAGTTAGTTCTGCAAGAGACAAAAACAACAAATAAAGTAAAATTAGGAAAATATTTACTAAACTTTAGTAATAAGTTTTAAGTTAATCTCAAAGCCACTTTCCCCGGCAGCGGCGCCAAAATTTGATACGCTCAAACTTACTTATCAAATAAGAAGTAAAAGCGGTCGTATCAAGTAGAGAACCCAACTAATGAGGTTAGGGTCGATCCCACAAGGAAAATGGTTCAGACTTAACTTTATTCTATTGTTACTACTATTTAGTCAACTATTTTCCGAGAAAACAAATAACTAAAAGGGGAGTTTTAATTAATAAAAACAATTAACTAAGTTAAAGTAATCAACTAACAGATTTAAGTATTGAAGTTTTAATCAAGTGATGAGATTAACTAGGGCTTAAGTGTTCCCCACAGGCTCCTAACTCGGTAATTCTAACTATAACAATTCTTTCCTAATATCTTGCATGCAAAGTGATAAGTTAGGTATCTCTAAATCCTCGGTCCGGCATCTAGAGAATTTCACTCCGCACCTTGGTCCGGCTACGTGTGTTTCTTTACTAAATCTTATCTTTACCTCATATTAAGCATCGTAATCGATATTTGACGAAGTTGTTACTATGTACCAACCAACACTAGCCTATTAGATAGTATACACTAAATCTACGTTGATAATTCTTTTTCTATTATCTACCTCCTTGGTCCGGCAAGTAGCATTAAGGCGGGTTCTAATGTTGGTCATCCGTTAAAATGACTTCCAAATGAAAGAATTATCAATACATGCAAGACACTATTCAAGACTTGTTATTTCAGCTAGATTTTACCTTGTTATTTACCCATGGTTCCCACAACCCTAGTTATGGAGTTTAGTTACCCATGGTCATATTCACACAATTCATATTGATAATGTAATAATTCATGCACTTACTTTGATGAGAATAAATAAAATCCAGAATTCACTTGATTAATCAACAATAACACCAACAATCGATTCCAGAAAAAGTATATCAAATACCAAAATCAATAGTTCAAACACTAAAACAAGAGTACTGAAAAATATCCAAGAGTCTAACCCCAAAAATGAGTTTTTTCGAACTATTTATAATAAAAACAAAACCTAACAAAAGAAGGATTCTAATTAATGAAAATCTGTCCAAACGCGTCTGAGTCGATGGACCTCGTGATGGACCGTCGTGGGCACGACGGACCGTCATGGCCTCCGTCGTCCAATACTTCACCAACTCTTCTGTTGCTTTCTTCATTACCCTCGACGAACAGGTCTGACGGACCGTTGCAAGCACGATGGTCCGTCGAGGGGCTTCGTTCCACAACACTTTAACTTTTTGGAATTTGGGTACTGGGACTACTCTCTGACAACCACAATGAACAAGCAGGACGGACCGTTGTGACTATGACGGTCTGTCATGAACTTCCGTAGTCCCACACTTTGTAAAACTTCCCCATATTCCTTCAGCAGCTGCTCTTTCTCGCTACGATGCCACCTACGGACCGTCACAGTCACGACGGACCATCGTGGGCTCCGTAGGTGGTCTTTTCTGCAATTTTCTACTCAAAACCTCCGCGTTATCATTTTGACAGATTTCCTGCAAATAAAGAGAAACCTACATCAAAAATCAATACGAAAAGGAATTGGACACCCACTAAACTTAAGGAAAAAGCATTAAAAGTACCGTGAAACCACGGTACATCAGTATACTTTAACTATCTCAACAACGTCAAATCTATCATAACTGAAATAACTAAGTCTGTCCAAGGATCCTACCATATCAATAGGACATATCAGGATCGGTATACCCGATCCACCACTAGGAATTCACCCATAGATGTAGAAACACACACGAGCATATGCAGCGAATCACACTCCAAACCATGTCTGAAATGAAGTAGGTGGTCACCTAAAAATGTACATAACCAAGGTCTGATAACATAAGATACTCTTTCATAGTGAACATATCAAACGGTTATATTTTAGATGACTCCATATCAATTTTTAGTCACCCACAAATAACTAGCCTGATCTCATTACAATCTTATACATACTCGATTTATCAAGCCTCACATACATCTCACAATACTCCATTGAAGTCAACATTCTTAATATCAACAAACATCATAACCACACTATCCATTTACCTACTCTCAAACCATCACTAGTATCAAAGTCTTTTTAGCAAATACATTATAACCTTCAAAATTTTGAACCATGACTCTCTCTCTTTTAATTTAAGCATCACGTGATAAATAAGATTCTCATTCAAGGATGATATCACTTATTTCCAATCTAAAATTACTTTTCCATTGAGGTAAAATAATTGAATCACAGTGTCAACTTCACGCTAATTTTCACATACCATTTTTCAACTACCTATTCAAACCATCATATACCTCATACCAACACTTAAAAAAATTTTAGTCACCCCAATAATCTTATATATTATAAGCTCATAGTCTATACTAACCATCAAATTCCTATGTAACACATCATAACAGTCTACATCGTCCCATCAACAAAGTAGTTTCAATCCCATCAAAATCTTCATTAATCATGTAGAATTGTAGGTCCTTAATGTTGCGTATACATAGGTCACCTACCATAATCTGAACACAAAGGTAAAAATTTGTACAACCTTTAACTCCAAACCAACGATCTATACGAGAGATCTTATTCCTTCACATTTCTTAAATTCTTTTCATGAGGTAAATTTTTAAATACCTTGAACCCTTTAATACACCATACTCTTTTTCTTGTAACTAACTTGTTTACCTATCTAATCATTTCACCAACAACCCATGATTTTTTACCTTATACTTTAAACAAAAAAAATTAAGAGAAATACCTTCTTTGGCCCTTTAATAATCAAAAGTAACATACTCTACGATCCAAACCTGCACATATTCTTTCCAAATATTCAATACTCAATGTGATCGATCTTTTCTTACCTTACCAATTCATACCTTGACAAAACACACTATCACAAACCTAAACTCACCATGAAAAACTTGAATTTTGAATTCAACTGTCTACCCAATCCCTTTATCTATCAACATTAGCTCATACCTTGAAGATTTTTATGAATTCACGTATCTTAGCTTATCATTGATCGCCTCTCCATCGACCTTATCATATGTTTTGCTAAAAATTTAGTTGTACTTACTACCAAACTCAAAACCATAAAAAAAACTTATGAGCAGACTCGAGTTGAGTACACGCCTTTTTTGAGTTTTATCCAATAGTTTTTAACCAATATGATAAACCCGTAAAACCATCAGAATAATCTGAGCAAAATAGATTAAACCACATGTCTTTGAATTCAATTATTCACTCTATCTGAAGATACGACTTTGGCCCTTACAATCTCAATAAATATCCTTGTTCTCGATCGCCTCTTTCTAAAGACTAAACTACACTACACTAATTCTTTTCATTATGACTCTAGCTCTTTTCAATATAATTCAAGCGGTGTCTCAGCACCTCCTATAACTATCCACGCAATCAAGCTACTCACCAAATAATATCAAACCACAACCATAAATGCTCGCAAGTCATCATTACAATACCAAATTCATTTAACCAACAATTTGTATTATATAGTTGCATCTCAATCACAATCCATCACAAACTCTTATTACCATCATGGTTAGCTAGCTCTTGTCATCACCACGAAGTAAATTTTTTATCAATATGACACCTTAAATTCAGTTATACCAACCAAAATTACTCAATCTTATATGTATTTTCTTACTAAAATCTTCAATTACCTTCACACAAGTATACTCTTTGAGACTTCACCATAAATTTTCCACTATGGTATCTATCCATTCCCTTGGACCTTAAGATGAAATTACTGATCCTCATTTGGAATCCCTCATGATACACTTCTCAACTTAACACATTAACACTATATCAATGATCCACCACTAGAGTTTTCCTTACAATATAATGTCTAACTCATTCGTCTTTAATAACAACCTAGTAGGTTTCTCAAATATGAATAAGACATCGAACCTTATTATACGAGCATGTAATACAACTGATAACTATTTATGTAGTAAGTATTCACGCTTAACAGTCAACATAGCCGTTTTCATATACCACTAGTATCACATCGTGAAAGTCCGTCAAATCCACCACTAAAACACATCATACCTATCGAGAAGATTGTACCCAATTAGTCTACACATTCCTGCCCAATGAAGTAACTAACCTACACTATCAAATACGTTCGGTCTCTCGTCCAAAGCGATATGCTTCCTTTCGTAGATCAGGTCAATGACAAGAGTAACGCATTCTCTAACTCTAAACACGTGAGAATTGGTAACATTATAGTAGTTGTATTATGACCCTTTTTGATATACACTCAATCTATGAAAGATTCTAACCTTGATTGGTGGAACATCACCCTCATCATTCACTAAGAAACCGTATATGTTATTTCAACATTACTAACTATAGTTTTCAAAGTAACACTGGTCATTACCTATCCATTCTTTTAATCATTCCACTTCCAATTATCGAACTAATCAAGATATTGCCTATTCCACACAAGTACTAGTCGCTCTATTGGGGCAACTAACATAAAAATAAGCACATTTATAAAATACGTCAAATTATTGTTCAACCTCATCATTTATATGTCCTCAAAATATTTCATCAATTTATCACCAAACTCAATCTATTCAAATCATTATACATTTCAAATCTGACAAATAACCTTCCATAAGTCTATCATTCCACGTTTATAACAAACCTAACATTTAAAACATATACAACACACCAAGTACTCAAATGAGGAACTACGCACGAGTCATCACATAAGCGAAAGTGAATGGAGTGAAGCGATATGAATCAAAATGGGACCAAGTACGCACAATAGAGATTGAAGAAGTGAAGAATTTTTTTCTTAAAAGTCACTATAGCCTCTCGAAGATAAGTACAGACGTCTCCGTACAGATACTCGAGATCTATTTAGACTCGACTTGTACACACGTGAGATCCATGAACATGGGGCACTGATACCATTTTGTCACGACGCAAAAATGGACGTGATGGCACTCGTCTTATCCCACCAAGACAAGTCAGCCTAAAACTGAACAATTACAATAATATGCGAAAAAATTTACAATCAACTTAAAAATACCCCCAAAACCTGGTTTTCACATATACAAGCCTCTAAAGTATTACAATTGATTCAAAAGAAAAACTCAAGTCTCAAATGAACTTGTTTCTATAATAGAACAAGATCATCATTAAGGAGAAAGAAAGTATATTGAGACGACAAACACCCACCTCACAAATCTACAAGAAGCCTCGGAAAAGAAGAGAATGACAAGTACCATAAAAATCCAGGCTCATAACCTACAAAAATTTGTAGAAGCAAGGGGTGAGTACCAAACCACACGGTACTCAGCAAGTAAATCTAAGGGGATGAAATACGGGTACTCCTACCACCCCAACCGAACCTCCACAACTATAATATGCATAAAAACAGCCCAACCTAACAGCTCACAGTTTACATAGCACGTAGCTCAACAACAACACTTAGACAAATTACATATCCTCCACAACAACACTTTAACAAATTACATATTCTCAATAACAAACACTTCAACAAATTACATATCCTCAACAACAACACTTCAACAAATTACATATCCTCAATAACAAGCTCAGTATTCATCAATCATAAGTTCCGCAGAAAGGCATCACAATCTCAACAAAACAAAATATCAAGTTCACTAATGATAAGTATGTGTAATGCAATGGAATGCAATGTCAAGTATAATGATGCATGTCTGACCTAGTGATACACACACCATTGTCTCTCAGTCCGGGACCCATGAGGGACATATCTATCCATGCATCTTTCGCGGCGCACGACATGACCCTCGATAATAGTAACAATCGCAGTGCACGAAACATCCCTCGAAATATAGTATACATCGCGGCATGCAATACGACCCTCGAAATGGTACATCTTCTTTAATTTCTCATTCTTTCTCAATGCACATAACACTTGTCACAACCATGTCTCAGAACAATGCAGAACAATGCAAATGACATGTTCACAAAAATAACGAGGAAATGACCATTTTCATAACATTGCACAATTCACAACAACATCAACAATGATTCAACAAGCCTTTCAAACAATTCTCCATTATCAACACATCACACACAAACAATTATTAACATTGTCTTTTATTACTCTTTGTTTTCATCATTAGAATTAATCAAGGTGGACAAGTCAACCCATCACCAAATCCCATTACTCACAAACATATACCACAAGGAAATACTCGCATTCCATACACTTAACAAAAGTTTAGAAATCCACTTGCCTCAAATAATCAAAAATTCACTCCGGCACTTAAGCCTTCCACTTTCGTTGAGCTCCCAAATAAGTGCAATCTATTCACATAACAATCACAATAAGAGTTTGAACTAACGACACTCATATCACTATGTGTCTAGTTTAGACCCAAAAACTCACTCAAATTCCTAATCAAGTAATTTTTTTTCCAATTAATATAGCAACTCTCATATTTTCCAAATTTCAAATTTAGGATTATGTTTTATTTTCTCCAAACTCATAAATGTAATAGTATTTATATAATACAATTCGCCCAATATGTAATAAAATATACCAATATATCCAAACTTGAATCATAATATTATTCGAAGAACCCACATATCACAACTATTCTCAATTTAATTTAATCTTATAACTTAAATTATAATGTAGTAAGTAATTTGAGAAAACCTATTTTTTTTATTATTATCATTAGTCATCTATCATATAACTTCAACATCTCCCAATGATTAACTTGTCCAATCATCCCGTAATCATTATTCAATTGATTACTCCTATTAATCACTTAACAATATTCCCAAGTCCAAAGATAAGGTTATCTGATTTCAATTTTTATTTTTAATTCACAATTAGTTTCTCTTTTACAACCAATCACCTTTTGATAATCTATCTAAATAATAATAATAATAATGGACAATCCATATAAACAATACAAGATTAGTGGATTAGTGAATGACTTACCTTATTCATTCTCGACCTTGTTTCTCCAGTGGGTTATTAGCCGTCATCGGCTTGTGTTATCAATAATAATAATAAAAATACATCTTTTAACTTACTCCAATAAATAGGTCAAGTGGATATTTTAAAATAAATGATCACTTTAGTTCATTAACTATCAATTAAATTAAATATTTTACCCATCAACTAATTATCTAAAGTTAAACGAATAGTTCAAAATTTCCAAAAATGACCTTCTGGGTCATTACAGGGGTTGAGGTTAATTAATTCGTGAAATTTTAATTTGTTATATTTTTCTTATAATTCTTTTTTTCATTTTCAGTGTGTTTTATCTTGTCCCGCATCGTCCTATACATGAACTTCTCTCGTGTAAATTTTTGAGTATATTTTTTTTAATTAAATTGATATTAAAAATAAAATTTATATAAAAAAATCTTTTTTCATTAAGTTATATTAATTTAATAAGTTTAAAGGTCAATTAGGAAGGAAATTGTATTACTTTTTACTAAACCATTTTTATTTAATATCTTGAATATTTTAGCAACTTAAAGAAATTATCTTAATAAATAATATTTTATCACCTTATAATACGTAAAAAGTGAAAATTATGTTTGAATCGCATAAAGTCGTATAGGCCCACAGCCCACACTATCACTCAAGATTTTATAAAATCCACTTCAACTTGCTCCGTATCTCACTCCTCCCCATAACCTTAAAATCGCCCCATCCGCCTAATCTTAAATCGTCCCACACCGTATCCACGCCACTCTATTGTCATCCAAAATTATTATTGGTGATTTTTCACTTTGGTGTCACTTTCTTAGATTCGATTAATTTGTATATGTATTCAAAAATTTATTTCACCATAGAAATAAAACAGCCCCTCCCTACTTTTCAATTTCAAAATTACCAATTAAAGATGGAAGTAAGACTAGTCAACTATAGTGTAACTTGTGAGATAAAAATTAATGACCAATATCATTTTGTCGTTGTTACAGTGATATTTCTTTTTCGTTTTATATTATGGGTTCAATATACTTATTTAGGAGTTTTTAGACAAATAGACATATGATTAGTTCAAAATAAATTTTGTATTTTTCTTTTCTATCTTTTTTCTTTGAATTAATTATGATGATATGAAAGTTAAGCGGCAAAATATATTAATGAATGTTTACAACTAGGAAGAAAAGAAAGACATTTTTAGTCATCTCCAAATGAGTGACCAATTATATTTAGAGCCTGTTTTGGCATTATAATTACAAATAACTTATTTTTTGGAAGGACTTTTTTAAAATGACTTTTCAAAAAAGTGTTTTGAGAAATAATAGCTTGTGTTTGGTTAATTTATTTGACAAGCGTATTTGAAAAGTAGATTGAGTTTGGTTAATCATTTTAAAAAAGTGTTTTTAAAAGTCAATTACTAAAAAGGACGAGTACTAATTCCCGTTTAATATTAAAATTATTTATAGAGAAAAAATCATTTTAAATATCTATTATAAAATTTTGAATTAATTTTTATTTTTACTAAATTAATATGTTAAACACATTAAAAAAAAATTGAACTAAAAGTACATATTCACATTTTCAATCAACATTAATTATAAATAAATAAAAAATTAATTAAATAATAATATAATATTAACATAATAATTTAAATATAATTATTAAGCAAAGTAAAATTAAAAATTATTTCACAAATTAAATCACTACATATGAAAATTTACCATAAAAATAAATAAATAAATATAAAAAATATATTGATAAATATGTATATAGCGCAATGATGGTTTGGTCTTATAAAAAAATAATGTTTTGCTTATGCTTCCATTTTTTAAGAAGCATAAATTTTTAGATTCTTTTCAATAATAGAAAATTATTTCTTTTTATAATTAAAAGCAATTTTACACGTAAGTCAAACATCTTAATAGTTATTTGAGTAGCAGTGAAACAATTAGTAAAAGATAATGAGGATAATATGTTATCGTGGTCGTTGTACCATTTTTTCTAGAAACACAAATTTAAATTTCGATGTGATCAACTCTTTTAGGATAAAAAAGGTGTACAGTTATCACCTAACGGATTAAGGTGTATAAGGTCATTCTAAACTCTATTTTACTAATCCATATAACTAAAGTCTAGCGTAAGGATTTGAATTTTATATATATATATATATATATATATATATATATATATATATAGTGTTAAGGTCTTTTGAGGTCTATAGTTGTAGGTCCTATGAAATACATTTATTACATAAAGAATTAAGCTATATGCAAGGGTCATTAATTTATTAAGCTAAAAAATGATTACGTGATAAATAAATAAATAAATAAAAATTATCCAAGAGGTGAATAAACTAAGAGAATTTTTTAATCTAATCTAGGTAGCGTGCTTTATCAAAAATATCAGATTTAAATTAAAATTTGATCAAAAAAAAATAATATTGTTTCCCTTCTTAGATGCCTTAATATTTATGAAAATATATTAGCTATAACAAAAAAAAAAAATACTAGTTCGTTGTTCACCTGCTATGTCTACTATGTAGATATATTAAACGATAAATTATGATAAGAATGACATACAAAATTATTTGCTAAGTGACAAATTCTTACAAAGTTTCTAAGCCATTACGTAAGAAGAAAGAGTGTAGATGATACCTCCTCAATATACCTACGTGTTTGTAAGTTTTGACCAAAGTAAGTCATTATTAAAATTAATTTATCAAAATAATATATATTTTTGAAATTTTACAAAATTAGTATAAACGTGGTTCTCAGTAACGTTTTAGATAATATTTTATTCAAAAAAATTCAATAACTAAAAGACAAAAACCTGACATAAAACATTATTGTCAATAACGTTTTATATTTCGTTGCTCTGAGGCGTGTTTTACAACTAAAACGTGACTCACAATAACGTTTCTCTGGAATGATTAAAAATTAAAATTCAATGTCGTACATTTCTCATTCAACTTTATATATAAATTTCTCTTATCTTCTCTTTTCATACATAGATAATATTTTTGCAAGAAAAAAGAGAGCAAGGAGGGATTTTCTACGATAGCAATTAATTTTTTTTTTAATAGTCTTGCTTACTTATTGCATTAATAATATTAATTCAATAACTTCTTTATTGATATTCTAATATTTAATAATCATAAGAAACCGATTGGTCTAATATTTGGAAGGGATGATTACCTAGGCTAGAAGACGATCTCTCATATGATTTAATCACAAATTTTAAAATTGAAATGATACAAGACAAGCTCCAATTTGTTCAAAGTCTTTCTCACGTTTTTGCTGTAAAACGTTCTTCAGAGTAACGAATTATAAAACGTTACTGACAATAATATTTTATGTCTATTTACTCTGTCAGATTTTTGTCTTTTTATTATTGAATTTTTTTGGATAAAATATTACCTAAAACATTACTAAGAACCATGTTTATACTAATTTTATAAAATTTTAAAAAAACGTATTATCTTGATAAATTGATTTTAGTAATAGCCTACTTTGATAAAAAAAATTCTGCATGTTTGCTATTATAGACGGCACATGTCTAATGAAAATTCATAACACATTGTGAAGACTTGCCATGTCACCACTCTACCTAGGCGCCACGTGAAATAAAGTTTCCTTAGAGGTGGATTTTCTTGAAAACATATGTATTTCACGAGTAAAAAGATATTAATTGGTGTTAGACAAAGAAATTATATTATGGTCAAATCTTACCTTGGAGGAAGTTAATTTCTTGAGAACTTCTCTTCTAGGGTAAATATTTGAACAAGAAATGTGAAGTACGTCTTTGAGGAGTTATTAAGAATCTTTTGATGCATGCTATCGCGCCGAAAACGTGTCAAGCACTTAGCCAGGTAGCAAGAAGGCAATAGCCACTGCCTCAGCGCGATATCGCGCAGAAAATGCCTCTGACACGCAACTGATGCGTGGCTTGATAGTGTACATTAAAATGGGCATAACTTCGTGTACAAATATTAGATAGATGAAAGGTTTAATGTGTTAGAAAGAAGATTCAAGTACCTTTAATTCGATAGGTGTTTGACAAAGACTCAAACACATTTAATTTAGAGGTTATGATCTACATAAGTCTTAATAATATAGCAATACAAACATTTAAAATTTACCCTTGCATTAATTAATGTGAAAAACTTAGTCGGCGGACAGATTTTGAACTCCATTTAGTACTAGAGGTCCCTTATGACCTTAAACCACATTCGGTACACTTCATACACTTGAGAATGGACCTTAGCACATATATACAAATAATAGATCTCCCTATCCAAGCTAATACACATAAAACAAGTGGTTAGGATCCTTAACGTAGAATTTGTGAGGTGTTACACATGCAACGAAAGAAGGAAGAACTAGAGAGTTATTCTATGGTAATCGATATTGTTCTAGGGTTTATTATTGAGTTGTAGTAACTGCTGACGTAAATAGCAATGTAAGTGAGATTTGCAACAAAAAATGAATTTAACTTCTTCGATAGCACTTAGAACAATTAGAGATAATGAACTATTGAATTTGAGATACTAGAGATAGTTCCTTAAATTATAGAGTTATAATTTGAAATCGCTCTTTAAAGTTTTGTAAAATTTAATTGCTAAAATTCAAATCTTGATTTTTATTTTCTTGAACAAAAAAGTATACCACGAAAATTTAGTAAATCCTTTACTATACCGTTAGTCATACTCAACCTAACCATTGGACCAAGAGTTGGCACGATTTCCTTCTCGAGACCTAGTAACTAGTTAAGTTGCAAAAGCAAAAGCTACATATGAAGATTTGGAAGAAAAAAAAAATTAGCATTCAAATTTCCCAAACAAAAAAAACTATTCCCTCCATTTTAATTTGCTTTTCTAGTTTTGAGAGACTTGACAAAGAATTTAAGTAAGAAAAATTTTAGAATCTTGTGATCTGAAACTACCAAAATGTCTTTTAATCTTGTGTCTCGTTATATGTCGAGACACATTCAAAGCACCAAACCACATATTTGAGTCCTAAAAGATATATCCTCAAAATATCCATTCTAGAATCTAATTCACCAAAAAGAAAAAATGAAGAAAGAGAGATTTCCTTCCATAATTTTTTTTAAACTTTGATCACTTGAGAAAGTGAGGACTAATCAATCCAGCGATCTCAAGGAATCCAACCCGATCTCTACCTCCGAAAATCTTCTTCAACTTGTCATCACAGATTATCACCTTCTTGTCCTCCGGATCCTACAAAGATAATCCACAATACAAACACGATACGTTATATACTGGGTCTAAGCAACAACATTTTGGAGGGTCTAAGCAACTTAAAACCTGACTATGTTCTGGTGAACAGTTTGACAATCCAAATATGGAAACAAATATCATTAAGATTTGCAGATAGATTACTCAACAACTGTGTTAAATATCAAGGTTGAAGTTTGCACAAAGGACAT
Source organism: Solanum sitiens (assembly GCA_016801875.1). Taxonomy (NCBI): domain Eukaryota; kingdom Viridiplantae; phylum Streptophyta; class Magnoliopsida; order Solanales; family Solanaceae; genus Solanum; species Solanum sitiens. Next base: position 2,180,282 of record JABWTJ010000014.1, on the reverse strand, counting down.
AGTCACACAGCATCACCAAGATTCGGTTTAAGAGGGAAGTAGAAATAGATAATAAACAGATACAGAATAATAAGCTTGGCACTTTCTTGATTAGGGGAAGTTGACTGCACAAATGATCCAGGCATCATGCTCAATTCAAAACGGTTATTGAATGAACCCAATGCATAATAAACAGACAGGTTCACATGAAACAGAACATAGCCTCTCTTTGTTTAACCAACCCAACACCATTAATGACAAATTGAGACGTCACTTTCATCTTTTCATATACCGTGCATATCATTTGGATACCGACATACAAAAAGAGAGAGAGAGAGAGATTATGAACATAACTATTGTCTTGTCTCAGGCAAACTAAGCTCTGGGCTAGAAAGAAAAGAGCTACAAATTCATAAACAGTTAAAAGCCAGTGATTCATCCTTAGCAAGTACAGAACGAAACGTAAATGATGCAGACATTATCATTTAGGAAAATATAACCATACAACATGCATGTTACTGAATCAAGGGACAGAATTACCGATGCCAATTACACTAAAGTAAAAAAACGAGTTACTATGATTCTACTTGAGATTGAGAAGATGCATATCACATATTCATGCAATAACCAACTTCGGAAGACTCATTTCATAAGCACCAACACAAATTAAAAGAGGTTAACAAATCACGCGAGTGAGCATTTAACAAATAAGCCATAGCAGAAGTACGATATATGCAGTTACATGAAAAATACAAATGAAAAGAACATCACGGGCACAATCCGCGTCAACCCCAAGAGATAATCAACATACCATTTGGGTATCCCTCTTATGTGTGAACCTAGCCTGGGCTCAGATTTTGTTAATGATGTGTCCGAATTATTCAAAATTTACATAACAGACCCCAATCAAAAACTAAGAAGCTTCTCATTCTTTCTAAGTGTCAAGGAAGCATAATCAAATAAAATCCCCATAGGCTACTGCTAACCACCAGAACGAAATAATTTACAGCACATATGTTCCGAATAAAAGCCAAAAGAAGCCCATTAATGCAACAATAACAAGAAGATATATACATATCAAATTATCGATCATTCAATCAACTACAGTCAACCCAAAACTTGTACCAGTCAATTATATTAGATCCACTCTAACTGGACACCGTTCATTCCAATACTGATAAAAAAAAGTCTCATTTTGTACAAGGACCGATTTGAAATTGTTATATCTCCCGGCACACTACTTTCCTGTATATTTATCTTTCAAATTGTTGGGTTAAGATGTAAAACATTATGTTCAGTTTATCCAAATATTATATTTATTAAAACAATACAATACGATATAATCATCCAAAATCAGAGTGTAATAGGTATACCTGAAGGTTGTGTTGCTTGATGTGAGCCCAAATGAACTTGAGTGCTTGAGTACGAGGAATCTCCGGAAGTCCGCCGAGGAAGGCCTGCATTTCCGGCGAAACTCGACCTGGTTTCATTATGCCTCTTGGTTCCCTCTTCTTTGTCTCCGTTGTAGCTGCCTTCGCAGAGCCGGCGAATGTCGCCATCCGCAGATTACCGGCAAGCCTTACAGAAGAAGACGACGACGACGACTTCAAAAATAAGGCCGTTCGTACAGTAGAGAAAGCTGAGAAAAGTCCTGAAGACACCGCCATTTTTGCTTGTTTTCTGAAACTGTGGCTTTTGGGGGTTTGCAGAGAGGAGTGAGCTCTTCAAAATTGAAAATGGGGGTTTTCTTTTTGAGAGCGGATAAGAGAGGCCAAGGGTTTTCAAAATCTCAACTGTGGAAAAAATAGATGAAAAAAGAATACATGTTCATAAATTACGGTATACATTGATACCCTCGTTAACAAAATATTATTTATATATGTTAGAAAAATGACAGAAATTTCATCATCTAGTTCTCTTATTATCATTTATTTCCTATTAGTTTTATAGATTTTTAAAAAAAAATTATTTTTGCGCATCAGATTAATGTATCTTGCGCATCAGATTAGTATATCATATATAAAATATAATGTATCTTACTTAACGATTAATATATCTCGCGCATCAGATTAATGTATCAATGCTTATATTATTGTATTAGTTTGAGGGATTTCTGTAATTATAAACTTATAAGAGACAAATGATCCTTAAAAGAATGTAATTTATGTGTTTTGCCCTATATGTTTTATCACACTATTTCTATTAATTGATACTTAGTATTAACTGTTGAAAAATAATTGAAGAATAGTATTTAATGTTAAAGGTAAAACATGAAAAAAAAAATATTATATGTCAAAAGTGATAAATAAAATAAAAATCTATTTTAGAAAAGAAATAAGTAGTAACATTATTCTATATAGGAAAAAGGGTCAAAAATATCCCCAACTTTGATTTATTGTTTAATTTACCCTCGTCGTTAAAATGAAGTTAATTTTACCCCTCCCGTCACTAATTTCACCAAATTTACCTCCTATTAGACGGATTGACCCAAATTGACCCGAATTTTTAAAAAAAAAAAACATAATTCCTTATTTTAACCCAATAACCCAACCCATTTAAAATAACCCATCCCCATTCTCCAACATCTCCTTTACCCATTTACCCATTTACCCAAGTTTCCTCATTCTCTCCCAAGAACAGATTGATATGAGTTGAAGAAAAGACAACCTAGTTTCTCCATCAGAATTCGTACTAATCGTTGTTAAGGTATCGAATTGAACAAATCTTCGATAATTGTCTTTCTATAACACTTAGTTATTGATTACGACTTAGGGTTTGTCTCTAAATTTATGGTTTGTTGTTTACCTTTTTACCTGTAAGTGTTACAATCTGTAAGTGTTTACATTGTTTAGTACTAATTATTTCATGCTTTTTTTTTCCAGTGAATGAATCATTTGAAAGGGTAGCAAGTTTTGGTTTACAATCGAAAATGATAATCAATTTGATGACATATTATAACATGAGTGCTGCAACTGAAACTAGTATTCTTGGACTATGGAATGCACTTTCAAATGTATTGGCTCTTTTTGGAGCAATTACTGCTGATTTTTACTTGGGTCGGTATAGGGCTGTTGCCTATGGATTCATCTCCACTCTTATTGTGAGTATTTTGATGTCAATCTGTTAACTAGATTAAATTACGAAGATAATATCTTAGATTGTCAGTCCACCTTGATTTTTAACTCAAAAGTATGGACAGGGAATGATAATTCTATGGCTCACAGCGATGATTCCACAACTCAAGTCTTCACAGTGCTCTGAGATCCATCATGTTTGTAATGGACCAACAACACTCCAACTTGTTGTTCTGTTTTCATCTTTTGGATTTATGTCAATTGAGCTGGTTTTGTTAGACCTTGTTCTATAATATTTGGTGCTGATCAATTGGAAAATAAAAAGAACCCCGAGAACCAGAGGATTCTTGAAAGCTATTTCAATTGGTACTATGCTAGCTCAGGGATTTTAACGATTCTTGCAGTTACTCTTATGTGGAGAATGGGATGAGTTATTTTAAATGGGGGTGGATTATTTTAAATGGTGTTGGGTTATTGGATTAAAATAAGAAATTAGTTTTTTTTAAAAAAAATTGAGTCAATTTGGGTCAATCCATCTAATGGAGGGTAAATTTGGTGATGTTAATAACATGAGGGTAAAACTAACTTTATTTTAACAATAAAAGTAAATTTAAACAATAAATCAAAGTTGGAATATTTTTGACCCTATTCCATTCTAGATATATAAAGCAGAAACATTGGCCAGCTGATGGTGGCATAGCTAGAAAGTCAGCATTTCAATTTTCCTTTTTTTCTCATTTTCTTTTTGTACTTTGTACTAATTATTTCTATCTAAATTATATTATTAAATAAATAGTAACCAAACCCACAAATACTTCTTTTTCTAAAACGGCTATCCTCACTAATTATACCATTTACTTTTCCAAAACGGCTGCTTCCACGATCTTCCAATTATTTTGACAATTCAAGAAGTCATTTCACACATGTATTATATATGGGAGCATTTTTTTTCTTTTCAATTTTTTTCCCATGTAATCTAAGTCCAAGTGGATTATGTATATGTATTTATATAGTTCTTATAATTGTTTATTACATGTATTTTCATTGTATGAATTTTATTTTGATTTGTAATTTAATAATTTTTCTACATTGCTCTGTCAAAATATGTTTATAGATGGTCATTTAATATGATCACCACATATCTTTCCAACTGTTACAAATATATTACTGGAGGATTGAATTCAAGTAATGTTAAATTATGGGAGGAAATTGCTTTTGACGTTCGATGAGATGGTCATAGAAAAATCATGTGAGCTGCTTCAAAAAGATTGCCGCAAAAAGTGTATCTTTATAAGGTATGACTGCTTTGAATTTGATGACCCTATTAGAGGTTTGATTAGGAACATGAAAAGATGATAGAGCATATTATCTATGTAAGTGTAAAGGCATCCATCAAATTATGATAAAATTTTAGGTGTTTTAGTACATGTTTTAGTAGGTCATTATATTGGTGGTGCAACTGCTACTTATTTGTGAATACATTTGATGCAGGAAGTTCTAGCATTTTTTAGAGCGGACGCAATTCATTTGCTTTTTTTTATTATTTGTTTGTCTTGTATTTTTTTAATCTATTTCACAGAAAAAATGTCACTTTCCCTTTTTGCTACACTATATATATCTTTAATTAAATATTAGGGAAAATGCAAAGTACCCCCTCAACCTATGTCCGAAATTCCAGAGACACACTTATACTATACTAAGGTCCTATTACCCCCCTGAACTTATTTTATAAGTAATTTTCTACCCCTTTTCGGCCTACGTGGCACTAGCTTGAAAAAAAAATCAACCAGCGTTGAGCCAACAAGATAGTGCCACGTAGGCCAAAAAGGGGTAGAAAATTATTAATAAAATAAGTTTAGGGGGTAATAGATTGAAGGGATACTTGTGCATTATCCCTAAATATTATAAAATTAAAAAAATAACTTTCTTAAAATTTCTTATCGTATCAAAACAAGACAATCAATTTGAAATGAAAGGTGTAGATGAAAGGAAAATATGGAAAGGTGATGCCTTTATATATTAACCCGAAGACATTTTCAAGTCTAATTTTGTGATTAGTTGATGACAGATACATTTTTGTAAATTTTTTTTTAGGTTATGAGTTTTTTTAATTAAAAGAATAAAGATTTTTATAGTGCAAAAAGAAACAGAAAAGAAGAGGAAGCAGATGACGGTGGAGTTGAAAAAAATAGAAAAACAATACTCTTACACGGATGAGCTTAAATATCTACCCTTTGAAAATTTCTTATGAGATATCATAATGCCTTAGGTTTGATGTATTATAATTTTCTAGCTTTTTAAGTCATTCCTGATTGTTTATTAATACTTTTTATGTTTTACTTAAAAGTAGATTTTATTAGTTTTTTTATATTACAATACCTACAAGTTTATTTTGTGGTTTTGATCTTTTATAGACAAGTTTAATTTGCTTTATGAGCAAGTTAAAAACTTATATTTGTTTATATATTTGACCTATAATTTTACACCCAACAAATTTAGGGATCTGTTTATATATTTGGCTAACAAATTTAGGGATCTATTTATATATTTGGTCTATAATTTTACACCTTATCAGAATTTTCTCATCATAAATTTTTATTTGATCACAATTCACAAGTGAAAAAATATGAAATACATAAGGAGAACATGTTCTTACCTAACTGGGGAGAAAGTGACAAATTTGACGATGAATTTTAAATCCTTATATTTTATTTATTTTATTTTGAAAATATTTTCCTTTCTGATTTTAATTTTTATTCTACTAACATGTGTATTCTCATTTTTCAATAAAAATATTTTGTGTTCTTACCTAATCGGGGAGAAGGTAAAAGGATTGAAATTTTTGTAAAACTATTTATTGGATGATTTCAACATCGATTATCACTAAGAAGGTAAAATAAAATAAATTATTTTACAAAATATATAATTTATTTTGATAAAGAATACACTATCCTTATTTTAAAAATATTAAATTTATTAAGTGTTATTTTCTCTCATCATCTTAAAATACTCTCCATAATATAATTTAAATATATGATAATTTAATTAAAATTGATTAGACACGAAATATTGATTCCTTTACGATCGCACGTAGCACGGTCAAGTTCCCTAGTTTGAGAAATAAAAAAAAGGTAAATTAATTATATTAGGATACACTTTATTTGTTAAAATATTGTCATTCCAACATTTTAAACAAATATTTTAAAGTGTTGTTATTTTGATTAAATATATAAGGTATTATGACTTAATTGTTAATTTTCCTTTTGTTTAATCACCAAACCTATTTCCGTCCCTAATTATTTGTCCACTTTTTCTTTATAGTTCTCCCTAATTACTTGTCCATTTTGACAAATCAAGAAAGGACAATATTGTTTTACCTATTATACCCTCAATTAAATTTACTTTGAAAAATGTAGAAGTTTCCATCCACTTCATAATTAATAAAAGTAAAATGGTAAACTCATTACGTCATTAATTATTTTCTAAATAGGTGTGTCAATTCAAAAGTGGACAAATAAAAAGGGACGGAGGGAGTAGTATTTTGGTTTTAAAATGTAACACACTACAATAAAAATAACTTTTAGCGGCAATAAATATAGACATTAATAAAGAGTGATAAAGTCTTTACCGACATTAGTTAAGTGTCATTGGAACCAATGTCGCTAAAGACATTAGGGACATATACAAAGTGCTAATTGCCGCTGAAAATACATATTTAACGGCAATTAATCAGTTTTGATGTAGTCACAATACGTCGTATCCGCACATGATAGTGAAATACAGTGTATCAACTCGCATGATAAGTGTAATTGCACGTATACAATGTTTTTATAGCGAAATATATTGTATCCACACACACATAATAATAATAATAATAATAATAATAATAATAATAATAATAATAATAATAATAATCGAAAAAATGTATCCTCACACTTAATAAGTGTATCAACGCATATATAATATATGTATTCGCTTGGATAATAAGGAGCTATTTGGATTGACTTCTTTTAAATGACTTATAAGTTAAAAGTAAAAAAAAAATAAAATTGTGTGTACATTTTTAGTTTAAAAAAGTACTTTTATGCAGCTTTCATACTATCCAAACATTTTCAAAATAAGGAAATACTAACTTAAAGGTTAAAAATTACTAAAAATAAGTCAATCCAAATACCCAAGTGTATCCGCTATAAAATCCTAAATTATCCGCTGTAAAATCCTAAATTATCGCTTTATTATAAAGTTTTTTTAAAAATACCGCTATTTATGATAAATATAGACTTCTTATCTCTTGTTTTACAAAACAATAACAAATAAAGAGTTATATACATAAATTTCCAGAGAATATGATCAAAATTGTCCTTCATGTATAGGGTTTGAATTATTTTGATCCTTTATCTATACCATCTTATCTAAATAGTCCTTAAAGTATACATTAAAAGTATCATTTTGGTCCTAACCCTAAAAACTAACTAAAAACATAAAAGAAAATTGTTAAGTTTAATTGTGGGTTCCACACTCTTCTTCCTCCCTCTTGCTTCGCCTTTACTTCTCCTTCATGTTTCACCTTGTTTAACATCTACAAACTTATATTCAGCAAAAACGAAAATCCATAACAAATCAAAAATAGAAAGTGCAAAAATGGAAATAGGATCATCATTTTTATACCTGGTAAATTTTGACGATGTGTATAAAAGATGTCATCATCCTCATCAACAGTTAAAATGAACTCATCCATAAAAGGATGGAAATTCCGGTCACTACCTTCAACTTTTTCATGTAAGTGCCAAATAATCTCTTGTTTAGTAGGATCAAATTTTACACCTCTTGGCAATCCTGGCCAATCATGGCTGACCTGGAAAGACCAACTTAAATGTTTCGGTTAAAGGTACCATGGAATCTGTTTATTGTCGTCCCTTTCATGGAGGGAAAAGGGGATCTTGACAACTTTTCAAGGAAGCTAATTACAATCAATTACAAATTATCACTTTCATTGACGAATATGAGAGGATTTTTGGAGCAGAAATCGTAGAAGAAATGACAAAAAAAGAACATGAAGGAGAAGCAATGGCGAAGAAAGAGGGAGGAAGAAGAGCGTCGGACCCACAGTTAAACTTAAAAGTTTTTTATATGTTTACAGTTAGTTTTTAGGCTAGGACCAAAATGATACATTTCATGCATACATTAAGGACTATTTAGAAGGATTATATAGATAAAGGATCAAAATAATTCAAACCCTATACATGAAGGACTATTTTTATAATTTTCTCTAAATTTCCTAATGACTTGTACATGTATTACTAATGTTAGATTTAAAATTGTCAACAAACGTCGTATTGATTTTATGGAAAAAAATACCTATCTACACATCCTTAATTACTATATTTAATATTATTTCCTACCATTTCAAAATATTGTAAAAGTTTCTTTTTTCCTCCAAAGTCCCACTCATCCGAATACATTACTTCTCAACTCCAAAATGCACATTTCTCTCTTCCTATTTTCACTCATTCAATCGTTTTCTATTTTCACTCCTTCAATCTGAATAGTTACTTCATTCATTACAATTTCGAATTTTATTTTTTTTCTTTCTGCAGCCAATCGATTTCAACTTCCTCAATAGGTAGTTTTTCTTTTTCTCCAACTTATCATTTTTTATTCCAATTTTTTTAATTCTTCATCCTTCAAAGTCCTGATACATATGGATGATGCTCCTTCTTTTAGTATTGGAATTATCCAGTTAACCTCACCTAATATTGATTATCCAATTTAGTCGAAGAAGGATGCATCTTCGACTTCAAAATCGATTAGAGAAAAATATCAAAAAGGAGAAAAAGGTCGAGCTGTTGGTAGCTCCGGTAAGGGCTTTAGGTCGAGATCCATGTGTGACACCATTGTTGAAAGTGAAAAGAAGTCGCAAGAGTTGATACAGAGCAAAGGAGAAAGAGTAGAGGAATTTCTTCATCATTATTTTCAATCTTTTTTTTCTAATACCTATGAGTTATGATTTTTAATGTATCTAGAAGTTTCTGTTTCTTAAATTAATGCATAATACTTCAGTTTCAGCATTATGATACATTACAATTTCATCATGCACAATGTATCATATTTAAATATTAGTTTTGATACATAACCTTGATTTATGAAAACATATTAATATGTATCATGTTCATAGTTATGTATTTAGTACATAACTATTACAAATTTCGTTCCCTTTTACTATTAGATAAATACACCCAAACTTATTCAACCAGAAATTTATGTATATACAGACATTATCAAATATTACTGTGGATACATAACACTAATATTTTTATAAGAATATCAGTTTGTATCATGTTAATAGTTATGTATATACATGGCATCGATAGAGTAGTTGGATAAAAAAAATTTTAATTGTTAATCTTTTACTGATACATATGAGTTCTGGTCTATTTTAATATTTAAATCTGTGTGTCTCATGCCTTTAATTATTTATGTGATACATAATTGTTACAAATTGTATAATCTACCATGTATTAGTTATTGTTATGTATTTGCATTCGTTAATTTTTGTTCAGACTTATTCAAATTGGAAGGTGATATATTTGTACACATTACTCAATAAATACACTTGATACATAAACCATAATGTTCTATAGCTAAACAATTGTGTATCAAATTAATTGATATATCCGACGAATTGCGTTTTGCCATAGAGATTTTTTAAACAATTTTCAAACATTATTACATAGTACATGTATCATATACATATCAACTCATCATCGTGTTATGTATCTCACACACAAATGTTCTATTGAGAACAATTGCATGTATAATGTATAGTTTATAAAATATTGTTGTGGACACATCAACCATAATGTTTCTATAAGAATGTTAGTTTGTATCGTATTAATAGTTATGTATATGACATGACATTGATAGAGTAATCGTTTGATTCTTTTTAATTTTTTGTTGTTAATCTTTTTCTGACACATATGAATTCTGGTTTATTTTAATATCTAAATTTATGTGTCGCGCGCCTTTAATTATTTATATGATACATAATTATTACGAATTGTATAATCTACCATGTTCAGTCGTTGTTATGTTTCTACAATCTTTAATTTTGTTCAGACTTATTCAAATTAGAAGGTTATATATCTATACACATTATTCAATAAATACACTTGATACGTAAATCATAATGTTCTATAAGTAAAATATTGTGTATCAAATTAATTGATATGTACATGATACATAATAAATATCAAATTCAACAGTTTCAAATTTTATTACATATTACACGTATAAAATACATATCATCACTGTGTTATGTATTACACACAAAAATGTATTGAGAACAATTACATGTATAATTCATCTTTTATAAAATACAATATTTTTTAGGATAAAATAAGATAATGTGTTATGCACTAACTTTTAGGCATGATACATAAAATCAAATTTGTACTAAATGTATATATACATAGTAACTATCACACAATAATGTATCGATCTCAAATCAAACCTCTTATGGACAATAATTATTTATTGAATATATAATTAAAGTACTCATCAATTTAAACAAGATACATAAATAGTAATGTATTGATAAAGTTATCCATTTTGAAAACACAATTTCAAAAATGATTACACAACATTATAAAAGATATGAATGATTCATCAAATTTATGTATATCTTCAACCTTTTTGTTAGTTGTATCAACACAGAGCGGATGCATCAAAAATTCAGGACCTTGTTTCTTTACCTCAACGATGTATCACATCTCCAATTTTTTTCTCAACTCATCGATCTCTAATTCAGTTGTGATTGTTGATTTGAGATTCACAAATTCAATATTTTGACCAACAACAATTCTATTACTTTTGTATCGTTCTTTCCTAGATTTCAGAATGTCTCAACAAGATCGATAGATTCATGTTGTATTAGCACAATTTATTGAAAATTTTGATTCAAAATTTGGGATTTTTTTATAAAAAGATGAGAAAAAGAATTTTGAATTTTGAATTATGCTCCTGTAACAATTTTCCAAGGATTAAATCCCATTGCCATTTTTTTTATATATATATAAATATATATATATATATATATATATATATATATATATATATATATATATATATATATATATATATTTAGGTTCTTTCTCATCTCATCGATCTCCAAAATAGCTGTAATGGCGGATTTGAAATTCACAAAGAAATTGTTCATTCAAGAATATTTAATCACTTTTGTATCATTTATAACTCACATCGCTTTTCAAAATGCCTGACTATCTCAACAAAATATATATATTCATCTATACTATTTTTGACTTTTTTGAATTTGCTACGATTTGGGAGAGATTTGAGAGAAGATATTTTGAAATTTGAATTACTTGATGAAGATGTTACGATTTGAAAGAGATTGACATCAATTTGATTTGGATAATTTGAGGAACTAACATTTACTTTTATATTTAATTTCCTTTTTAATCTCAACAGACAAGTTGTCTAATGCATCAACAGTTATATATCCAGATAAATGAAATGTATCGGATGACACAAATTTGAATGGATTTTGTAAATTTAAAAACTGTAAAGATAGAATGTAATTTGCTCCTTGCATTATAGGATTCCTAATTTATTTATTTTTACTAATTTTATACCTAAAACTTATTTTCTATCATGTATAAATGATATAAAACTAACACATACTAAATAATTTATGTGAAAATTTTATTAATAACATTTATAAGACTAATAATTTTAAGCTATGACATAAAATGATTTTTTCAGATGTAACAATTTGTAAAATTATTTTTTTAAGTACTTGGGAAAAATCAATTTTGAAAAAAAAAGAAGATAAAAAAGGATAAAACAAATGATTTTGAAAAAAAAAAGAAGATAAAAAATGGATAAAGGTGTATTAATTTATTTTGAGTTCATTTATGACAATTGTTTATTGGCATAAATTTAGGAGATCCAAACAAATTAGGAGTATATATTTTTTTCTTATTTCACTAAAATCAGTTAATATTAATTAAAAAAAATCAGATTTTATTCATTTTGTTCAATGTTTCTCTCTTCATTTTTTTTTTCCAGAATTTGGCGTCATCACTCACCAGTAGCTCCAATTTTTTTGGATAAAAAATCTTTATTTTGTCGTAAACATGATGGTAGATGTGACCTTTCTAGTTAGTATTCTTTACGATTTATTGTTTATATTTGTATATTACTGAAACATAAAAAAGAATACAATGAAACTATAGATGACATTTTCTGATTTTGTTTATATATACAAGATTTAAGTTGTTATATTTTTTGTATGAACATTATTTTGTTCGCAATACGTAATTATTTTTGTGAACTGTAGTTAATGTTGATACGATTGTGTCTTTTTTTTGTGTGTGTTATTTTGTATACTGTTTATGTCATGAATTTGTGCGATATTGGATTAATATCTGAATGATTTGACTATAAGTGTATGAAATATTAATAGTATTAGCTTTGTAAAGTTTCAAAATTTGTGAAAAAAGGTATGAAATGTGTTGTAACATTGTTATGAACTGATATTTTTAGTCAATTTAATAATAAAATAATAATAATGAGATAAATTCGGTATGCAGTTTAATTATAATATGTGATACTATTTTTTTTAAAAAAATATAAATAAATAAAATGTATAGGTTGGAATGAATTTGGTAGTATAATTGAAATAATATTGGTATGAATAATTATTCACTATTGTGTAAAAAATGAGTAAGAAGTACGATATTTGTATTAAGTTTGTCTGAAATGTGAATATAAATACACCACATATTTTTTTACTTTTGTTTTATTTAAAATTGATCGTGATTTCGTAATGACACAGGAAAATTTATTGATTTTCAGATGGAAGAAATTATTATAGTGACATGATCTTGATATGAATAATTGATGAAATTTTGGATGAAGTAGGTATGAAATGTGTGAATAGACTTGAACACTTGAAGGGGCTTGCTGATGTGAAATCAAGAGGTCTAAAGCTACATGCATTACATGTATCGAGCGTGCCACAACAGGAAGACATGATCAATTACTCTGCACCAAAAAAATTATAAATTGTTTTGATTATTTTGTCTTTTAAGCTAATGATATATAATTTCAGTACATTTATTATGAGTTCTGTAAAATCCGTTTTTATGTATTCGTTGTTTTTCAAATATATAGTGAACAATTTATTATGTAATGCAGTATGCAATTGTATCCATTTGGTATGCAATTGAAGTCACAGATGCTAGTTATTGTAATTTTCAATTGATATTCTTTTGATATACACTTGGTGTACGACTTGAAAAAAATATAAAATAAGATGTAATTGAGATCGATACAATATCATATGGTCACTGTTATACATTGTCAGCTTCATTCATTCCAGATTTATACAAGGTGGATATCAACTTCATTTTTATTTTTTTTATTTTTTATCTTAAATTCTCAAGTTAAAATATCAAATGTATACAAATTGATGAATACCAATTTAATATCATTTTTATTTTTCAATTTGCAGATTAAGTAGATACATTGTACGCTAACATACCAGCATCATTTAATCAATTGTTCATTAGTTTTCAAATATATAGTGAACAATTGATTAATAATGCTAGTATGTAATTCGTATCCATTTGATATGCAATTGAAGTTACATACATGCTAGTTAGAATAATTTTCAATTGACATTCTTTTGGTATCCACATGATGTTCGACTTGAAAAAATATATAAAACAATATATAATTGAGGTGAATACAATATAAAATGGTCAATGTTTTACATTTTCAACTTCATTCTTCCCAAATTTGTACAAATCGATATCATTTTAATGCCATTCATATTTTTCAATTTGGAGATAAATTAGATACAATGTAAGCCAACATATAAAATATTTCATGTAAGTTTAATTGCCCTTCTTTTTTATTGTAGAATAAGGATTTTCAGATTTAAGAGGTGATAGTGAGATGTAAAAACGATTTGTATGAAAGTTGATTGAGGAGGTGAAAGAAGAATCAGTAATTTTCGTTTACAAAAATTTTCACTTTTTGTACGTGGGGGTGCTGGGTTGTTGACTAGAAGAAGCATTGTGACATTAAGGGTGTGAATTTGATGTGTAACAGAAAAAATAAATAAAAATCAAGGTACAATTCCTAAAAATATGCAAGAGATAATTATGGTAAATTATTTATTTATATCATTTAATAATAAATATAAAATTATAAAAGACTATTTATTTAATAAACAAAGATTTAATTGATTTTTAAATAAATAGTGATTTGTTATATTTCGTAATTAAACTATTACAAGTAAAAATATTTTAAAAGTAGATTTAAAATCCGTAATATTGTTCCTTAAATATATAGGGGTGATTTCTACATAATTTATTTGGTGACCCCAATTATTCTTTACACGTGTAGTTAAGTGTATGGACCATTTTCCTTTTACTCTAAGCTATTTGGGCCTAATAAAGAATATCCAGGGCATTGCTAGCTGTATCATATGGATTGGTGGTTAAATCTTGCATGGTGATTTGCCATAATTAATAATTAAACCATCGAAATGAAAAGGATTACAGATAACTCGTCTATTCAACGTTTCAACTAGTTAATAATGATGACATATGTACCTATAATATTGACTTTAATACTAAGGTCAGCTAAATTAAAACTTGCCATTAGGATGCTATTTTCTCATCTTTGAGATTAATTTGTTTGAGCTCTTAACAACTTTTTTTGAAATAAACTATGATACTTCATTTTTAATTATATGTCTTACTTTGATTGAATAAGAAGCTTTTAAAAAGTAAATAATAATAATAATAATAATGTGTTGTAGTTTTAAATTAGAGTTATTGTAGTATATATTAAAATATTATTTGATTTTAAATATGTTATGTTAATGTTAAAATTAAACAATTACTAAATTATGAAAGATAAATATTTCAAAAGAAAAAAAATCTTATAAGATAGATAAATAAAAACAAAGGAGGATTCATGAAAAAAAAACTGGGATGGATTATCACAGCATTTACCACTTCTTTATGATAGTAAGTTTGTATTTTAAATACATGATATAAAATCATGATTTTAAATTAGTGTTTAAATATGGGCAGAACACATAAGCGGCCCCTTGAACTTGTCAAGATTTTCCGTATAGACACCTTAACAAGAAGTCCTTCCTATTGAACACTTAAACCACTCAAAAAATGTACCTATCAAATACACCTGGCTGACTTGTCACTTATCGTTTGAAGCTTTTGTTTTAAGATTGAGCGCGTGAAATTACACACCCCTACGTGAAAAAGCTAATATACGTGGTAATACACATCACAAAACACCCAACCCCTCAGTCATTTCCCTAAATCCCCAAAATTCATTTAAAAAAAACCCCTAAATTTCTTTCACGATTCCCGCTCAATGTGGTCGATTCTCTAAGGAAACCTTGCAGTCATCTCTCTTATCTTAATGTATTCTTCCTACGGCGTGCTCGATTGAAGAAAATAACTGTTATTGTTGTGTTCTACGGCTGATTCGAGAAAGCTAGGAGATTTTGTGCTGTCAAAATCTTGAGAAGTAAGTTCATTTCGAATCTCCATGACTACTGTTGTCAGCTTCCCCTTTAAATGAAGCGTCTTTTTTCTACTGTGATGATGTTTTGTACACATGTGAATAAAGTTTGAATTTTTTAGGGTTTCCTTGTCAGTAATTTGTCGGCTTTATTTGAATTTTTTTCCAGGGAATCTTATGGATATTATTATAGTAACTCGTTTTCACCATGGTGGTAAATTTGTGAAAGACATATCTGGTGAAGGTCTCACTTACATAGGGGAAAGTGAAGTGGAATATGTAGGTATCGATAAAGACCACTTTTCTTTAATAGAATTGCTATTTTATACTAGAGATCTGGAGTATATTACTGTGGGTGGATTTTATTTTAAAGACCCTAAAACCAAGAAGTTTGTCTTAGTGGATAGTGATTTCAGTTTACTAAACCTAATAGAAGACCTAGGTGATGGTGAATTTTTGGACTTGTATGTTCAACATGTTGTGGATGAGGTACAGGTTGTTAAAGATGGAGTCCCTACAGGTTATCTTTGTGGGCCAACAATTGGTGAAATTGTTAATAAGGGTGAGGTAGAAAACTCACATAATATTAATGTGGATGAAGGGGACCAACAAAGGGCTGCCCAATCTGAATATATTAATGTTGAAGTTGGTGTGGATGAAGGGTTACAACAAAGAGCTACCCAATCTGAGAGTATTAATGTTGAAGTAGGTGTAGATGATGCATCAGATCTTGAGGGTGTTGAAACTGATTGGGATTGTAGTGATGATTCCCAAGAGGCCTTTATTCCAGATGAAGATGACTCAGATATTGATGAAGAGTTGAGAACTCTTAGAAATGAAAGGAGAACCAAATTGCGGGGAAAAAAGTCAATTCCTAATGAGGAAATAATTCTTGGAGTAGCTGGTGTTGATAGGGGATTTGAAGACATTGGAAAGAACAAAGCTGCTAGGTATGTAGGAAGATTGGGGGGAGATGAACAATATATTAATAGTTCAGAACTGGATAATGATGACAGTAGGGATGAATTAGATCCTGAAACTGTGGAAGGTGTTGATTTACCAGCTAGAAGAAAAAGTAAAAAGGTCAGATTTGATCCTGATTGTGTAGATGCTATATTTGAGCTTGGTATGGTATTTGACAATGCCATAGAATTCAGAAAGGCTGTAGCAAAGTATGCTGTGGAATATAAAGTGAAATTAAAATTGAGGCCTAATGAAAAACATAGAGTCAGAGTTAAATGTCAACATAAGAAATGCAAATGGTTTTTGTATGCTAGTCTAGACAAAGACTCTGGTGACTTTATTGTTAAGAACTACTATCATGTTCATCAATGCCCTACCACAACCAAGAACAAGCTATGTACATCTAACTTTATTGCAAATAAGTTTAGGGACAGAATAGTTTCTCAACCTCATATAAAGGTGTGGAAAATTCAAGAGTTGTTGAGGAAGAAGATAGGATTGTATGTTGGAAGAACTCTTTGTTACAGGGCAAAATTGATGATTCTTAAGGAGTTTATGGGTGATTGGAAGATGGAGTTTGCAAGGTTTTGTGATTATGCAAACATGATAAAACAAACTAATCCTGGTAGTTCATGTTGGGTGAGGACAGACATGGAATCTAATCCAAGAAAGAATATGTTTGTTTACTTTTATGTTTGTTTTGATGCATTAAGGAGAGGTTGGTTGGAAGGATGTAGAAAAATCATTGTTTTGATGGATGCTTTCTGAAAGGTGCTTGCAAGGGTGAGTTATTGGTTGCAGTTGGTAGGAATGGAAATCAACAAATGTTTTCAATTGCTTGGGCAGTTGTTGATCAAGAAATAAAGCACAGTTGGAGTTTCTTCATCAACTTCTTGATACAAGAACTAAACTTAGGCACTCTACATGGATTGACTATGATGTCTGATATGCAAAAGGTTAGTTTAGCCTTTATTTAATTTTGATCTCATTGCCTATTTATTTAATTAAAACTATTGAAAAATTTCAATTATTATGATATGTAGGGTCTTGTAGCAGCCATAATGAAGTTGCTGCCAGATTGTTACAGAGGATGTGTGCTAGACACATCTGGTCCAATTGGCTATAGACCTGGAGAGGAGAAGAAAGAAGAAAATAATTCTGAAGATGTGCGAAATCAAGTTTTGAGGTAAAATTTCAAGATGAAATGGATAAACTTGATAATAAGAACATCTGTGGGGACTTATTACATTATGAAAAAAAGACATGGTGTAAAACATATTTTAAGGATCGTGCTAAGTGTGATATTGTTAAGAATAATATGTGTGATACATTTAATTCTTGGATATTAGCTGCTAGACATAAATCAATTATCACCATGTTAGAGGAGATTAGACATAAGATAATGGATAGAAATGTTGAGATGAGAAAATTTGTTGACACTTGGATATCTGACATTTCTCCTATGACAAGTTTAGTACTTGAAGAAAACAAATATTATGCTAGAGATTGTCAAGTTAGGTTCAATGGCCAATTTAGATATGAAATTTTAGATAGTCATTATAGGCATATTATTGATATCAGAAAGAAGACATGTACTTGTAGAACCTGGCAATTGAGAGGCATACCATGTCAACATGCTGTTTTGGCATATCAGCATGCAAGCCAAGACCCTGAAGATCATGTTGTACATTGGTATAAAAAAGAAACTTTCATGAAGGCTTATAATTACTTTATCCAGCCAATACCTAACATGAAAATGTGTCCTCACACTAGTGATATAGTGATTGAGCCTCCCGAACCAAAACAAATGCCTGACAGACCATCAAAATCCAGAAGAAAGTCAAAGGATGAGCCAAGAAAGAAGTATGAAAAGTTGTCTAGGAGAGGTGTAAAAATGACTTGCTCCAAGTGTCATCAACAAGGCCACAATAATAAAGCCTGCAAATATATCGTAATACTCAACCTTTGATTACTTCAATTAAATAGATAAAATTCAATATAATTTTTCTTTTTCTTATTTACACTATTAAATATTCTGAAATGGGTCAGCCTGGAAGTTCAACCCAACCTGGACCTGGAAGGTCAACCCAACCTGCAATCTCAAGCCAACCTGCTAGCTCAAGTCAGCCTCAAAACTCAAGGCAACCTACATATTATGGCGAGCCACCAAGCTCAAGTCAGCATCAAAGCTAAAGGCAACCTACAGGTTATGGCCAGCCACCAAGCTCAAATCAGTCTCAAAGGTCAAGGCAACCTCAAAATTCAAGGAGCTCAAGGCAACCTACAGATTATGACCAACCACCAAGCTCAAGCCAACCTGTTGGTTCTAGCCAACCACCAACCTGGAGATCATCACAACATGTCAGCTCAAGCCAACAATCAACTTCTATTTGTGATGATACTTCAATTGTTGGAAGAGTTCAACAAGCTGGAAGAGGCAGGGAAAAAGGTAGGGGGAGAGGAGGTGATGATACTTCAACTGTTACAAGAGGACAACAAGTAGGAAGAGGTAGGGGAAGAGAAGGAGCATCAACATCAACAGGAGGAAACAAAAGGCCTAAGACTGTGGGATTTGGCATCTACACTGATGATATAAGTGGCAGACAAACATTAAATGTAAGAGTATTATCAACTTTAATTATTTATAATCTACCTACTTTGTGATAGTCACTTAATTTTAGTTTCTTGTATACAGCCTGGTACAGCAGGTGAAAGAGTTGTTACTCCAGCTGTTTTCAAGTATGCAGAACCAACAAACATTGATATTGGTTATAAGCCTCGTGGACTGAAATGGAAGGGTAAAGATGATGTCACCACTTCACAATTACAACACAAGTCCAAAGGGGGTGGATCTGCAAACGTCTAGTGCAACAAGAGAAAGAACAGGGGTGTGACTACTTTAATGTGTTTTGGATGTTTTTGATGTACACTTGGGGGGTTGTTTTATCTTGAATTTGTATGCAAGCAGGAAACAATACTGAGACTGCTTTAATATGTTTTTGATGTTTTTGATGTGCATTATAACTACTGATTTAACTGTGGATTTTCTTACAAGGAAATGCCAAGATTTTTTTGTCGATCATTCATGCTTTTTTGGGCTTAATGTTGTGTTGTTCACTTGATATGGTTGTTATTGTTTGGAGGTTTTTAAGAGGAATAGAAATAAAGCAACACAATAGAGGTGAATAAACAAGAAAAATATGATAGATTAATGAACAACTTATCTCCAACCTTTATCTAAGATCTGTACAACAGAAACATAAGACTACGACTGATACAATCACTCTAAGACTACTACATAAATATTTTCATATAGCGAAAATCACGAGTGCAATAACACATATGATCCTGATTTTTTTTGCCCGTTTCCTCCCTTGTTCATAGGATTTGATTCTTTTCAATAGACCCCATATGATCTTTTTTGTTTGAGGCGGTAGATCATCATCACACCATCGAAAATAATCGCATCCACCTCTTCTCTACACAATTATCAAAATAATTAAATTATAATTAGCGATTGACAATGATTTGTTTAACCAGATTTGAATAATAATAAAAAACTTACCTTTGTGTTTTTGCAGCAAAACAAACGACGTCCTGTATTAAATTGTCCATGAGGTTTTCAATTCAACATTATTCCTACATCGACAAAACACATTTGCAACAGAAGAAGTTGAAATCGATAAATTAGACATTTCATTCGCTGTAAAGAAGATGAATGAAGAAATTTTTTTTATCTCCAGCAGCAAAAATGGTGAGATGTGGAGAAGAAAGAGATGAGAAATAAAAAAAAAAGGGAAGAATTTAGGGTTGGATAAATAAAAGGGGAAAAATTGTACCGTTAAGTATGTCAAATCAGACACATCAACTTTTTTTTTTTCACTTTACGCGCTCAAAAGGCGTGTTTCAAACGACAAGTGATAAGTCAGCCAGGTGTGTTTGATAGGTACACTTTTTGAGTGGTTTAAGAGTCAATAGGAAGGACTTCTTGTTAAGATGTCTATACGGAAAATCTTGATAAGTTAAAGGGGTCGCTTATGTGTTCTGCCTTAAATATGCAATATAAAGTTAAGATCTCAAATCAACATTTAGA
Organism: Solanum sitiens; assembly: GCA_016801875.1. Taxonomy (NCBI): domain Eukaryota; kingdom Viridiplantae; phylum Streptophyta; class Magnoliopsida; order Solanales; family Solanaceae; genus Solanum; species Solanum sitiens. The sequence goes on along the minus strand of JABWTJ010000014.1, from coordinate 2,159,591 downwards.
TATGTGATTTGAGATTCTAATTTAAAATCATGCCACGTTTTAAATAAAAAACATGATTTGAGATTTCAAATCATAAACAAATATAAAACTTGAATCATAAGTTTATATTTCATAAGAAAAGAGGCATCGTTTTTCATTTTACAAAGATAGACTCGTGTTCAACATGAGAGATTGTTAGTATCGTGCGCAAGGATTATCTTATAGAATAACTAGTTATTACTGTCGTTAACATTTATTTATTAAAGGAACATGAAGATTGTTCTATGATTGTATACGAATTGGAGAAATTTTCATAACTTGTGGAGTTTTCATATTTATGAATAAAACAATATAACTTAAGAAATTCAAATTATATCTAAATAAAACTTTAATTTCATTTCAATATGATTTTATATGAACGGACACAAACGATACGAGGATTTACAATTTTGAAAGTGTCACATTAGACTGAGTGCCTGTTTGGCCAAACAATTTGGACGAAAGCATTCTTTCTCGAAATTTTATTTAAAAAAAGATTAAGGTGTTTGTCCAAAAAGTAAAATATTTTTAAGCAAAAGCATTGAATATTTTTTTTTTTATCTATACTTACATTGATTGAAAATTTTAATTAAATAAAAGTAAAAACTTAAATAAAATATTTTATAATAGATATTTATAGTTTCTCTTTAAAAGTAATCTTAATATTAATATTAAAAGTGCATTAAGACTTATTCTTTTTTTATATTCAATACTCAAAAGTTTTAAAACCCCTTACAAGTGAATTGAACACACACAAACCATTTGTTTCTAAAAGTGCTTCTCTAAAAGGCTATTATAATAATAGTTCTTAGTTAAAACAAATCCATTTTTGTAACTAAACGAATATGCTACTTTCTTTATCCTAATTTTATATGACGTCTTTTCATTTTTGAAGAGTTAACTATACACTTTGAAGCAAAATTAAATAGATTAACCTAATATTTTCAAATTAAAAATTTGAATATTCAAAAATCATATTAACTACAGTAAGTTATCATTTTTCTTATGTTCAATATAATTAAGAAATATGATTTAAATCTCAAAAAGCAAAAGACTTCACGTATATTTTTACCCTGTTGAGTACAAACAACGCAAAACGGGAAGAACGGTGGTAGAATGTAGTGCTTAATTTAGAATGATTAGAAATGGGAGGTAGAATAATAAATAATGAACTTAATTATGATAACAAATAGAACTATTTAGGTATAATCATAATGAAACCTCATGATTTAAGCTTTTTAAAAGGTAATGTGACAATCTCTCACTTAATAAACTTGTCTGTTGCTCAGGATTATTATCATGATAAAGTTTTCTTTTTCTTCTCTGTGGAGTGGAAATTGATTTAGATCAACTCAATATTATAAAGTTATATTCATTTCAAAAAATTTCGTAATTAGAATTTTGAAAAAGAAAAAGTAGTGCATAAACTGAGAGAGAGTAAAGGGAAGCAAAATGGCTTGAGAATTACGTTGAATGATCTTCATTCTTCCTTTCTTTCGAATCAATACCAACCATTGGGCCACCCATTTCTTGTTCATCATTCATGTTTTCTATCTGCATGAAAATACTTCAAATAAGCAAAAGGAAAAACAATTTAATTAGACAAATATTTTTATCATATTTATATTTTAAAATAATTACAAAAAGAAAAAATCTCTTTTCCTTCTCTCTCGCTCGCCTCTCTTCTCTTTCTTCCTCTTGCTGTTTCCTTCTTTTTTCCTCTCCCCATCGGTTTCTCCCTCTCTCCCCTCTTTCTGCTAGGCGGGAATGACACTTTCATACAATTGCTAGATGTATCGGTGCATACATGTATTTTTAATATTAGGTACATGTATTTATTCATGGATATACTAAATATTTAATATCAGATACACTAATGAAATTGATATTGAATAACACGAGATAACATTATAATTGAATATACTGAATGAAAATTAATTTTGGGTATGCAGATAGATAAACTCAAATATACATTCTAAAATGCAAATACATAAGGAGAAAAAGACAGCCCCAACAAGAGGCATTGGTAAAGTGAAGTGCAATACTAGGCCTAACCTAGCTACTTGATATCTCTTTAGTACCAAAGTAAGATAATAACATACAAAATATATTTGGTAGTCACAACTCAACACTGTTGCTAAAAATTAATCCTAATTGGATTTGCCACCTTTCTACTCTTTCTTTTGCAACCTTCAAATATATATTATACTTCTTTTAGGAAATCCCTTATATATTCCCTTCCCAAACCTCAATTTTCACAAGCAGCAACCAAATATCTTCTTTCACATTCCTTTAGTTTCCTCCTCCTCTCCATTGTCAAAATGATGGGTAGGAATAATGCTGTTCTGTTGGGATATATTATCTGCATTATCGTCGCTGGAGTTGGAGGTCAAGCACCTCCAACACCTCCTACGAACCAAGCACCCCCTACCCAAGCACCACCTACACAGGCACCGCCTACTAACCAAGCACCACCTACACAGGCACCGCCTACTAACCAAGCACCACCTACACAGGCTCCACCAACACCCACTAACCAGGCTCCTCCAACACCTACTACCCAAGCACCACCTACACCCACTACCCAAGCTCCACCTACACCCACTGGTTCTCCTCCTCCAGTTAACACCCAAACACCACCGGCTCAGCCACCACCAACTGCTTCACCACCCCCCACAGTTTCATCCCCACCTCCTGTTGTAACTTCTCCACCACCAGCACCTCCTACACCTACTGCTTCTCCTCCTCCACCAGTGAACTCTCCACCTCCTCCAGCAGCACCTTCTCCTGCGCCACTTGCATCAACTCCTGCTCCAGCTCCTGCGAAGAAATTGACTTCTCCAGCACCATCTCCTTTAGGATTTAGTCCTCCCGCTCCAGCCCTAGCCCCAAGTCTTGGAGCTTTATCTCCTGCTCCTTCAGCTACTGATCAGGTACATGCATATTTTATTTTCTTTGTTAATCATTTAAAGTTAAAGGTGATTCCATACATTCAAATTAAATATATAAATCAGTAGTTAGTTAGGATCCCATACGTTGGATTTACGAACTGATTGCATGCTTTAAATACATTTAGTTTTAGATATGATCTAGCTCTAATTAAATATGTTTCTAAATTGGACAACTTAGTATAGTGAGTAATTCTCCGTAACAAGAAAATTGATACGTTATACCTAGATAAAGATGTAGGTATAATCTAATACACAACTAATTATAATACACTTCATCAGTGTAATAAGTTAGTAAATGATTTTTTAAAAACTAATTAGTTTGTGTATAGATAGTTTAGTTTTCAGTTTAAAAGGCTTTGGGGATCAGCATGATTGATGCTGTGTTAGCTTTGTCCACATTTTATTGTCAGATTAGTGTTCTGGCGGCAGAAGTAATATGTAGGGTGTGTGAGTACTAATAGAATAAACACCCCACATACACCAACATCCAGTGTGCTACCTTGAATTGATTTAGATCGTTTTGTATGTGCCACGATTTATAGTGTCACTGACTGCAATTATGATTGGTTGATTAAATTCACATTGATATACTATAGATCTGATGTGTTTAACGAAGATCTTGGTCATTGGATTTTGTTTAAAAATCAGTTAGAGAATAATTTTTGTGTATGAAATTAGACACTGTTTTATATTTCATTTGGATAACATTTTGTTATGAGTATAAGATTTATATCACAATTCCAATACTACTATTTTATATACTAATTCAACATAAGATAAATTATAAATGGATTCGCTTTACAGGGATTAAATACCTCAAGAAAACCAAATAACTCTCGAGTTTATAATCTTTCTATTTTCATTTACTTCAAAACAAAAGGTAACATTGTAAACTTTTTATATTATACTCTTAATTTTTCATTTAAAATGCAATGGACCAAACATCCGCAAAAACAAAGAAAAAAAATACCACTAATTATATGATTTCTTGTTTCCTAAGTTACTTTACTTTAATAAGCCGGTAATCCTATTTAATTAGTAACCCTTCTTAAAAGCAATTATTTTTGTAGTCATTTCTAAATATTTGGAAGCATGTTTAATTTGCAGAGCGGAGTAGAGGGCCTGAAGTTGTCAACAATGGTTGTGAAAAGCTTGGTCTTAGGATGGGGTCTACTTAGCTTTCTAATGTAGAACTCTCTTTTCATCCTACATCATTTGTTTTAGTTTGCCTCTATATGTATGAATTGCTCTCTCTTTATTTAGCTTAGGATGATGATGATGATGGCCCATTTCCTTGCCTGTACTTGAATTATATATTCACTTTGATTTTTTTGGAGGATCTTGTTAAGGGGAGCTTAATTTTTGTATTTTGAGAGGATTGTGTTTTATTTGAAGTTTCTATATATTGTTTTATGTATTAGTTCTTCTCCTTTCCCCCACAAGTTAAATGCACTACCAAACTAGATTCTTGGACGCATTTAGTATAACGAAGAGGAAGTCATTCCTTTGAATCTATTTAAGTTATACATACTTATAGTGCAAATAACTTTTTTATACTAATCTATGATATAATAGGTTCATTATGATTTTTACCAAATTACCGATATTATGAACACATTATACTACTATTGTAACTATACTTATCCTATACCTAATAGGTTCATACAATATATCTGCTATTTTCTATCCAACCAAACAATAGAAAATCATCATGAAAATGATCTTTTGAGGCAATACATTTTCCATTGGAAAACATTAATTAATGATCCAGAAAATAATTTTCTTTGTGGAGAATATTTTCCTATACAGCAATCGCATGACGGACAATCACAATAAAATGAGCAGCAAACAAAAAAAATCCTAGCCCAATTTAAAGGAAAACAGTGGTGTATTTTAATAAAGCAATTGGAGAGAACATTAACCTTCAAATTGACTTTTAAGTTCAGCATTGTGAGACTTCTGCAAAGCCAGTTTCATTGTTAATTCATGCATCTGCAAGTGAAGAAAGAAACAGAATTTCTGTAACATCTCACATTTATCACCTTTAAAGCAACTATCATAATTTAACGAACCTGGAAAAAACAAGCTAGGCAATTAGGTAACCAATGAATAGACTAGTCTCTTCCATCCCTAAATTCCGTTTTTGAGCTAAAAATAATTCTTTTTGTATCGGTAGTTTTGAACTAAAAGAATTTTATATTTATACTTCACACATCTAATACCTTTCCTTCATTAACCGTCCTACATTTAGCCATTAGCATCTTGCCTATTTTGCTTTGTGGGGTAAAATTGACTGCAACAGTGTTATCTTGCAACTCCTTCACTTTCTTATCCTTCTCCTCAACCAAATTCTGGCATCAAACCAAGAAAAGATATAAGCAAGAATGCAATCAGAGCCAGCAAGTCCATGAAGGAAAAATGAAAAGGTCAAACCAATTACACGCGAAAAGTATCCACAAATTTAAGCACCAAACATACTTAAATTTTGAAGGAGCAATGGAAAGGTCATATAAGCATATGCTTTATTCATTGGCAAAAGGATGCATCATCTAAGCTCATATAGAGCAATTCAAAAGATAACCAAGAACAATGTCACCAACAGAACCGTGCCCCAGGAAATTAAGAATTCCAGCCAACAATCAAAGTTTATTGGAACTAAAGCTCCTCTCCTTAAATTTCAGCTTGAAATTAAAATCAATGTCCAGATAATTTACCTTCAGTCTAGTGAACTCTTCATGAACACAAAGGTTTATTCAGAAAATCATAGTGCTGTTCTCAGAAGAAAAACAAGTAAAAAGTAAATAATGAATAAAAACAAGAAAGGTTTTTGTAAGTTGTAACTTCTAGATTTCTGGAAAGTTAATGGATATGCATTCCCTGAAACTTTGGTCTTAGTATCATCTGTTCTCTCGTAACCTGAAGATCTGTTAGGCCAATACGGCATGTGTGCATGATATGCTTTTGCTAAATTCAACTAGGAATGACTAAAACTTTCAAAAACTAGGACAGGGGAATAGAAAGCAGGAGAGTGGAAATAAGATGCTAATCTTGAGTGTGAGCTTACCTGTCAAAGGAGAGTTGAAATACAAGGAAATCATCACCCATTAAATGCACTAACAATATTAACAGCTCCTCTGTTTTTTGATAATTGTGTGATTATGAGGGTGTTGTTGGAAAAATAGTGCAGCTTCACAAATTGATTACAATAAAAAGAAATATGTCCCTTAATAAGTTGTATAGACGCACCGGAACAAATGGCCACTGAGGACCACATCTTTTTGTAAGAATTTAAACACCAAACTAAGCTTGTAGGATCTACATTACAGTTAGGCAGAATGATTCAAGCAGATAAGAGGTCCAGCCCACCATTAGCAGTTCCTAAGAGTATTTTATCTTATTGGCTGGTTTGATTTTAGACAAATGCTGCTCTTACCCTCCAGTTTCTATCTCCTCCATTAGTCTGGAGGCGAAACGCGGAACTTGCATCTAAAGTATTAACAAATAGAAACACAGATAAAACCATTCCTATATATGATACCCCCAGCAAATTTACAATTTACAACCCTAATTATGTTAGTTCTCTATTGTTATGGAGGGTAGCCAGGTGGGAGAAGAACAGAACTGACTTCTGATAGTTGACAGTTCCGTAATACACATCAAACTACTTGAACATTCATTCATATTTCTAAAACATTCAGCATTAATGCTTAACTTCCCCATAACTCATGGAGCAGCAGCAGCAGCCAATGGCATCATAATCAAAGTCTAGCCGAACTCCTCAATTGCTACACCTGTACCAAGCAACACACAGTGTGATACAAAACAAGCTACATACAACACATAGATATTACAAATGCGCGGACTCTTCACTTTAGATGCCGCACCCGTCTCGGATTCTTCAAAAATACACTACTTTTGGCGAATCCGACATGCACCCGTTGGTCATTTCGAAGAGTCCGAGCAACATAGCATAGGACTCCTTTTTAAAGGAGCAAAGTGGACAAAATCACCAAAACAATTGAACAATGCCAGGGAATAACAAACATTCTCTCTCTACCCCTCCTTTTTTGGTTTCATATTCCCGAGCATACAAACAACAGATTTATGAGTAAGAAAAAATACTACTACTACCGTGCAGCATAGATGGCAGCTTGAATTGAGCTCTAAGGACCCGAAATACAGACTAGAACATTCAGCAGTAGGAAAAGTAAGATGAAAAATTTGACCAGCACATAGTAAGGAGAAAACGATAAATTGGATGTATACATTTTAAAACAAAGGCAACCAAAGATAAGGGGGAAAAACACCCAACATTTTATGTACTACAAGAAGGATTTGAAAAACAATACACTTAACAATTAACATGCATTCCATTGCCTTCTTACTCATCCTTTCCACAACTGAGTAGTGAATTTTCTTTATATTTTGTTGACATTACCCCAAAAGTTTCCCATTTTCTCTCCTCTGTGTACTTTTAGGATTATAGCCACCGCATTACTTGGTAGAGCATCCTTTGGTCTAAACTTGAGGGCTTGAGAAATTTGGCCCATTTGCACTTCAAGATTGCTGATGGAAGTCGTGAGAGAAGCCATTTGAGCATCCGTTTGGGTACTTTTGTCCATCATTTGCTTGAACAACTTTCAATCGGACTCATGGCATTACTAGGTTGGGAGAATGCTCCTCCTTGAGATTGGTGGTAAGGAGGAAGTGCATGTGGTTGCTGGTACATAGGGGGCCTTTGAGATGAAGAGTGTCTCATTTAATGTGTCAGGCGTCACCCCTTACAGCCTGAACTAAAGCCTAAGAATCTTACTTCTGTCCTTGATGTCTGTTACATCCTCAAATATAAATAGCTCCCAATTAATCAGGAAATATCAGTTAGCTCTTTAGCTTGACATCAGATTGTTCAGCGTTGTACCCCTTTCAGAACTTCATCAGATTACCTTCTATAAGGCTTGAGGTGATAATTTTCAAATTCTGAACCGAACGTTATTGATTCCTCATCAAGCCTTTTTTTTAACCTTCTCCAAGTTCTCAGCATATTGGATTGTATTAAGCCTCTATAAAGTGTCTCAAAGGTGACCTTCTGTGGTAGAAATCCCTTTTCTATCATTTCCATAAAGAATTCACAGGCTGTTTTCCATTTTTGTTTCTCACAAAATCCATGAATCAACAATGTATATGAGTCCAAATCAGGCCCTGCTCCAGAATCCTTCATATCGTCCCAAATATCTCTTGCCAGCCCTATTCGACCTAGTTTCAGTAACATCCCCAACAAGATGTTGAATGTACTCACGCTAGGTGAGCAGAGGGAGCCCTGCTTCATTTTCCCGTACAACCTCAATGCACCATCGACATCCTTCCTCCCTTTGAATTCTTTAAAGAAACAATTGTAAGTTGTGGATGTGGGAGTCACCCCATTAGTAACCATTTGCTCGAGTAACAGTTCAGCATCTTCAATCCTACCACAAGTGCATAGACACTTGATAACTGAGGTATATGTCACAATATTCGGGCATATCCCTTTGCGTTTCATAATCCTTAATTTCTCAAGTGATAACTCAGGCTTATGAGCCCGGCTATAGACATGGAGGAGTATGGAATAGCTGGTGACATCTGGTTCCACACCTCTTTCAGTCATTTCTTCAAACACCTTCTCTGCTTCCCTAATTACCTTGTCAAATCTACCATCCGGATGCAAACTCGCCCTCCTGCAAATTCCATTCAATAACACATTGTAACTTACCACGTTTGGATCGATACCCTTATCCAACATCTCCCCAAGAAACCTCCTAGCCATCTCTACATTCTTCACTTTACACCAACCATAAATCAGAATAGTATAAACCTTAGAGTTGAGCTCCAATCTCCATTTCTCTTTATTAAAAACTTCAGTAGCCACCTTAACATATCCATATTTACAAAGAGTATCAAGAAGATAACTAAAATACAATTTCCATACTTCATCTTCACCGTATTGATCAAGAAATACGTGCATTTCACTGAAAGTCCGAATAGCTTGGCGGGTAAAGCCAGCAGAGATAAGCCTACGGATCAACACATAGAAAGTAGTGAAGTCAGTTTTTACAGATTTCTGGTCCATTTGAATAATAAGCTGCCATGCAACATCGAACTGGCGGACTTTGCATAAAATGTCGATGAGGAGATTGAAAGCAGTGGTGGTGGTGGTGGAGGTGTTGGAATTGGGTTGGGATTGGGTATAGTGAAAGAAGGAAAGGGCGACTTTAGAAGAGTTTTTGAGTCGGATGAGAGTTTGATGAACAAGAAAAGGGGTGAAGGAAATGCCATGGAGCTGAAGAGAAGATTCCATGGCGTGAAATGGATTGTGGTGTTGGAGGAGTAGCTGAGAAATCAAGTCGGCGTCGTTTGAGGGTTCGAATTGCGGAAGTTCCGGCGGCGTTTGCTGGAGTTGTGAAGAGCAGAAGAAGCGGAGAAAACGGAAAGGGAGTTTAGGGAAGAAGAGAGAACGGAAATCAAATCGGACAAGCATTTCGATCGTGCACAGGAAGAAGATAGATAGCATAAAACCCTGAAATAGTTCAAACAACAGAGTCAAAAATGATCAAGGGGGTTAAACAAGTTTCAAAATTGACAATTTTAACCATGCTTCTTAAAAATTTGAATTAATACTAGGTTAATATCTTAAAAGATACTCAACTTTAAGTATTAATCTAGCAAAGTCATTAAAATTTATTTTGTATAAAAAAATTACTCAATTCAGATTTTTATATTAATAAAATCACTCAACTTTAGGAATTAATCTAGTAAAGTCATTAAAATTTGTTTTGTATCAAAAAAATCACTCAACTTAAATTTTTATATCAATAAAATAACTCAACTTAGACATTTGTGTTAGTTAAATCACTAAACAAAATTTATCATTAATTTTTTCCGTTCATATAAAATAGACCCTACAAATAAATAAAATTAAGAAAATAGTTTAATTTTTTTATGGGAAACTTCTTTAGTGAAACAAATACTCTTTGTCTTAATATACTAATTACTAAATAAAAAGAAATAATTAGGAGTTCTATTTATTGGTCCACTAGTGTATTTGTTTTTGAGGATTAGCACAAACAAATTATCGATGAAATTTGTATTTACAAATCTAATTAGGACTCATTAGAGAATAAGAGTACTAAAATAATATTTAAAATTGTGACCTCTAAATATATTATAACTGACAGCTTTTCTTTAACAATGCGAAAGAAATTAAACAACAGTGCTCTAATAAAATTTCTTATTTGTTTTGTAACTTTTTTTTCAAAAATAAAAAATAAAAAATAATAATGTTATATATTATTGTACTTCTTCATTGAAGCTTAAAATTATTTTGGCTCTATTACTCTTGATCTTTTCTTATAACGTTGATTTTTAAACTTAATTTTTTGATTTAACTAGTCAATTTTGTGTAAATATATTTTTTTAAAATAATAAATAAATTCATAATGCTTACATACTTTAATATTATAAAAGTATGTATTTCATTAATTAAGTTTGTTAGTAAAAGTTTATTAACAATTTAATTTTTATTCATTTATAGGGTTCATATTTATATGACATAAAAAATAATTTTTTTTACTATATCAAATGTGTTTTTATATCAAATGTGTTTTTCGTGATAAATTTAGTTAAATGATTTTATTGATATAAAAGTCTAAGTTGAGTATTTTTATTGAAACAAAATAAAGTTCAATGACTTTGCTAGATAAATTTTCAAAGTTGAGTGACCTTTTGAGATATTAACTCATTAATACTAAATTAGAGTTGTCAAAAAGGGTCGGCCCAAGTCTTGCTTGATCCATGCCTCGCGGGCCAAGAAATTTGAAGTGCTAGGGCAGGTCAATCCTTCATTTGGAAGGACCTAAAAAATCCTCAACCCAACCCAACCCTAGAAGAGCTGAGGGTTGAGGTGGGCTAGTCCTTTTTTGTTCTTTTCAAACTTAAAATTCTATAATATCGATGAGAAGATATTCAAATCATATATGGTAAACAATGGTGATGTTTCAATAGCACTAGCAAAAAATCTAGTGTAATTAGCATGTATTTTAAATACTAGATATGCGAGATACATGTATCTTGTGTGATGCATTCAGATACGCGAGCGAGATAAGAGAGTGACGAACGAGATGAGAGGGAGACAAGGGCGCATGATTTGTCTATATATCCTAGACATATGCGAATCCACTTAGGTAGAGTGTATCTAGAACAAATTAACCTAATTTTGAGCACATGTATCCTGAGATACATGTATTATCTAAACATACTAAAATCTAATAATATTCATAATATTACAACATAATGTGCATTTATGTAATTAGCGCATATACTGACGAGATTATTGTAAGTTACCCTTAAATAAATGAGAAACTTTCACATATAGCAAATACAAAATTTATATTTGTATGTTATAGCAAAGTTTGCATAATTGCACTCCATAACAAACATAAATATGTATAATTCGCTATACATATACAAAGAAACCAATTGCATAATTCGCTATACATATACAAAAGAAAGCAGTTGTATATAAATCAATTGTATAATTTATGTATGTATAAAACGAGAAAGAGAGAAAGACAAAAGAAAATTGAGGAGGAAAATATTTGTATTATATAATTGTAAGTGTATAGGATGATGATATATATATTTGCAAGTGTATATACAATTTTCTCTCGCATTATACGAACAGAAACGCAATTTCTACATTTTGTTTCTGTTTATATAAGCGCTAGAGGCGAGGGTGGCAAACGAGATCTGGGAGAATGGCAAGCGAGATTTGGGAGAGAGGAGAGAGGGGAACGAAAGTATATGTATATGTACAATTTTTTATCGCTTTATACAAACAAAAACACATTTTATACACGTGTGTTGTATAAAAGTGAGAGGGAGCGAACGAGAGATGGAGCGAGAGAGGGAGAATGGCAAGCGAGAGTTTGAGGGAGAAAGGTGAATGACAAACAGTTTGCTACATGCTACAATTATATTAAAATGTCATTATAGCATTTAATTTGATTTATTAGTTTGTCATTATATACAATTTTTCCTAAATAAATAGTCATAGCTCATGGGCCGACTCCAGCCCAACTCCGATCAAGCCTCAAAGGCTTCTATGGATTGGGCTTATAAGCCCTAGTTTTAAATGAGCTTGAAAAATCATATCCCAACCTTGCCCTAATAACATGTTGGGTTGGGTCGACGCCGCCCCATGGACTAAGCCTATTTTAACGGCTCTATATAGAATTATCATTCATCCATTTCTCAGACTCCAAATATCCTTGAAATGTCCAATTAAATTGACTCATATTTTAATCTTTCTCAAATAAATTATAAAAAGGAAACTTACATAAATCTCATTAGTGTAAGAGTTAATTACTTAGTTATGCTCTAATTTGTACTATTACACATTTTATCAGATTTTGATTTGTCTAGATACATTAGATATATGTATTTAAGGATACATGTAGTGGATTCACATATATTTGAGATACATAACAATTTCACTCGCATCTCACTTCCCTCACTCTCAACACACTCACTACTCTTCTATGGATACCAAATACATGCAAATTGCAACAAATTCATACATATGCATGTATCCAGTCATATTCACATGTATCTAAGATACATAACAAAATATAGCTCATCTCTCTTCCTATTTTAATGTATCTAGTAGCAAGACATGTATCTAAGTGTATATTTCTAATATATGATAGGAAGCTCTTAATGAGTGGTAAGATACTTAATTTTTTGGAAGTATAGATAATTATATATATATATATATATATATATATATATATATATATATATATATATATATATATATATATATATATATATATATATGAGAAGCATCAAATTTCACTTATAAACTTTAACTGAGCGATGCTTATTTTAGACACCTCATGTAGGGTTCCGTTGTGTCATTTTGATACTTTTTGCCGACATATCAAAGTGAGTGCGATACACTCAACAATAGCGCGTGTAAGGCTTAATTTAGCCAATTTTTTATTTAATTTTCTCTTCTTCTTCTCCAATTTTCAAGTTACCACATTCCACCATTTTTTCAAGCTTAAACAACTTCAATGGAGGTCAATTTTCTTTAATTTTCTTTATTCAAATCCGTTTTTAGGTATTTTTTTTCTTATTCATTGTATTACTTTTCTAAATTTACCATCACCTACCTCTACTTTTTTGCCGGATAAATGGATATGAACACCCATATTTCATATTTGATCTCGCCTTATTCTCTTCCCACAAAACAACACTAAAAAGAAAATAAAAGAGAAAAGTTCCAAAGAGATATAGAGTGTATGAAAAAAGACGATTTCCGATTTAACCTTTTTCTCGGAAAAATGGATATGAACAATCATATTTGATGATTTTTCTTTCTATCCTTGTCTCCCTCCCTCTCCTCTCTTTTTCTCTCAAAACAACACTAAGATAGAACGAAAACAAGAATCTAAAATATTTTTAAAAAGCAAATTAAGAAAAATGTTGGGTATAGTAAAGAAGACAACTATCATGGGGGAGAGGGGGTTAAATTGATTTTTTAGAATAATATTTTTATTTTATTTACTAAATTGATTTTTAATTAGTTTTTTATTTAAAATAACACATGTAATCATTTAATTCGTCGTTTGCCACGTCATCGACGAGTGCAATACACTCTCCTTTACCTTTTTACTTATTGTAAAAAAACTGTCAAAAGAATATAACGGGACCCTACATGAGGTGTCTAAAATGAACATAACACAGTTGAAGTGTCTATGTTAAATTTGGTGCCAACTTTAAGGGGCCACCGATGGGTTTGGCGTTAGATATATGTATCTAAGGATACATGTAGTGCATTCACATATATTTGGGATACAAAAAAAAATTCACTCGCATCTCACTTCCGTCTCTCTCATCTCACTCACTACTCTCCTATGGATACCAAATACATGCAAATTGCAACAAATTCATACATATACATGTATCTAGTGTGATTCACATGTATCTGAGATCCATAACAATATCGCTCACCTCTCTTCCTATTTTAATGCATCTAGTAGCAAAAAGACACATGTCTAAGTGTATATTTCTCAATATATGATAGGAAGCTCTTAATGAGTGGTAAGATACTTAATATTTTGAAAGTATAGGTAATTATAGTATATATATATATATATATATATATATATATATATATATATATATATATATATATATATATATATATATATATATTATCAGTGAAGTATCAAATTTCACTTAGACACTTTAACTGAGGCGATGTTTATCTTAGACACCTCATGTAGGGTTCCGTTGTGTCATTGATACTTTTTGCTGACATGTCAAAGTGAGTGTGATACACTCAACAATAGCGCGTGAAAGGCTTAATTTAGTCAATTTTTTATTTATTTTTCTCTTCTTCTTCTCCAATTTTCAAGTCATCACCTTCCACCATTTTTTCAATCTTAAACTCCTTCAATGGAGGTCAATTTTCTTTATTCAAATCCGTTTTTAAGGTATTTTTTTTCTTATTCATTGTATTACTTTTCTAAATTTACCATCAGCTCTCTCTACCTTTTTTGCCGGATAAATGGATATGAACACCCATATTTCATATTTGATCTCTCCTTATTCTCTTCCCACATAACTAACACTAAAAAGAAAATAAAAGAGAAAAGTTCCAAAGAGATATAGAGTGTATGAAAAAAGACGATTTCCGATTTAACCTTTTTCTCGGAAAAATGGATATGAACAATCATATTTGATGATTTTTCTTTCTATCCTTGTCTCCCTCCCTCTCCTCTCTTTTTCTCTCAAAACAACACTAAGATAGAACGAAAACAAGAATCTAAAATATTTTTAAAAAGCAAATTAAGAAAAATGTTGGGTATAGTAAAGAAGACAACTATCATGGGGGAGAGGGGGTTAAATTGATTTTTTAGAATAATATTTTTATTTTATTTACTAAATTGATTTTTAATTAGTTTTTTATTTAAAATAACACATGTAATCATTTAATTCGTCGTTTGCCACGTCATCGACGAGTGCAATACACTCTCCTTTACCTTTTTACTTATTGTAAAAAAACTGTCAAAAGAATATAACGGGACCCTACATGAGGTGTCTAAAATGAACATAACACAGTTGAAGTGTCTATGTTAAATTTGGTGCCAACTTTAAGGGGCCACCGATGGGTTTGGCGTTAGATATATGTATCTAAGGATACATGTAGTGCATTCACATATATTTGGGATAATAACAAATTTTACTCGCATCTCACTTCCCTCTCTTTCATCTCACTCAGTATTCTCCTATGGATACCATATACATGCAAATTTCAACAAATTCATACATATACATGTATCTAGTGTGATTCACATGTATTTGAGATACATAACAAAATATCGCTCAATACATGGTAAGAAGCTGTAAATGAGTGATAAGATACTTAATATTTTGAAAGTATAGATAATTATAATATATATATATATATATATATATATATATATATATATATAGAGAGAGAGAGAGAGAGAGAGAGAGATAAAAGACATAAAGTGACACCTGAAGTTGTCCCGAATTTTTAAAAATACATATTAACTATGTAGACATCCTATTACCCCCCAAACAATTCCGAACATATATTATTACATCATTTTTCAATCAATTTCAGATTTTAGTGGCAAGTGTTATCACACACCAATCATTGTGTGACACGTGTTAATTTAATTTGAAATATATATATTTTTTCATTTTAAGTTTTTCTTTATTTCTCTCTTTTACTTTTTGAATTATTTTAATTTTATTACTTTGATTTTAATTTTATTTCAATTTTTAATTCATCTTCCACCCCTACATTCAAGCTCCCTCCATTTCTTTCTTTCTTTTTTTTTTTTCTCTCACCATCACCTAACCCCACCCCCACATCAAGTTGAGACCCTCCATTTTCTTTCTCTTTCTTCTTCATATTCGGTCAAATTCCTTACTTTTCAAAATTATACTAATTTTCTAGACTTTGTTGAGTTATTGATAACAAAACTAATTATTTTTCTAAGAAAGATAAATTTTTTGAAGGCATCATCGTTTAATTTATTTCATTTCCATATAAATTCAAAACTAGAAATGATAATTTTGAAAGTATAAGAATTCTCCCAAAATTGAAAAAGTTTAATTGAAATTTGGATAAAAAACTAAATAATGCATACTAATCTTCTTGAAATCTAATGGGTTTATCAAATTGTTCGAAATGTAATAAAATATCTAGTTATAATTTTAAAGAGTAAATTTTGTATATAACATTTTATACAGTAATATTATCAAGTTATGGCATTAGAGTTTCAATTTCATTGTGTAGCATTTAATATCTCACTCTATAGCATTTTATTAATAATTATATTGTTAATTATAATTTATTAAAAAGAGTTGTTATTAACAATTAATTAAAAATTAAGGGGATAAAGTAATAATGATAATTAATGTTAATAATTAACACACTGACAACACAAATTATGAAACTTTTATTTCTTTATTAATTGCTACATTTAATGCAGGTAGCACATTTTTTAATATGAATAGTTGCACTTTTTAGGGAGTTTAATTAAAGTTAAATATATGATTAGCACGTTTTTAGGGATATTAAACATTTTCAAATTATCATCATTGCCTTAAATATCTCTAGTTAGTTAAAATAATATTATTTTTTTGAATTAATTCCTTAAAAAACTCAACCAGATAATAACAAATATTTTCGGATTTTTAGAATACTTTCGGATTGTCATTTTCAAACATATTTGGATCAACGTTACAAGTAGTCTTCTTTCCAAAATTTCACGATTATTTTCAGATTGCTTTCAACGGATAAGTCATTTTTTCTAAAAATTCAAGAATATTTTCATAGCTGCATATTTCACTTCTTTTTTTTAGTAACCTGATAAATTTTGGCGTACAATATATGTTTCTATTTAAATTATAATATATGTTTTTATATTAATTTTGTATTGAAAATGTATTGTGTTTGTTTAATTGGAGTATTGTATAGGACAGTGAATGATATATTAACTGTGTATGAAGTGTGTATGAATTATATGAACTGATTATAAATTTGTGTAACGTTGAAGTCTGAATTTTTTTAAAATAGTGTATGAAGATTATACGAAATGTGTATCATTTGTGTATGAAAGTCTATTTATTCTTTTTCAAAATTACAGTATATGTTTCTAATGAAATTAGAATATATGTTTTGTATATTTTGTACAGCGGGTAGACCAAAACTTGAAAGATGGAAGGGGTTTGCTGACGTGAAATTCAAAAGGACAAAAATGACTTGCAGTAGATGCCGTCAAGTTGGACACAATAGAAAGACATGTTCAAATTATCCTGTGCAAAAACGATGATTTCGTAATGTTACATTTGTTATTGTGTTGTTTTTAATGTTAAAAACACGTTTTGTTTTATTGAGTGCAATTGTTATCATTGACATTTATAAAGTTTGGTTTCATAAAAAATTGTCATATATATATCATTTGTTTCTGTTACATATGTCAAAGTTCAATATGACATTCATAATTCATACAATGTTTATACATTATAAATATACATTGAACTATACTGTCATTCACAAAATGTTCATATAGTATTCATACAATATTGATACAATGTTCGTATATGTACCATTTATTTGTGTTACATATATCCAAGTTCAATATGGGATTCATAATTCATACAATGTTTATACATTATATATATACATTGAACTTTACTGACATTCATAAAATGTTCATATAGTATTCATACAATGTTCATATATATACCATTTGTTTCTGTTACATATATCAAAGTTCAATATGACATTCATAATTTATACAATATTTATACATTTTTCATACAATGTTCATATATTTTTGCATATTGCAATCGAAATTTATACAAAAATCATACACATTTAATAAAGTGCAAATATTCATTTAAGCATACTACCATTAAATACAACAGTTAATATATTATGATATATATAGTTAAATATATTTTATACAACATGCAAACATGAGTGTTACAAGATCTCTACTGCTGGATTTTTGTGACAAGTCAAAATCATCTCTTGGTTTCACACACCAAGAAGACGAAGAAGAAGAAGAAATTGATGAACTATGTGATTCTTCACTCACTTCGTCTTGTTCTTCATTAACAACCGATTCTCCAATCATGTCCGGGACATAATTTTTTACTTTTCTCCTCTTGTAACATTTTTATCCGATTGCTTTCACCGTTGACACTACTTTCCTTTTAGAAGGACTAGACCTTACTAGTTCATCATTCGACTTCTTCTCTAATTCCATCGCAGCTGTATAGTCTGATATTTGCGATTGAATTTGAGTTATACATAGATCAAAAGATGGTATTTCAACCATGAAGTTACCGGTATAGTTTGTACCTCTTGTGAATCTCCTTATGGTATTTGGTTTAGACATTGTATTCAACAACTCAGATCCTAAAAATTTATAGACAAATAAATATTAAAGAATTTGACATAAACAAATATAAAACTTGAAGAAACCTGCATTAGCTATACAACGTAAATTTCTCCTAAAATCAAGCAAAAACATATAAAAATTAAATAATTTGACAAAAGAATCAGAGAAAAAATAAAAACTTTAAGAAATAAACCTGTTTGATGATCTATACAACACGATTTTTTCCGAAAATCATGCAATATTGCGAATTTGATGGTCGAAAAATAAAAAACCTAATTTTGTGGAAGATTGATAGAGATGTAGTTGAATAAGGATTTTAAGCTTAATCTGATTTTGGGAAATAAGTTTAAAACTTGAAAGGGTTTCTACTTGAAGATGACATTAAGCGTGCGAATATGTATGCTCAGATTTAATATGACAGAGAAATTAGGCGTGCTGTCTTTAATTAATTAATAGAGAGAGAAACGTGTGCTGCCTTTAATTGATTAATAGAGAGAGAAACGTGAAAAAAGGCGTGCAAAATTAATATGGTAGAAAGAGAAGCGTGTAAATAGGAGAGAGGTTGAGTGTATTGGGGGAAGATAAAAGAGTATTGGTTGATATGGGGTGGGTAGTTATTGGGTAACCATATAATATGAAATTAATTAAAATCAAATCCCTAATTTTTAGATTTTGTTTTTTAAAAGGTAACTATATAATATGAAGTTTAATTAATATTTAATAAATAATAATTTATTATTTATATTAAAAACATTAAAAGGTAATTGATTAATATTTAATAATTTATTATTTATATTAAAAACTTTAAAAGGTAATTGATTAATCAGTAATAATTTAAAAGGTTTTGTTGATAAAAGGTAAGTGAATAAATGAAACTAATTATTAAACATACTAATTATTAGTTAAATAATAAAATAATTTTTTTTATTAATATATTATTAGTTAATATGCTATAACTTGATAATAATATGCTATAAATAGTTTATTTTTAAATATATTTTTTAATTAATATATTATTAATTAATGTGCTATAAGATGATAATAATATGCTATAAGTAGTTTATTTTTAAAGAGTATGATTACAACTTGATATTTATCCTCTTAAATGTGTGTGGGATGTTAATTTTACAATTTTAAAATTGAAGAGAGTTAAACTAATAGTAGAATAAAAGAGAGGTGGAGTTGTGGTAAAAAGTGTCATTGAAAGTGATAAGTTAATGAAGATGATAGTGAATTTCTGAAAAAGAAGGAAGAAAGAAAAAAAAAATAATGAGAAAAGGTTAAAATAATAAAAAAATTAAAAGACGATTCCGAATTCACCTTTTTCGCCGGGAAAAATGGATATGAACACTCATATTTGATTATTTTTCTTTCTCTCCTTGTCTCCCTCCCCCTCCTCTCTTTTTCTCTCAAAACAACACTAAGATAGAAAGAAAAAAAAAAATCTAAAACATTTTTAAAGAGCAAATTAAGAAAATTGTTGGGTATAGTAGAGAAGAGAACTACCATGGGGGAGGGAGGGTTAAATTGATTTTTTTAAAAATAATATTTTTATTTTATTTACTAAATTAATTTAAAAATAATTTTTAACTTAAAATAACACATGTAATCATTTAATTCGTCGTTTGCCACATCATCGACTAGTATATTTCACACTCCTTCACCTTTTTACTTATTGTACAAAAACTGTCAAAAGAATATAACGGGACCCTACATGAGGTGTCTAAAATGAACATAACACAGTTGAAGAGTTGAGTTGTCTATGTGAAATGTGGTGCCAACTTTAAGGGGCCACCGACTGATTTGGCCTTAGATATATGTATCAAAGGATAGATGTAGTGGATTAACATATATTTGGGGTACATAAAAACTTTCACTCGCATCTCACTTCCCTCTCTCTCATCTCACTCACTACTCTCCTATGGATACCAAATACATGCAAAGTGCAACAAATTCATACATATATATGTATCTAGTGTGATTCACATGTATCTGAGATCCATAACAAAATATCGCTCACCTCTCTTCCTATTTTAATGTATCTAGTAGCAAACACATATCTAAGTGTATATTTCTCAATATATGGTAGGAAGCTCTTAATGAGTGGTAAAATACTTAATATTTTGAAAGTATAGGTAATTATACTATATATATATATATACATATATATATATATATATATATATATATATATATATATATATATTATCAGTGAAGTATAAAATTTCACTTAGACACTTTAACTGAGGCGATGTTTATTTTAGACACCTCATGTAGGGTACCGTTGTGTCATTTTGATACTTTTTGCTAATATGTCAAAGTGAGTGTGATACACTCAACAATAGCGCGTGAAAGTCAATTTTTTATTTTATTTTCTCTTCTTCTTCTCCAATTTTTAAGTCACCACCTTCCACCATTTTTTCAATCTTAAACTCCTTCAATGGAGGTCAATTTTCTTTATTCAAATCCGTTTTTAAGTCATTTTTCTTCTTCTTCATTGTATTACTTTTCTAAATTTACCATCACCTCCTTCTACCTTTTTTGCCGGATAAATGGATATGAACACCCATATTTTATATTTGATCTATCCTTATTCTCTTTCCAAAACTAACACTAAAAAGAAAATAAAAGAAAAAAGCCCCAAAGAGATATAGAGTGTATGAAAAAAGACGATTTCCGATTTCATCTTTTTCCCGGAAAAATGAATATGAACACTCATATTTGATAATTTTTCTTTCTATCCTTGTCTCCCTCCCTCTCCTCTCTTTTACTCTCAAAACAACACTAAGATAGAACAAAAATAAGAATCTAAAATATTTTTAAAGAGCAAATTAAGAAAAATGTTGGGTATAGTAAAGAAGACAACTACCTTGGGGGAGAGGGGGTTAAATTGATTTTTTTAGAATAATATTTTTATTTTATTTACTAAATTGATTTTTAAATAGTTTATTATTTAAAATAACACATGTAATCATTTAATTCGTCGTTTGTCACGTCATCGACGAGTGTAATACACTCTCCTTCACCTTTTTACTTATTGTAAAAAAAATGTCAAAAGAATATAACGGAACCCTACATGAGGTGTCTAAAATGAACATAACACAGTTGAAGTGTCTATGTTAAAATTTGGTACCAACTTTAAGGGGTCATCGATGGGTTTGACCTTAGATATATGTATCTAAGGATACATGTAGTGCATTCACATATATTTGGGATACATAACAAATTTTACTCGCATCTCACTTCCCTCTCTTTCATCTCACTCAGTATTCTCCTATGGATACCATATACATGCAAATTTCAACAAATTCATACATATACATGTATCTGAGATACATAACAAAATATCGCTCAATACATGGTAGGAACCTGTAAATGAGTGACTAAGATACTTATTATTTTGAAAGTATAGGTAATTATAGTGTGTGTATATATATATATATATATATATATATATATATATATATATATATATATATATATATTTATATAGAAGAGAGAGAGAGAGAGAGAGAGAGAGAGAGAGAGAGAGAGAGAGAGAGAGAGAGAGAGAGAGAGAGAGAGAGAGAGAGAAGACATAAAGTGACACCTGAAATTTCACGAATTTTTAAAAAGACACCTTAACTATGCAGGCATCCTATTACCGCTCAAACAATTCCGAACATATATTTTTACATAATTTTTCGATCAATTCAAGATTTTAATGGCAAGTGTTATCACACACCAATCTTTGTGTGACACGTGTTAATTTAATTTGAAATATGCTTTTTTTTTTCATTTTAAGTTTTTCTTATTTCTCTCTCATACTTTTTGACTTATTTTAATTTTATTACTTTGATTTTAATTTCAATTCAATTTTTAATTCATCTTTCACCCCTACTTTTAAGCTCCCTCCATTTTCTTCTTTCTTTCTTCTTCACCTCTCACCGTCACCTAACCCCACCCCCACATCAAGTTGAGACCCTCCATTTTCTTTCTCTTTTCTTCTTTATATTCGGTCAAATTCCTTACATTCCAAAATTATACTATTTTTCTTGACTTTGTTGAGTTATTGATAACAAAACTAATTATTTTTCTAAGAAAGATCAAAATTTTGAAGGTATTATCATTTAATTTATTTTATTTTCATATAAATTCAAAAATAGAAATGATAATTTTGAAAGTATAAGAATTCTCCGAAAATTGAAAAAGTTTAATTGAAATTTGGAGAAAAAACTAAATAATGCATACTAATCTTCTTGAAATCTAATGGGTTTATCAAATTGTTCGAAATGTAATAAAATACCTAGACATAATTTTAAAATTGAAGAGAGTTAAACTAATAGTAGAATAAAAGAGAGGTGGAGTTGTGGTAAAAAGTGTCGTTGAAAGTGATAAGTTAATGAAGATGACAATGAATTTTTGAAGAAGAAGGAAGAAAGAAAAAGAAAAAAATAATAAGGAGAAAAGGTTAAAACAATAAAAATATATATTTTATAGCAAAATTCTTGTAAAAATAAAATTATATTCATTTTTTTAGTTTGTCCACATTCTTTAAGAGAGTGAATACACTCTCCTTGCCATGTGGACAAAAAATGATGTAATAATATCAGTCCAGGATTGTTTAGGGCGGTAATAGGACATTTGCATAATTTAGATGTCTTTTTTGAAAATTCAGGACAACTTCAGGTGTCACTTTATGTCTTTTCTCATATATATATATATATATATATATATATATATATATATATATATCAGTGAAGCATCAAATTTCACTTAGACACTTTAATTGAGCGATGTTTATTTTAGACACCTCATGTAGGGTTTCGTTGTGTCATTTTGATACTTTTTGCTGACATGCCAAAGTGAGTGCGATACACTCAACAATAGCGCGTGAAAGACTTAATTTAGCCAATTTTTTAATTTTATTTTTTCTTCTTCATCTCCAATTTTCAAGTCACCACCTTCCACCATTTTTTCAATCTTAAGCTCCTTCAATGGAGGTCAATTTTCTTTATTCAAATCCATTTTTAAGTCATTTTTTTCTTCTTCATTGTATTACTTTTCTAAATTTACCATCACCTCCCTCTACCTTTTTTGCCGGATAAATGGATATGAACACCCATATTTCATATTTGATCTCTCCTTATTCTGTTCCCACAAAACAACACTCAAAAGAAAGAAAAATAGTAAAATAAAAGAAAAAAGCACAAAAGAGATATAGAGTGTATGAAAAAAAATGATCTCCGATTTCACCTTTTTCGCCGGAAAAAATGGATATAAACACTGATATTTGATAATTTTTCTATCTCTCGTCTCCCTCCTCTCTTTTTCTCTCAAAACAACACTAAGATAGAAAGAAAAAAAGAATTTAAAACATTTTTAAAGAGCAAATTAAGAAAATTGTTGGGTATAGTAGAGAAGACAACTAACATGGGTGGTGGGGGTATTGATTTGTTTTAGAATAATATTTTTATTTTATTTACTAAATTGATTTTAAAATAGTTTTGAACTTAAAATAACACATGTAATCATAAAATTTGTTGTTTGCCACGTCATCGACAAGTGTATTACACTCTCCGTCACCTTTTTACTTATTGTAAAATAGTGTCAAAAGAATATAACGGGACCCTACATGAGGTGTCTAAAATGAACATAACACACTTGAAGAGTTGAAGTGTTCATGTGAAATTTGGTGCCAACTTTAAGGGGTCACCAATGAGTTTGGTGTTAGATATATGTATCTAAGGATACATGTAGCGGATTCACATATATTTGGGATACATAACAAATTTCACTCGCATCTCACTTCCCTCTCTCTCATCTCACTAACTACCCTCCTATGGATACCAAATACATGCAAATTGCAACAAATTCATACATATACATGTATCTAGTATGATTCACATGTATCTGAGATATATAAAAAAAATATTGCTCACGTCTCTCCCTATTTTAATGTATCTAGTAACGAAAAGACACGTATCTAAGTGTATATTTCTCAATATATGGTAGAAAACTCTTAATGAGTGATAAGATACTTAATATTTTGAAAGTATATGTAATTATAGTGTGTGTATATATACATATATATATATATATATATGTGATATTTTTTTTAGATAGCTCATGTAGGGTTTTATTGTGTCATTTTGATACTTTTTGCTGACATGTCAAAGTGAGTGTGTTACACTCAATAATAGCGTGTGAAAGGCTTAATTTAGCCAATTTTTTATTTTATATTCTCTTCTTGTTCTCTAATTTTCAAGTCACCACCTTCCACCATTTTTTCAAGCTTAAACTCCTTCAATGGAGGTCAATTTTATTTATTCAAATATGTTTTTAATTCCTTTTTTTTTTGCTTCTTCATTGTATTGCTTTTCTAAATTTAGCATCACCTCCCTCTATCTTTTTTGCCGGATAAATGGATATGAACACCCATATTTCATATTTGATCTCTCCTTATTCTCTTCCCACAAAACAACACTAAAAAGAAAGAAAAATAGTTAAATAAAAGAAAAAAACACAAAAGAGATATAGAGTATATGACAAAAGACGATTTCCGATTTCACCTTTTTCGCCAGAAAAAATGAATATGAACACTCATATTTGATAATTTTTCTTTCTCTCCTTGTCTCCCTCCCCCTCCTGTCTTTTTGTCTCAAAACAACACTAAGATAGAAAGAAAAAGAGCAAATTAAGAAAATTGTCGGGTATAGTAGAGAAGACAACTACCATGGGGGAGGGGGGGGGGTTAAATTGATTTTTTTAGAATAATATTTTTATTTTATTTACTAAATTGATTTTAAAATGGGTTTTAACTTAAAATAACACATGTAATCATTTAATTCGTCGATTGTTACGTCATCGACGAGTGTATTACACTCTCCTTCACCATTTTGCTTTTAGTTAAAAAACTGTCAAAACAATATAATGGGATCCTACATGAGGTGTCTAAAATGAACATAACACAGTTGAAGTGTCTATGTGAAATTTAGTGCCAACTTTAAGGGGCCACTTATGGATTTGACATTAGATATATGTATATAAGGATACATGTAGTGGATTCACATATATTTGGGATACATAACGAATTTCACTCGCATCTCACTTCCCTCTCTCTCATCTCACTCACTACTCTCCTATGGATACTAAATACATGCAAATTGCAACAAATTAATACATATACATGTATCTAGTGTGATTCACACGTACCTGAGATACATATATAACAAAATATCGCTCAACTCTCTTCCTATTGTAATGTATCTAGTAGCAAAAAGACACGTATCTAAGTGTAAATTTCTCAATATATGATAGGAAACTCTTAATGAGTGGTAAGATAGTTAATATTTTGAAAGTATAGGTAATTATAGTGTTTGTGTATGTATATATATATATACACACACACAACTGAAGAAATAAGACGAGTGTAATTAAGACAAGTTTATAAATGGGTGAATTATTGATCGTTTAAAGGCTATTTGAGTTGAAATAGATTATCTAAAATGAGATAGAATGCGGATGATAATAACTCGTCCCGCGCTCAATTCTCACTAAGATTTAATTCCTTTATTTTGTTCTTTTATGTTTTTAGTTCTTAACAAAATTATTACTTTTCTTTATTATGACTATATATAATATATTAAATAAATAAATGTCATTTTAAAATGTATTTTGTTAGGATTACTCATGAAAGATTTGAGCTACATATCAATTCAATTTCTTATGAGCTGAAATGAGTTGGTGAAATAAAATTGAGCTAATAGATGGATAAATTTTGATCCGTCCAAACTTGAATGAATTCGGTGGATTGAATGTATTGAGCTTTATCTTGACACCCCTAGTTTAACATTTGGATTGAGGTTCTTTTGCTTGTGTTTGCAACGATAGCATTGATGAGTTCTAGTCATATACATGCCCTTTCCTCTGATCTACCTTTAACAACAAATGCAACTATGACAACATTTTCAATATAACAAAAGATGAGTCCTCTTTGTAGTTCATCACTTTCCAATAAGTTCTTGATAATAAAACAACATTCATCAACATGTAAGTCCAAACAATGAACGTAGAACATCTAAATTGCTATCGAACATGAAATTGAGGTCTACTGCATTTTTTCATTTTTCCACACACAAAAACAGTTCAACAATTTATTGTCTTTGGTATTACAATACATATATCTTCACAAAATTTCTCTAATTGGTATATGCCATTAGTTCTTTTGTATAGAGAATCAGTTTTAGTATATAATTTTTTGACATTATTTAGCGTCTTTCAATCATATTAATAGTAGCACAACTTAACAATATTTTTTGCCAAACACATCAACTTTTTATTATCAATTTCATTACCTCTATCCAAACTTGCAACAACTTATTTAGAAAATTATTTTTTACACTTAAATTTACATATTGTTAATTTTAAGTAAGCTAATTCAAACAATCACTTTGTATGATTTTGAAGCTGAATGATCATACATTAGTTGATCTGCACTTCATCCTGCCTGGTCGATCTTTCACTGGTCAGGATTAAGAGAAAACTTATAAAAAGATAATTACACAAGTAAATTCTTTTCATTACAATAAAATAGTGTAATATTCCAAATGTGATAGATAATGTGGGAAAACTATTTAATATCTTGGCTACTATACAAATTCTTATAGTTGACATTGCTTACAAATTTTACGTGTAACATTTTTCTTATTAAAATAAAATCATTTTAAAGTTTTTTTTAACTTAAGTCAGAAATTTATAATTAAAAGCATGCAAGGTAGATAAGAACTTTTGATAAAAATTATTTGACTTCCAATATTGAATTGTATTATATAAGATGAAATAAAGATAGTATAATATATTTTACTATAAACAATTCATATTCGGAGTATGAGTGTTTTGATTTGTTTGATCCTTCAAAACATTTAAAAAAAAAATTGGTTTATTAATTAATAAAAATAAATATGTAAACTAGATAGTACCATTCTAGGAATTTTTTATTAAGAATTACATTTAAGGACAAATGTCTATTATTTTTCTATTTCTGTCTTTGAGGAAGATTAAGAAAAACTATTGATTCCACAAGGAATAAGAACACTACTTGAATTACTTAATAAATACAAAAGAAATATTGTATCATATAAAATGAAACAAATATAGTACATACTTTATTTTAATAAAAATAATTCATATTCGTTCATGAAATCTTTGAATATTTTTTCATCCTTCAAAGCATAAAAAGGCAAATTAATTAGAAATAAATATATTGACTAGATACATTTCAGACAAATATAATCTTGACCTACATTCTAGGATGAATATTTATTATTTTTTCTTTCTATCTTGGATGCTAATTAGGAAAAATTATTAATTCCACAATATATTAGAAGGAAAAAGAAATACTATTTTGATTATCTAACAAGTTTGACCATAAAAGGTAATTTGTTGAACTTTTAGTAACAAAAGTCAAATATGACTTGATTTTTGTTCAAGGTACTTGTCCACTATAAATACAGTTTTATGCTTTCACACACTTTCAAACTATAACATAAAGACTTTTAAGATTCATTCTCTTATCTTTCCTTGTATTAGCAACTTTTCTTCTTTTTGAACGAATTTTTTGTTAAGAGGAAAAAGAAAACTATACTTGCAATCAACAACATGCCAATCAAATGGTAACGATTTTGAATTCACTAGAAACATAACATTTTGAATGATTTTGGTGTGTATGCTTAAGTTTACAGTTTGTTACTTTGTTTGTTGTTAGGGTTTTGTGTTGGCAACCAAATGCAGGTACAACAATCAATCGTCAAATACTGATAGAAGTATCTAATTGTGTTGAGAGCATTAATGGTGTTAAACAAGGAGGCTGGAAAAATACTTTTTGCTTCTATAAGCCCATACTCAAAGGTATTTGATCATTACTTAATAAATAATGTCTGTAAACGCAATGTAAAGAGATGATCTCCCTTTTTTTCTCCTCTCGATGCATTTTAAAGATTGGACCTGGGAAGTTTTTCTCCTTTGTAAGATAATGTATAAAAAAGTGAAGAAGTATTGAAATTTTTGGATCAAGAATTGATCTAAATGTAAGATCGATAATCTATATATCTCACATTTCTAATTTACACATCATGTCATTTTTAAGAGTACGTTTGTAGTCATATATGATATTTGACTGTTGATTGATTTTTTTTCTTTTACTAGAACAAGCAAATGAATCACAAATTCCCCAAATTTTTTTAGGAGCTTCACTTCAAGAACAACCCAACAAGTTTTACATGACACTTAGTAGGCAACGACTGATTGTGGAAGCAGAATCATCAATGCAGACGATAATGGAGAACTTACAATCTTATAGAATGAAGTTTGAAGTTAATTGTGAGGTTTGTATTATATTGAGATCTGCAAATTATTGTTCGTATTGAGGATGATATACTTATATAACACCATCAAATTAAAAATATTTTCTGTATAAATACTCATTATAATGTTTGTATGATATAGGGGTTTCAGTATCGACTTGGTGACTTCCGGGTGCGAGTAGGCAAAGTTGTTCCAATAAATTCTGAGAACTTGAGGGGAATAGTTATGGAGGTATGCAAATACTTTTAGAGATTTATTCTCAGTTGAAGCTTTTTAACCTTTTCTTTTTAAAAAAAAAATATAATTACGTTGTAAACTATTATGTTTTTTTACACTTCATGGAGAACTGTTCAATTATTGTACTTTACCTAATTAAAAAAATAATTACTATTATGAGAATGCTTGCCTCATAAGATATTTGTTTCTTTTGTAGATGGAGTATCTTTCGATTTCCTCATGGGAAACATCACATCTGATTATGTGTGAATTCTTCGAGATATTGAAGGAATCTCTTGGGAAAAAATCATTACAAGGTCATTTTGTGCACTCTGAACCAAAATTTTCAAAGTTTGGCCTCTCTGATCAATACACTTCACAACACACTGTCGTACAATATGCTAGCATCTTGGCTCAAATGACAGCAACATCTCAATCATCACAAGCAACGAGAAATTAAAATGTTTTGTTGAATTTATAAGATTTTTCCTTAGCTTCAGAAATGAGTATGTTATTTTCACAAATAAATTGGGAATATGCACATCAATAATAAGCAATCTTAAAGCTACTATATGATTTCAGATCAATGTAGTTTCTTTTCTTTTTTAGTGGGTGATATGAAAATTAAATGATTTCTTTTGTTTGAAGAATTTTTCTTTAAGATTATATAGACTTTTAAGTTTTGGAGAGTTCAACTTTTTGCTCAAAAGGAAATATGGTATATATGTTAATATTACTATATAGGAAAATAAAGCATGTAGATAGTTCATTTAGAGAGGAATTTTGTTAGTGCAGTTGGTTGGCTACATGAACTTTTATCATGATTCCACATCTCGTAATCTCCTTTTCCATTTTTTTTGTGAAAAGAAAATCACCACAAGTATAATGTTACAAGTTATAAAGCACCATTATAACCCCACCCCGTATTCCTAATCACCTCAAGTATAATGTCACAATTTATAAAGCACCATTGTAACCCCACCCATATTCCTAATCACCACAAGTATAATGTTACAAGGCCTTTTCCTAGAGGATAGTTAATATGAAGCTAGACGAAGCAAATCTATCTCAAGATCATTTTTGAACTTAAATTGTATATTTATCAAATCATGTAATAGAAGTTCAAACCAATAAGCATAATATAAGTTTACACCAAACATCGAGTTCAGTAAGTACTCTATATGATAGAACGTGTAATGATATTTGCCTTCGAATGAGCTTGTATAAAGTGTGGTTGTCAATGGTGGTCATGATAACAAAGGTGTTAGGTGATTGAAAACGATAATGGTGATGGTTAGTGATTGTGGATAGAGTGGTAAATTTTCTACACAAGATATTAAGACTTTGTTCAACATCTTAATGATTAATTAAATGTTTAAATCTTAATTATAACAAATGCACTTGATGGCCTAAGGTCTAAACTATTCAGATTCAAACTTTCATTACAAAATGTTGCGAAATCGATCATTTCATTTTACATGGTGATGAGTATGAGATTTAAAAATATAGGAGACAAATCTATATTGAAGAGACAAACTGAGTGTTAGATGTTATTTGGTGAAATGCAATCAATAAGTTGCATTCTACAAAAGGAAAATCAAATAATTATGTAATACCAAGATATGTACGAAGTCTCAAGTTCACAAAATATATATTTCATATTCAGAGTTAAATTTCAAGAAGATGCTTCGCGTAGTTATGATGAAACAAGTGGTTAATGATCGTGGTTGATGAGTGTGGCAGTGGATATTATCCACAAAAGAATACATATTAATGATTCTAAGAATTTGTTCAAGATCTTAATGATTAAAGACCTGTTCAGACTAATTAAATGCTTAAATCTTATAATAAAATATGATAGGTAAAATAGTCTCACTTCCTTCTCCCTTTAGAGGAATACAAATCAGTGAGAATCAAAAAACCCCATTTATTATAAGATGCATGCTGAAAAATTTGCTAATATAGAAGTCTATAGTATAATATTTCATTGGAAACTAGACAATACAAGTTGAAAGCATGGATTGTTTGCCGATAATAAAGCAGAGAATTAAGGTACTAATAGGTCTTTAAGTCTGTTGTGATATAGATAGTTCACTTCTTTTGAGCCATGATTCTAGTAGCCACACTTGTTATTTATTGGGTGGAGTTTGAAGCTTCTCGCTTCTGATGTATCCTAACTGAGTCATTGCCTCCTCCAACTCCCATTTAGCCTTTCCCTTTCCAGAATTGGGAAGGTGTGACTTTCATCTAAGTTGAATGATTTGAGCGTCATATCTCCATTCAACTTTTCACTACAACAAACAATATCCACATGCACAAAATGATATAAAGATGATTCAGTGGCAAAGTAAAACCGTGACGATATTTTCAACATATCTTCCTGTAGTGTAAAATAAAAAATTATTTCACTGTCATAGCTATTTATATTTGTTCGCCTTTCTAATCCGAGAGATCATCAATTGTTTCAACCTAGGTTCCTTTATCTTTGTTAAGTAAGAATTAGTATATTTATTCAAATAAGAGGGAAAATTTTAAAATTTCCTAATTTTTAATTTTTTATATTACTAACTAGTTCAAAGAAATGCAGAATTTAGCTTATAAAATCATTACCTCAGTATGATCATTCAAATGTTGTTTATGTGCAATGAACATCTGACTAAAGTTACAATAATGATACTGTCCCTGCAAATGATGCGCAATCACTCATTACATTTTACATTGTGATGAACATGAGTTTTACAAATATAGGGGACAGATCAATGTTGCATGTGAAAAATCTTACTTGAGATGGATATTAGGCCTGTCAAGGGGAGGTAATGTAAGTCCCGTCCTGCCAAGAGTAAGAGAATTTTTTTATGTCAAATCAATGAGAGACAACAACCTTCGGAGCGATGTGCCTGGTACATTGGTACTTACTTGCCTCCATGTGGTACAAGTTTAACTATTTCATGTATCAAAAAGACAATACCTCCGTCTACCTGATGTTTTAACCAAAATCAATTGTAGAAGTTTCAAAAGCTCCAGAACACAAAAACTCGTATAATAATTAAATGAACGAACTATCAGGATCGCTATATGAAAACTCGTAACGTCAAAAGGAACACAATAAAGAGGAATTGACATGAAGGGTCATTAAAATGTGATGTATGCTTTTAACTATTTCATGTCACTATATTTCTTAGGAAGATAATGATGAAGCATAAATAAAACACCCAATATGAAACATTTCAATAAAACTAGTTGTTTAAACACAACATATTTAATTGATAGTCGATGGACACAAAATTGATCGTTAATGCTTCAGAGATATATGGAAGGCTTTACAAGTTGATTTTATATTTTAAAACTAGACACAACTGCCTTGTAGTCTTGCAATATTCATCTTCCAACCATGCAGAAATCTCTTCGATTTTTTCCATAGTCCTTGTTGAAGAATAAGGAAACTGACGATTGGAACATATCAAAGGAACAGGTCCAACGCAGCTGACTAACGTGTCTGCAGCACCTGCAGCAAGTGTTGATGAAGAAGGAAGCTGAGGATTGGAACATGTCGAAGGAACAGGTTCAACGAAGCTGACTGGCGAGTTACAACACTGCTGAAGAATTATAGTAAGCTGCGTTGGACCTGTTCCTTTGACATATTCCAATCGTCAGTTTCCTTATTCTTCAACAGTCCTCTCAAACATTTCATCTGCAATTTTACTTCCAAAATGTATGGTGAACATTTCTTCAAAACCAGCTCTTATGTGGTTGATGAAACTATTTGCATCAATGCAGGATTGCGGACTTGTCAGCTCCATTCTTTCAATGCTAAAACATCCATTATTCTCCACAGCTTTAGTCGTCTCTTTAGTAGAGGGATAATATACTGGAAAATTGAATGAGTCAACAAGAGATTCTTCGACAATTCCCTGTATGAAAAAGAAAACGTATCACATAAAATGGAATAGAGATAGTGACAGAGCTGAACCCCCTTATCGAATTTGCAATTATTTGAATTCAGTTATGTCACGACCCAAAAATGGATGTGATGACACTCGTCTTATCCCATCAAGACAAGTCAACCTAAAACTCAACCATTACAATAAAATGCGGAAAATTCAAAATAAATTTAAAACACCCCCAAAATCTGGTTGTCACGTGTACAAGCCTCTAAAGTATTACAATTGATTCAAGAAAAAAGAAAGTCTGAAATGACATTGTTTCTCAAATAGAACAAGATCATAAATAGGAGTAAGAAGGTCTGTTGAGATAACAAACAACTACCTCACAATTCTCCACAAGAAGCCTCAGACAAGGAGAAGACAAAGTCTGGGCTAGTAACCTACAAAACAATTGTAGTAGCAAGGGGTGAGTACCAACCACACGGTACCCAACAAGTAAACTTCTAAACACAAGCTAAGGGAATAAAATACGGGTACTCCTTACACATCAACCGAACCTCCACAACTACAACCAGCATAAAAATCAGCCCAACCTACAGTTCACAGTGTTCATAACACTGAACTCATCAAAATCATTTTAACAAATTATACATCCTCAACTACAAACTAAATATTCAACAACCACAACTTTACACAGCAGGCACTCACAATATCAGCAACACATAAGATCAAGTTTATCAAATAGAGGAAATCAAATATCAAGTAATTCACAACCACCAATAAAACACATAATCATAAAAAATGAAGAATGTCATGGGATGCAATGCAATATGACACCATGAAGTGATATGCTTTAGATTACCAATTTATCTCTCAACCGTATATACATGATACTCCTCGGAAATACATCGAGAGTTCATGACCCATGGGGGACTCGCGAGGTCCATATACCGACACGGACGATCTCCACGTGTCTGTGCGGACGATCTCAACGCACTATAATAAATCAAACAAATTCCGCACGGACGATCTCCACGTACCCAAATCATAATCATAATTTTTCTATCGCACGGACGATCTCCACGTGCACTCGATCTCAACACGGACGATCTCCACGTGTTAGACCCTTACTCATACCCAATCTCATGTCAATGCATGTGCACAATATGATATCAAATAAAGGAGATGATGCAACATCTCAATAAACCAAATGTCGTTATAATATATAATTACCTCAATTATCACATTTATACGGGTTCAATAAAGAATACAATCATAATCAAATCAATAATATTTTAGTTAATGCTTATATGCTTTGGCATTCTCGAATTACAATCCACATTCTATAGTAATAAACTTTCCCATTATAACATCGGTACTCGTATCATTCTAAACACATCACATACAAACAAATAATCACATTGTCTTTTATTAGCCCCTTTTATCATTAGAATTTTGTGGACAAGTCAACCCATCACCAAGTCCCATTACTCCCAAACATATACCACAAGAAAAACACGCATTTCATACACTTAGCAAGGGTTTAGAAATCCACTTGCCTCAAATAACCGGACAATCCCTCTGGGACTCAAGTCTTCTCTTTCTTTTGACCTTCCAATTCAAAACAATCTATTCAAATAAATAACCAAGATAAGATTTCGATAGTAACAACATTCATATTGCTATATGTCTAATTTAGACTCAAATCTCACTCGAATTTATAATAAAACTTCTAAATCTTAATTCCCACCATAGGTCAAATCTCATATTTTTTCTAAATTTCAAGTCTAGGGTTTAGTATCAATTTCTCTAATAAATTAATCTATCTTTAATGAAATACAAATAATACAATACACCTAATTTATAACATGATAACTAAAGAAAATATTTAATTATTAAGAGTTAAGGCCAAATGGTTATCGAAACCAGTGG
Source organism: Solanum sitiens (assembly GCA_016801875.1). Taxonomy (NCBI): domain Eukaryota; kingdom Viridiplantae; phylum Streptophyta; class Magnoliopsida; order Solanales; family Solanaceae; genus Solanum; species Solanum sitiens. The sequence goes on along the minus strand of JABWTJ010000014.1, from coordinate 2,124,761 downwards.
CAACGTTCAGAAAATACAAGTATAGCCTTTTCTCCGAGTCAAACCCATAACCAGAACGAAACCACAAGCATTAAATCACCAAATTACATCAAATTATCCCTATAACTAATCATTATCCTAATGATTGCCTTAATCATTAGCCAACTACACTATAATAACCATTCAAATCTCAAATTCCCAAAGTATAGAAACGTTATTGCAGCATATCAAAATTCAAATTAAATTCAACTACTTTCCTTTCTATTGTCAACCTCCAACATAATTATTATAATAATAATAAGACCTAAACCTTTATACATAAATGTATCAATTGAAGTTTTTACCTGTGTATTCGCCGTGACTCCTCTTCGGAGGTTATCTTTTGTTTCCAGAAAGTAAGAACTAAAGTTTTAAATTCCTAATTTCTATTTTAATACATGGGTCATTAACTTAAATTATATTACTTATGGATTTGGCCCATTAACCATATACTAAATTAATTAATTTAAATTACACCTTAGTTAGAGTTAAATGAAGAGCCCAAAATTTCCATTTAAAATTTATCGAAATGGATCTTTTATGAAAAGAAAGGATTTGTTCTCAAAATGACCTGACGGGTCATTACATTATCCACCACTAAAAACTATGTTCGTCCTCGAACATAAGGAAGAAGAAAGGAAGAATAACCAACGTTACCAAAAACTTTAGTTCTGACCTACATGTCAGTGTTTATCTCTATGAATGAGCTCATCCTTAAGATAGTTCCATTAAGATCAACTACGAAGAACTTAAATTTCGAATCAAACTTTGGAAGATCTATAAATCAAGAGTGATTCTCAAGCCATAAACTAACTCATCAGTCCAATCTAAACTGAGATCCATCGGACCTTAACACAACCATCATGACGAATCATTCCTCACATAACAAAGATAACATTCTGAATTGGTACCGGCTACAATCAGAGGTGAACCTTAACCAACCACCACATACTCATATTGCACAAACCATCATAGATCTTATCAAGATTCCCTTGTGACAATGTAATCTTTTCATGAGCTTAATTATAAAAATATGATCTTTAGACATCAAGCACTAATCAAGGGAGAATCAAACTTATCTAACCCAAAGAACAACAAGATCAAGTAACCACATAGCTAGCGATACACCCAAGCTAACAGAACCTCCAATAACACTATTAAACAATTGCACTCTTTATAGTAGCTCTTACATAAGTTCTCATAAGCAAGATTGTGCGTGTATAACTACTTGTATACTTTAACTATCTCAGCCAACACCAAATCTATCATCATTGAAATTGCAAAGTTTGTCCAAGGATGTCACCCTACCAAGAGGACAATCACAGGATCGGTACACTCGATCCACCACTAAGAATTCACCCATAGATGTGAAAGCACGCGTAATATAATCAATGAATCATACTCCAAATAGTGTCTAGTACGAGGAAGGTGGTCACATAACAATATACGGAATCAAAGTTGAATAACACTAAATACTTCTTCCAAAAAAACACATATACAATATTTACATTCGGTTGACTCCATCTCTTTGATTTTTAGCTACCTAAAATCCATCAATCTGGTCCCATTTATCAAACCCCACATGCTCCAAACAACACTCATATGTGCAACACTCTCAATACTAAAAGAACATCATAACCACACAAGCCATCAACTTTACTTTCAAACCGTCACTAGTATCAAAGTCTTCTTAGCAAATACATTATCGCCTTCAAAAGTTTCAAACAATGACTACCCCTCTTTTCATGTGGGTATTTCATGATAAATATGGATCCCACCCAAGGCTTATAACACAAAATTTTAAAATTGATAGAACATTTTCATCGAGATAACACTATTGAATCACACACAATGTCAACTTCACTCAGTCTTTTACATACTATATTCCAACTACCATTTCAAACCTTCATATACCATATGCTAAGACTCAGAGAAATCCTTAATCACTCTAATAAACATATACAATAAGCACATAAACTCTACTCACCCTTTAATGCGTACGTGACACATCATGACAGCCTATATCATCCCATCAACAAAGTAATTTCAATCGCTTCAGAATTCTCATTAATCTTATAGAACTGTAAGTCCACACTGTTTAACATCCATAAGTTACCTATCCTATTTCGAACAATCTAACTCGACATAACCACATAGAATATTCCACACATCATTATTTGTAACCCAAAGCAAAACTCAATTCTTATAAAAGCAGATGATAAAATCCTAGTAAGTCTACACCGAACCTATTCACATCCATAGTCATGTTTGAACTCATAAGTGAAAATGCATACAACATTCAACTTTAAACCTTGGGTCTATATGAGAGGTCTTATTCTTTTACCTCTCTTAAATTTTTTCCATGATGCAAAATTCAAATATCTTTAACTCTTTTATATACCGATTTCTTGTTCCCTTCGCTAACTTGCTTACCAGTCTTATTCTTTTGACCAACAACCCATGACATTTCTCCTTATACTCTAAACTAATACTTCAAGTGAAACATTTCCTTATGTTCTATGTCAATCAAAAGTAACCAAATTTACTCAAATTATGCAAAAGTCCTTCCAAAAGCTCAATAACCAATGTGATCAATCATTTCTTACCTTCCTAATTCATACCTTGACAAAACATATTATCACAAATATAACTCATCATGAAAAACTTGATATAATTTTTTCCCAATCATGTAACACAATCCCATTATCTATCAACATTAGCTCATACATTGCATATTTTTTTACGAGTTTATGTATCTTGGCTTATCATTAATCGCCTCTCCATTGAGCTTATCATATCCTTCGCTAAAAATTTAATTCAACCATACTTATTATAGAACTCAAATCCACAAAAGATCTTTTCATCACACTCGAGCTGAACGTCTGTGCACTTTTTTCTCAAATTTTATTAATTTTTTTTTCCATATGAATGACATGTAACTTTATCACCTTAACTAGAGGAAAACATATGGAATCATGTGGCTCTGAACTCAATTCTCCGAATTCCACTGAAGGTACATCTTTACCGTTGCAATCAAAGTAAATATCCTTATTTTCTCTTTGCTCTGAAAGTTAAACTACATACCACTAATTCCTTCAATTATGGCTCTAACTCCTTTCAATTCTATTCGAGTGGTGTCCCAACATCTCATACAACTTTCATAAAATCATACTACTTATAAAATAGTAGCAAACCATAATCTTAAATACTCAAAAGTCATCATTACCATACAAAATATTTTTAACCAACAAACATTATCATATAGTTGCATTCCAACCATAATTCATCATAAAACCTTATCACTATCACGATTCGTTAGTCCTTGTCATCATCACAAATTCAACCTCACCATCAACATGACATCCCAAACCTAGCTATGCCAACCATCCAAGAGACTCACTCAATTTATACGCTCTTTCTTACTAAAAATTTTCAATTTCATTTACCCAAGTATACTCACTAAGACTTTATTTATCCATAAGTTTGTCATTTTGATATCAATCTACTCATTTGGAGCTTAAGGTAAAATAATCTGAACTCATTTAGAATTTCATAATACACTTCACAACCTAAATGTATTAATACCATACCAAAGATCCACCACTAAAATTTCCCTTATAAATAATGTTTAACCCATGCATCCGTACTAACAAGCTAGTTGTTTGCTGAAATTTTAATTCAACATCAAATCTTATTATATGAGCACGTGATACAATAGACAACTCCTTAAGTACTTAGTATTTGCACTTAACAATCTATGTATCCCTTTTTTTTATAACACTAGTATCACATCGTGATAGTTTATTATATCCATCACTAGAACACATCATACTTGTCGAGAAGATTGTACCCAAATCTCACATATTTTGATTCGTTAAGTGATTTTAGTACATTACCAAATCTATTTGATCTCTAGTTCAAAGTGTTGTGCATTATTTCATAGGTCATGTAGATAGTAGAAGTAACACACTCCAACTATAATCAAGAAAGCATCAATACTAAATAGTCGTGTCATGACCTTATCGGATATTCACACAATCTATATAAAATCGTGATAAAATTTCTGACCTCAATTTGCCCAACGTCATTCTCATCATTTGCTAAGACACTCATACATGTTATGACAACTTTACTTACTATATTTTCCATAGTTATTATATTCATTATTTCGTCATCTTTTCACTTTCAATTATCGAACCACTGAAGATATTACATATACCACACAAGTACTATTTTTCAGTCGGGGAAACTAACCTGAAAAGGATAATACATTCATGAAGTCCATAAGAGCATTGTTCAACCTCATCATTTAGAAATTTTAAGAAAATTATCTCCAAGTCATCACCTAACTCAATCCTTTCAAATTGAACATTTCAAATCTGACCACACATCTTTTCATCTTCGTATCAGGTCCAACCTTCAATCTATATAGGAAACACCAACTTCAAACTTAAGGAACCACACACGACTCATCACTATAAGTGAGAGAGAACGGAAGATTACTATGAAAATTAGACCGAACAAAGAATGCACGATAGAGATTCAAAAAGTGAAGATTTTCCCTAAAAGTCACTATAGCCTCTCGAAGATAAGTACAGACGTCTCCGTACCGATCATCGAGACTCTACTTAGACACGACTTGTATACACGTGAGACCTATGAACCTAGGGCTCTGATACCATGTTGTCACGACCCAAAAATGGATGTGATGACACTCGTCTTATCCCATCAAGACAAGTCAACCTAAAACTCAACCATTACAATAAAATGCGGAAAATTCAAAATAAATTTAAAACACCCCCAAAATCTGGTTGTCACGTGTACAAGCCTCTAAAGTATTACAATTGATTCAAGAAAAAAGAAAGTCTGAAATGACATTGTTTCTCAAATAGAACAAGATCATAAATAGGAGTAAGAAGGTCTGTTGAGATAACAAACAACTACCTCACAATTCTCCACAAGAAGCCTCAGACAAGGAGAAGACAAAGTCTGGGCTAGTAACCTACAAAACAATTGTAGTAGCTAGGGGTGAGTACCAACCACACGGTACCCAACAAGTAAACTTCTAAACACAAGCTAAGGGAATAAAATACGGGTACTCCTTACACATCAACCGAACCTCCACAACTACAACCAGCATAAAAATCAGCCCAACCTACAGTTCACAGTGTTCATAACACTGAACTCATCAAAATCATTTTAACAAATTATACATCCTCAACTACAAACTAAATATTCAACAACCACAACTTTACACAGCAGGCACTCACAATATCAGCAACACATAAGATCAAGTTTATCAAATAGAGGAAATCAAATATCAAGTAATTCACAACCACCAATAAAACGCATAATCATAAAAAATGAAGAATGTCATGGGATGCAATGCAATATGACACCATGAAGTGATATGCTTCAGATTACCAATTTATCTCTCAACCGTATATACATGATACTCCTCGGAAATACATCGAGAGTTCATGACCCATGGGGGACTCGCGAGGTCCATATACCGACACGGACGATCTCCACGTGTCTGTGCGGACGATCTCAACGCACTATAATAAATCAAACAAATTCCGCACGGACGATCTCCACGTACCCAAATCATAATCATAATTTTTCTATCGCACGGACGATCTCCACGTGCACTCGATCTCAACACGGACGATCTCCACGTGTTAGACCCTTACTCATACCCAATCTCATGTCAATGCATGTGCACAATATGATATCAAATAAAGGAGATGATGCAACATCTCAATAAACCAAATGTCGTTATAATATATAATCACCTCAATTATCACATTTATACGGGTTCAGTAAAGAATACAATCACAATCAAATCAATAATATTTTAGTTAATGCTTATATGCTTTGGCATTCTCGAATTACAATCCACATTCTATAGTAATAAACTTTTCCATTATAACATCGGTACTCGTATCATTCTAAACACATCACATACAAACAAATAATCACATTGTCTTTTATTAGCCCCTTTTATCATTAGAATTTTGTGGACAAGTCAACCCATCACCAAGTCCCATTACTCCCAAACATATACCACAAGAAAAACACGCATTTCATACACTTAGCAAGGGTTTAGAAATCCACTTGCCTCAAATAACCGGACAATCCCTCTGGGACTCAAGTCTTCTTTTTCTTTTGACCTTCCAATTCAAAACAATCTATTCAAATAAATAACCAAGATAAGATTTCGATAGTAACAACATTCATATTGCTATATGTCTAGTTTAGACTCAAATCTCACTCGAATTTATAATAAAACTTCTAAATCTTAATTCCCACCATAGGTCAAATCTCATATTTTTTCTAAATTTCAAGTCTAGGGTTTAGTATCAATTTCTCTAATAAATTAATCTATCTTTAATGAAATACAAATAATACAATACACCTAATTTATAACATGATAACTAAAGAAAATATTTAATTATTAAGAGTTAAAGCCAAATGGTTATCGAAACCAGTGGCAACGTTCAGAAAATACAAGTATAGCCTTTTCTCCGAGTCAAACCCATAACCAGAACGAAACCACAAGCATTAAATCACCAAATTCCATCAAATTATCCCTATAACTAATCATTTATACATTATCCTAATGATTGCCTTAATCATTAGCCAACTACACTATAATAACCATTCAAATCTCAAATTCCCAAAGTATAGAAACGTTATTGCAGCATATCAAAATTCAAATTAAATTCAACTACTTTCCTTTCTATTGCCAACCTCCAACATAATTATTATAATAATAATAAGACCTAAACCTTTATACATAAATGTATCAATTGAAGTTTTTACCTGTGTATTCGCCGTGACTCCTCTTCGGAGGTTATCTTTTGTTTCCAGAAAGTAAGAACTAAAGTTTTAAATTCCTAATTTCTATTTTAATACATGGGTCATTAACTTAAATTATATTACTTATGGATTTGGCCCATTAACCATATACTAAATTAATTAATTTAAATTACACCTTAGTTAGAGTTAAATGAAGAGCCCAAAATTTCCATTTAAAATTTATCGAAATGGATCTTTTATGAAAAGAAAGGATTTGTTCTCAAAATGACCTGACGGGTCATTACATTATCCACCACTAAAAACTATGTTCGTCCTCAAACATAAGGAAGAAGAAAGGAAGAATAACCAACGTTACCAAAAACTTTAGTTATGACCTACTGTCAGTGTTTATCTCTATGAATGAGCTCATCCTTAAGATAGTTCCATTAAGATCAACTACGAAGAACTTAAATTTCGAATCAAACTTTGGAAGATCTATAAATCAAGAGTGATTCTCAAGCCATAAACTAACTCATCAGTCCAATCTAAACTGAGATCCATCGGACCTTAACACAACCATCATGACGAATCATTCCTCACATAACAAAGATAACATTCTGAATTGGTACCGGATACAATCAGAGGTGAACCTTAACCAACCACCACATACTCATATTGCACAAACCATCATAGATCTTATCAAGATTCCCTTGTGACAATGTAATCTTTTCATGAGCTTAATTATAAAAATATGATCTTTAGACATCAAGCACTAATCAAGGGAGAATCAAACTTATCTAACCCAAAGAACAACAAGATCAAGTAACCACATAGCTAGCGATACACCCAAGCTAACAGAACCTCCAATAACACTATTAAACAATTGCACTCTTTATAGTAGCTCTTACATAAGTTCTCATAAGCAAGATTGTGCGTGTATAACTACTTGTATACTTTAACTATCTCAGCCAACACCAAATCTATCATCATTGAAATTGCAAAGTTTGTCCAAGGATGTCACCCTACCAAGAGGACAATCACAGGATCGGTACACTCGATCCACCACTAAGAATTTACCCATAGATGTGAAAGCACGCGTTATATAATCAATGAATCATACTCCAAATAGTGTCTAGTACGAGGAAGGTGGTCACATAACAATATATGGAATCAAAGTTGAATAACACTAAATACTTCTTCCAAAAAAACACATATACAATATTTACATTCGGTTGACTCCATCTCTTTGATTTTTAGCTACCTAAAATCCATCAATCTGGTCCCATTTATCAAACCCCACATGCTCCAAACAACACTCATATGTGCAACACTCTCAATACTAAAAGAACATCATAACCACACAAGCCATCAACTTTACTTTCAAACCGTCACTAGTATCAAAGTCTTCTTAGCAAATACATTATCGCCTTCAAAAGTTTCAAACAATGACTACCCCTCTTTTCATGTGGGTATTTCATGATAAATATGGATCCCACCCAAGGCTTATAACACAAAATTTTAAAATTGATAGAACATTTTCATCGAGATAACACTATTGAATCACACACAATGTCAACTTCACTCAGTCTTTTACATACTATATTCCAACTACCATTTCAAACCTTCATATACCATATGCTAAGACTCAGAGAAATCCTTAATCACTCTAATAAACATATACAATAAGCACATAAACTCTACTCACCCTTTAATGCGTACGTGACACATCATGACAGCCTATATCATCCCATCAACAAAGTAATTTCAATCGCTTCAGAATTCTCATTAATCTTATAGAACTGTAAGTCCACACTGTTTAACATCCATAAGTTACCTATCCTATTTCGAACAATCTAACTCGACATAACCACATAGAATATTCCACACATCATTATTTGTAACCCAAAGCAAAACTCAATTCTTATAAAAGCAGATGATAAAATCCTAGTAAGTCTACACCGAACCTATTCACATCCATAGTCATGTTTGAACTCATAAGTGAAAATGCATACAACATTCAACTTTAAACCTTGGGTCTATATGAGAGGTCTTATTCTTTTACCTCTCTTAAATTTTTTCCATGATGCAAAATTCAAATATCTTTAACTCTTTTATATACCGATTTCTTGTTCCCTTCGCTAACTTGCTTACCAGTCTTATTCTTTTGACCAACAACCCATGACATTTCTCCTTATACTCTAAACTAATACTTCAAGTGAAACATTTCCTTATGTTCTATGTCAATCAAAAGTAACCAAATTTACTCAAATTATGCAAAAGTCCTTCCAAAAGCTCAATAACCAATGTGATCAATCATTTCTTACCTTCCTAATTCATACCTTGACAAAACATATTATCACAAATATAACTCATCATGAAAAACTTGATATAATTTTTTCCCAATCATGTAACACAATCCCATTATCTATCAACATTAGCTCATACATTGCATATTTTTTTACGAGTTTATGTATCTTGGCTTATCATTAATCGCCTCTCCATTGAGCTTATCATATCCTTCGCTAAAAATTTAATTCAACCATACTTATTATAGAACTCAAATCCACAAAAGATCTTTTCATCACACTCGAGCTGAACGTCTGTGCACTTTTTTCTCAAATTTTATTAATTTTTTTTTCCATATGAATGACATGTAACTTTATCACCTTAACTAGAGGAAAACATATGGAATCATGTGGCTCTGAACTCAATTCTCCGAATTCCACTGAAGGTACATCTTTACCGTTGCAATCAAAGTAAATATCCTTATTTTCTCTTTGCTCTGAAAGTTAAACTACATACCACTAATTCCTTCAATTATGGCTCTAACTCCTTTCAATTCTATTCGAGTGGTGTCCCAACATCTCATACAACTTTCATAAAATCATACTACTTATAAAATAGTAGCAAACCATAATCTTAAATACTCAAAAGTCATCATTACCATACAAAATATTTTTAACCAACAAACATTATCATATAGTTGCATTCCAACCATAATTCATCATAAAACCTTATCACTATCACGATTCGTTAGTCCTTGTCATCATCACAAATTCAACCTCACCATCAACATGACATCCCAAACCTAGCTATGCCAACCATCCAAGAGACTCACTCAATTTATACGCTCTTTCTTACTAAAAATTTTCAATTTCATTTACCCAAGTATACTCACTAAGACTTTATTTATCCATAAGTTTGTCATTTTGATATCAATCTACTCATTTGGAGCTTAAGGTAAAATAATCTGAACTCATTTAGAATTTCATAATACACTTCACAACCTAAATGTATTAATACCATACCAAAGATCCACCACTAAAATTTCCCTTATAAATAATGTTTAACCCATGCATCCGTACTAACAAGCTAGTTGTTTGCTGAAATTTTAATTCAACATCAAATCTTATTATATGAGCACGTGATACAATAGACAACTCCTTAAGTACTTAGTATTTGCACTTAACAATCTATGTATCCCTTTTTTTTATAACACTAGTATCACATCGTGATAGTTTATTATATCCATCACTAGAACACATCATACTTGTCGAGAAGATTGTACCCAAATCTCACATATTTTGATTCGTTAAGTGATTTTAGTACATTACCAAATCTATTTGATCTCTAGTTCAAAGTGTTGTGCATTATTTCATAGGTCATGTAGATAGTAGAAGTAACACACTCCAACTATAATCAAGAAAGCATCAATACTAAATAGTCGTGTCATGACCTTATCGGATATTCACACAATCTATATAAAATCGTGATAAAATTTCTGACCTCAATTTGCCCAACGTCATTCTCATCATTTGCTAAGACACTCATACATGTTATGACAACTTTACTTACTATATTTTCCATAGTTATTATATTCATTATTTCGTCATCTTTTCACTTTCAATTATCGAACCACTGAAGATATTACATATACCACACAAGTACTATTTTTCAGTCGGGGAAACTAACCTGAAAAGGATAATACATTCATGAAGTCCATAAGAGCATTGTTCAACCACATCATTTAGAAATTTTAAGAAAATTATCTCCAAGTCATCACCTAACTCAATCCTTTCAAATTGAACATTTCAAATCTGACCACACATCTTTTCATCTTCGTATCAGGTCTAACCTTCAATCTATATAGGAAACACCAACTTCAAACTTAAGGAACCACACACGACTCATCACTATAAGTGAGAGAGAATGGAAGATTACTATGAAAATTAGACCGAACGAAGAATGCACGATAGATATTCAAAAAGTGAAGATTTTCCCTAAAAGTCACTATAGCCTCTCGAAGATAAGTACAGACGTCTCCGTACCGATCATCGAGACTCTACTTAGACTCGACTTGTATACAAGTGAGACCTATGAACCTAGGGCTCTGATACCATGTTGTCACGACCCAAAAATGGATGTGATGACACTCGTCTTATCCCATCAAGACAAGTCAACCTAAAACTCAACCATTACAATAAAATGCGGAAAATTCAAACTAAATTTAAAACACCCCCAAAATCTGGTTGTCACGTGTACAAGCCTCTAAAGTATTACAATTGATTCAAGAAAAAAGAAAGTCTGAAATGACATTGTTTCTCAAATAGAACAAGATCATAAATAGGAGTAAGAAGGTCTGTTGAGATAACAAACAACTACCTCACAATTCTTCACAAGAAGCCTCAGACAAGGAGAAGACAAAGTCTGGGCTAGTAACCTACAAAACAATTGTAGTAGCAAGGGGTGAGTACCAACCACACGGTACCCAACAAGTAAACTTCTAAACACAAGCTAAGGAAATAAAATACGGGTACTCCTTACACATCAATCGAACCTCCACAACTACAACCAGCATAAAAATCAGCCCAACCTACAGTTCACAGTGTTCATAACACTGAACTCATCAAAATCATTTTAACAAATTATACATCCTCAACTACAAACTAAATATTCAACAACCACAACTTTACACAGCAGGCACTCACAATATCAGCAACACATAAGATCAAGTTTATCAAATAGAGGAAATCAAATATCAAGTAATTCACAACCACCAATAAAACACATAATCATAAAAAATGAAGAATGTCATGGGATGCAATGCAATATGACACCATGAAGTGATATGCTTCAGATTACCAATTTATCTCTCAGCCGTATATACATGATACTCCTCAGAAATACATCGAGAGTTCATGACCCATGGGGGACTCGCGAGGTCCATATACCGACACGGACGATCTCCACGTGTCTGTGCGGACGATCTCAACGCACTATAATAAATCAAACAAATTCCGTACGGACGATCTCCACGTACCCAAATCATAATCATAATTTTTCTATCGCACGGATGATCTCCACGTGCCCAAAATAATCATAACTCGATCTCAACACGGACGATCTCCACGTGTTAGACCATTACTCATACCCAATCTCATGTCAATGCATGTGCACAATATGATATCAAATAAAGGAGATGATGCAACATCTCAATAAACCAAATGTCGTTATAATATATAATTACCTCAATTATCACATTTATACGGGTTCAATAAAGAATACAATCATAATCAAATCAATAATATTTTAGTTAATGCTTATATGCTTTGGCATTCTCGAATTACAATCCACATTCTATAGTAATAAACATTCCCATTATAACATCGGTACTCGTATCATTCTAAACATATCACATACAAACAAATAATCACATTGTCTTTTATTAGCCCCTTTTATCATTAGAATTTTGTGGACAAGTCAACCCATCACCAAGTCCCATTACTCCCAAACAAATACCACAAGAAAAACACGCATTTCATACACTTAGCAAGGGTTTAGAAATCCACTTGCCTCAAATAACCGGACAATCCCTCTGGGACTCAAGTCTTCTCTTTCTTTTGACCTTCCAATTCAAAACAATCTATTCAAATAAATAACCAAGATAAGATTTCGATAGTAACAACATTCATATTGCTATATGTCTAGTTTAGACTCAAATCTCACTCGAATTTATAATAAAACTTCTAAATCTTAATTCCCACCATAGGTCAAATCTCATATTTTTTCTAAATTTCAAGTCTAGGGTTTAGTATCAATTTCTCTAATAAATTAATCTATCTTTAATGAAATACAAATAATACAATACACCTAATTTATAACATGATAACTAAAGAAAATATTTAATTATTAAGAGTTAAAGCCAAATGGTTATCGAAACCAGTGGCAACGTTCAGAAAATACAAGTATAGCCTTTTCTCCGAGTCAAACCCATAACCAGAACGAAACCACAAGCATTAAATCACCAAATTCCATCAAATTATCCCTATAACTAATCATTTATACATTATCCTAATGATTGCCTTAATCATTAGCCAACTACACTATAATAACCATTCAAATCTCAAATTCCCAAAGTATAGAAACGTTATTGCAGCATATCAAAATTCAAATTAAATTCAACTACTTTCCTTTCTATTGCCAACCTCCAACATAATTATTATAATAATAATAAGACCTAAACCTTTATACATAAATGTATCAATTGAAGTTTTTACCTGTGTATTCGCCGTGACTCCTCTTCGGAGGTTATCTTTTGTTTCCAGAAAGTAAGAACTAAAGTTTTAAATTCCTAATTTCTATTTTAATACATGGGTCATTAACTTAAATTATATTACTTATGGGTTTGGCCCATTAACCATATACTAAATTAATTAATTTAAATTACACCTTAGTTAAAAGATTGTAGTTAAATGAAGAGCCCAAAATTTCCATTTAAAATTTATCGAAATGGATCTTTTATGAAAAGAAAGGATTTGTTCTCAAAATGACCTGACGGGTCATTACAAGTTATTAGGAGTGTTTGACTCCGCAATTGGATAGAGTATCCAAGAATTTAAAATATGAGATTTGAAGTCAAGATCCAAGATACTTAAAATATACTCTCTAATTCTTTCGTTTAAAGTGTCTTACCTTGACTATGACAAAAGAGTTTAAAAATTAAAGTAACATAGATTTTTGAATCTTACGATCTTAAAAATATGCACAAATATACCAAAATTTCATATTGTGATCTTAACCATGCCTTGTAAAATGTTATAATAGAAAAGTTTACTAGATTTAGACGATGCCCTTTTTTTTTGGACAAAAGAACAAATGAAAATAAGATCGACATCGTTCACCTCATTGAACATATCAATAAGACTAGACTCAAGAAATTTGAGAATCCTACATGTCAACTTATAGTCTTAAACATGTCATGTGAGATCGACCTCATAATTATAAAATTACTAAATTTAGAAAAAGTAACATAACATTGACTAAAAAGGAAGTAGGATATAAATAAATTGAAATAGAGAGAGTATAAGGTTATGAGTCGCTCACCTCATTGACCATAACAATAAGACTAGATTCAAGAAATTTTAGCATCCTATATGTCAACTTATAGCCTTAAACATGTCATGTGATCGACGTCATAATTACAAAATAACTAACTTTAGAAAAAGTAACATAACATTGACTTAAAAGGAAGTAGGATATAAATAAATTCAAACAGAGAGAGTATAAGGTTACGAGTGGCTGACCTCATTGACCATATCAATAAGACTATACTCAAGAAATGTGAATATCCTATATCCAATTTTGGAGTAGTGTATTTCACTTGGAATAGATGGCAAAACAAGAACAATTTCCTCTGCCCTTGCACTCAAGAATACTTCCATATCTTTGTGAAATTGAGCAACATAAGCATTCCATACTTCAATAGAAGCACCATCATAATGTATTCTTCTTTTATTCTTCATATCTTTTGGCACTTGGGACAACCATTGTCACGCGTAACAAGAATACACTATATGAAGAGAGCACGAGGGGAACAATCGTCCATAGAAAGAATCGGGAATTGCAGCTGTAAAATATGGCTTCTGATCGGAATATAGTGATTTGAATAAGATATTGAAATCGTTCGTGATATGATTGTTGAAGAAAACTTGAAATTCGATTTCAGCACTTGTAGAATGGTATTTATATTTTATGGCCTCTACAATATTTTGCACTGCAAAAAATGTGTTTGGTCCAACTGAACATCCCATGTCTACAATACAAAATGTTTTGGTTTGTATATCAAAATTTTCAATAATTGCCTCTCTGACCATAACTTTTGCATTATCTGCAGCATTTCTCTACAAATAAAATTAAAAAAATAAAAATTGTGTACCATTGCAAGAAATAATTAATACTTGATGACATTTATACGTAATATAATTTTTCGATAAACAATTCAATTCACTAAAGTTTATAGGTGATTAATTAAAAAGAATTTAATTTAGACACATCATTCTACCTAAGTTCAGCACAAATTTTTGTAACATAGGCGAGTTTGGACACCTAATATAGCTCAAAATAATTACTTCGCATCTCTCAATTTTTGTAGCATACTATTCTGTTTAATTTGAAAATCGATCTTAATACCCTTTTATTATGTTCAAGGTAGAATCGTGAGGCTAATAATAAAGCAACAACTGGTACTATAGAGAAGAGGTCAAAACTAGAGAGTCTTGACCAATTTGCAGTTCATATAATGTATCTTAAAATGAAATAATTGGAATTTTGAAATGTTCGTTCAAATAAGAAAAACTCAATGGAATTCATAAATTTCTTAATTTCATTTTTTTCTCATTTTTCCTCCAAAAAGAATAATATATTAAGAAATAATTTTAACTTTAAAATTTTAAAAATCTCCTTAATGAAAAAATATATAGCACAAACTATATATTACCTGTAATAAGGGGAACTTGTAATTTCACTCCACTTCCAAATAAAGAGTTTGGCAGTTCCTAAGGGGTATATTGGGTATTTTAAAGGTGTATTTAAGTCTTTAACACTTAGAATATTTCATTCTTCAAGATCAAAATCCCAAAATCCCTTAGAAATTCCCAAAGACCCCATTAAAGCTAAAACTCAAGGAAGAGCTTGGATTGGTGAATTGAGTGGAGATTCTTCATCAAAGTGAAGAATTAGCTTCATTGAGGTATGATTTTTGATCCTTGAAACTCGTTTCATCAAGGAGCCAACTTTCAAAGATGTTTTCTAAAGTTTTCTAAAGTTGAATTGACCTATTTCATGATCTACCATGGGTTCTTGTATTAATGGGTTTTAATCATTGTTTAGTGATTGAATTGTGGTTATTAAGGTGATTTTAACTCAATTAACCTATGAACCCATGTAATTGATGAACCCTAGTTTTTTGACTAATTTATGGGTTACTTGATATTGGTCTAATGTTTATGAATTAATGTGTAGTTTCTTATGGGCTTTCTAATGATGTAAGAATTGTATTCAATTGTTATCTAATTGGTCTTAGATTGTTGAATCTATAATGAATTGTCTTATATTTCATTGAGTATTGTAGTTTATGTATTGAATTGATGTTCATGGCCATGGGTAAGGGCCTTATGATATTGAATTGGATGATTTGACATTGGCTTGAAGTGTTGAGGATGAAGTGGTGGTACGCTGCCCTATTTTCTTTTATTCAATGTTATTTAGACTTCAATTATGTTGTGATTGGTTTGATCCACTTATGGTGACGGTGTTATGTGAATTGATGTGGCCTTGTCGGCGTTATTTTAAGTATATTGATGATCATGGCCTTATCGGCACTACTTGAAGTATTATGTTGATTTGTGTAGTTGATTATGTGAAGTATGGTCATATCTATCTATATGTGAAAGTATGTGTTAGTCTATTGATGCTATTTAGGTGATCATGTTATGCTATGACTATGTGTTAAGTGTGTAGTCTTAGAGTTGATATATGGTTGTTCCTAACTTGGCTATATGAGTCTATAATGATTATGTTGATGATGTTAAGGTAATGAATAGGTTGACTAAATGAATATGAATATGTGATGTCTTGACTTAGGAGCTTAAAGAGTCTTAGTCATGAATGAATGAATGAATGTTAGGTGAGACCTTGAATGATGACGTGGGATGAAATTACAAGTTCACCCCTTCATGGGGAAAAATCATGCCATTGAGGAATTTAAGTTTTTTTAATTTTTTGCTTACAGACTTAATTTGCCAAAAGAAACTGCAAATATGTATATAACAATTTTGCAAGAAAAGCCTTATTTATGAGCAATTAAAAACAACAATTTTGATAAAGACATAAGATCTTATTCTTGATATGTTTAATTAACAGATTGCTTAATTATATTGATATATTTTCTTAAAAAAATATATGTGATTACATGATGATTAAAATAATATACCCATAATCAATATTTGAATGTCACAATATATAATACAACCACCCAACTTATTGTGCTAATTACTATATATCCATCATCAAATATATCCATTATCAATATTTAAATGTAACAATAAATATAATACAACCACACTTATTGCACTAACATACAATATATAATATGTTATTACAATTGTATTTTTTTTCTTTCTAGTAGTAGTTATTTTCATTTAATAGTGCAGTTTTTCATTTTTAATAATGTCAGAAAGTCATGTCCTGCTTCATAGGGGTAGCTCTCTTATAAGCTTTGTTCTTAAACTCTATATTAATGCCAGAAAATCTAAGTAGAAAATAATTCAAGTTTATGATTATTAATTCAAGAAATTGCAGGCTTTCTGTCAATTTAGGTCATAGAATGGATAAATTTTAGGAATCACATAGTTTTAATATGAAATTACAATCTATCCCTCTTTAGTTTGTAATTATATTAATTCCTTAAAAAGTACCACAAATCGGATACATAATATGTAGCTCGAATATATTAAAGAGTATCTCGGATACATTATAACATATATCGGATGCATAATATGTAGTTCAGATACATTAATAACTAGCTGGGATACATAATACGTAGCTTGGATACATTAAAAACTAGCTCGGGTACATTATAAAATAAACCGAATACATAATATGTAACTCGAATACATTAAATATTGGCTCGGATACATTAATATATAGATCAAATACATTATAGAAATATGATATTTTAGAATTTTTTTAGAAATAGAAGAGAATATTGAAATTAAAGGAAATATAAGATGTGTATTTCAGTAATTTTGCTAAAATAAATCAAAAGGATAAGAGTGATTTGCAAATGTTATATAGAAACTAGATGCAAATTAATTTGGTAAGATCTTAAATTGTGAAAGGTTAAGGCCCTTTTTTAATAATCAAAGGAGTCGTTTGATTCGGAATCTTGATATTATAGATTCACATTTAATATGTGAAAGATTATAATAAGATTTTCTACAATCTACATATTGTAGCATTAGTTACTACCCATTAAAAATCCTAACGAACACGTGCAGACAAAAAAAAAAAATAGTGAACCTAAAATGGTTATTTAATATTCATAATGATTTGTGTCTGTTTCTACTTGTCAAATTTTTATTTGGTACATCTATTAAGAAAAAATTATTTGGTATAGTGAGTTTATCATTATACCTTAATTGATAAGATCCCGATTATTTTTACTGATAGACGCTCTTGTACTTATGACACCAATTCTTGGATGGTATTTTAGTTTTCCGCATTTCATATTCATGAAAGATATAACATTTGAGGTTTTCTACTTGTCATTTATTTTTTCTCCTTATTTATTGAATTAAATTGATAAAACTTGTGGATTGACTTACCTATTGGTTGGGAACATAGGTTCTATCACGACTTATGAATTTGAATCGTAACAGTTTTTATAATCCTCCTAAAATTATATGAAATGTAGGGGTTATTTTAGGCCCCACAAATTTTTATTAAGTTGCAAGGGGTCATAACCCCAACTATTTTTTTAAAAAAACGCTTATAATTGCTGAATAACTCCACTAATTCATGATCCGTTTTAACGTAGATTTTCCAAGTAAAATTTGAATTTTTTTGGCAATAGTGTTTGTACATACAATTATTTGTCATTATTTGACAAATAACCCAAATCCTTAGATACTAGAAAAAACTAGTATTTGGGCTAAATCTCTTTATTTGGGAGCTTTTAAAAATTAAAATTGTACATCAAATTTTTATCATTTACAAAAAAAACATTCTCTATAGTAGTTGTTTGCGTTGTATTACATAATTTTTATGTGAACATCAAAACATTGATGAAATATTCAGTAGTGAATATGAAATTGATGATATGGTTGTTGATGAAAATGATGAACAATCGGTTCATGGTAAAAAAGTCATGTTCTTTATCTACTTTACAATATATGGAATGATGTTTGTTGCACTCAGTATGAACTATCAGATTGCTCTAGTGTCATGAACACTAGTTGTAATTTGTTGCAACGAAGATCTAATATGTTTATTGTGAAAGTATTGATAGTTTTTAAAACTTTTGGGTATAAACAATATTTGTTAAAAAAAGTGAAATATGTTTCCCAAATACTATGATCAAGCACGTGGTGAAATTTCACCCAAATAATATTTAGTTAAAATATTAGGAATATATAGCCAAATGCTAGCTTATTTTCCCTCTAAGTTCACTGAAACAAACCCATTTTTCTCTCTAAGGTAGCAAGTCCCATTTCTCTCTCACTCTCTAAGCTCACTCTAGCTCTTCTCTCTTACCCTCACTTTGCAGTTCTCATTTCTCAGTGTCGCAACTCCCTTCTATCACTCTAGACCCATTTAGTGAGATTTAGGTTTTGACGTACAAATTGTTTTGGAACTATAATCTTTTAAATTCATTAAATATAAATTTATAAAATAATTCAAATTATATTAATTTCATAAATATATTAATCCAAATAGATATTATGGATTAATATAATTGAGTTAAATATTTAAGTCCAATAAATATGGACTTAATTAAAATATAAAATTAATTGATTTGGGCTACAATAGATGAGCCCAATTTGTTAAGCCCAATCTCATCTCATTCTAGAGGCATATCTTGGCGCTACATGGGCAAATGATGTGGCATGCCAAGTCAAATAAGAAACTAATAGACTCATGACATGTGTCAATGATGACAAGACCGCTCCATAAAGTCTATATACCATGTAACTTAAATCTGATTGGCTGAAAGGAATCCTGTTCCAATCGCAACTCACATATTCTAAAACTATAAATAGGGTCCTCGTAATTCAGAAAACAGACAAAAAATTCTAAACAAAAAGCTAGAGAAATTCGTGGTACAAATGTCATAAAATTCTCTATAAAGCTACAACTTTTAGAATTCAAGCATTCAAGTTCAAGAACTATCAAGATCAAGACCATCGAATTGAAGACCAAGTTCGAAGCCCTTGAATTCAAGTAAAAGTCAAGATCAAGATAAAGTTCAAAGTTCAAGTTCATCGAATATTCAAGAACAAGCTTTAAAGCCCTTGAATTTATATTCGAAAAGGCAAATTCAGAGGAATCATAAAGATTGTAATACTCGCACTTTGAAATAATAAATACGATTGTTGCATAATTTTCCCTTCTTGATTATTATTTTTTCGACGCGAATTTTATTGTCTACAAATTTTAGCACGCCCAATGGGACAATATCTACCTCTCATCTCAACTTTTCAAACATCAAAGAATATCGAGATGACTTCCATGAAGAACAACTCTTGATCAACTGCCTCTAAGGTCACTAACTCCAAGTTCTCTACTGAAGTTGAAGACATCTTGGTGTTACCTTTAGAAGTTTTGAAGATGTTACAAGAAGCAATGCTGCTACACTAGGACAACAAACACTTCAAGTGTCATCCGCATCAACTCCTATTTTTGGGTCTTCGACTCTAAAAGGAGAAAGTTCCTCCACAAGTGCTTTAGAAGAAGGAAACAGTGTTTCTGAAAAGATCAAGAAGACATTGACTCTACTTGAGCAATCTGGTTCAAAGAACTCTACCACGAGGGAGAACTACGATTCAACTAATATATCATCTCCACCTACACCGTGTACATGAGTCCGATAAAGATTAACTTACGCGACATTCTATCCTGCTCTTTTATATCTCCACTGATCATGTAAACGATGGTGACTGCTGCATCCTTTCTTGAGGAACAACTCGCAAATTTAACAAAGTTGGTTGAAGGATTAACACATGTACAACACCAAGAGTCTCGAATTGATAAGTTGATGGATAGGATAGAAGAACTTTTAGATGGAGAAGCAAATTCATGTGTGTCGAAAGGGTGTTGAAGTCCAATAGATCAGAGATCTTGTGAATAAAGCACTGATTGTTAATGAGATGCTAGTTTCTTTTGAAGGAATGATCCCACTCGATCGTTTGAAGGAGTTTATTGAAGGCACTATCAAAGATAAGTATTAAATCTCCACCAAGTTTTCTCATATGTATGCTAAGTCATACACTGCTAGAATTGATAAATTTATAATGCCTGCTGGTTATCAACCTCCCAAATTTTAATAATTTGAGGTAACGAAAACCAAAAACAACATGTCGCGCACTTTGTGGAGATATGTAATAATGCTGGAACCTATGGAGACCATGTAGTCAAACAATTTGTCCGCTCTCTAAAAGGAAATGCATTTGATTGGTACACGGATCTCGAGCCTAATTCTATTGATAGTTGGGAGAAACTAGATACTCACCAAAGGAAGGATGCACCGGTTATACATGTCATAAATCGATGGACGAACGCAAGCCTAAATTGCAAGGATAGGCTTAGTGAAGCTTCTGCAATCGAAATGTGTATCCAGGGAATGCACTGGAGCTTATTTACATCTTACAAGGAATAAAACCAAAATCATTTAAAGATCTAACTACTCGCGCTCATGATATGGAGTTGAGCATGTCCTGTGCCGAAAAGATGTGAGGTTTGACCATGATCCTCGTAAAGGAAGAGACAAGCAGGAACCCAAAAGATGGAGAAAATTTATGCCCATAAGTGACAATAAAAAATCCATGAATGTGAATGTGTCGCTAGCGAAGTTCACCACGAATGAGGGCATAAAGCAAAATATGAGAACGACTTCCCAAGCACGTTCAAATCAAAATCGACACTAAGGGAGATGCAAGGAAAACAATATCCTTTCTTGGATTCTAACATTTCTAAAATTTTTGATGAGTTGCTCGAGTTAAAGATCATTGACTTTCCAGAGATGAAGCGACCCGATGAAGCTGGAAAAGCTGATGACCTAAATTATTGCAAGTATCATAGACTTGTGAGTCATCCTCTTGAAAAATGTTTTGTCTTTAATGATAGAGTGATGTGATTGGTAACAAAAAGAAAATTGTCCTTGATGATGAGAAGGCTAGTTCTAACCAGATCTCTATCATATTTGGCTCATTCGATTCAGTTCAAATATATCTCTGTAAATCATGAAGAAGAGTCATTGAAGCAGGAAGTTGATATTGGTAGTGATGAAGGCTGAATTCTTGTAACTAGGTGAAGACGCAACAAGTCAAGCTTACGAAAGAATCACCAAGCAATCGATTAGAGGGAAAATGGTGAAGAAATTGGAGAAGCAGAAATCAATCAAGCACCCAAAGAGGGCAAAGGTAGAAGTGCATGACTACCAAAAATCCCGACATCGTGTAACTCTCGATGAATTCTTACCAAGTTAATTCAATATAAAGTCTACTCAAGACAATGTCGACAAGTCTCTTTAAACCGTGCCGCCTCACAGTGACAATGGTTACCATTTCTCCAGGACAACCACCAACCAGTCATAAAACTCCATAAGAAATAATACCAAAACAAATCTATGCAGCAACCTTGCGTCCACAATCAGTCACTAAAAAATCAATCCCTTTTAAGTCCATTACATATATATATGGAGATCCTTGAGTTATTTTGGAAGAGGAGGAGGTAGATCTAATGATACAAAATGAGAACTTGCAGTACGCTGTAATTGGGAAATTCATGGTTGGCTTGAATTACATGTTTTCCCATTGATTTCACATAAACCCATGAAATTTCTATTTTTTTTACCATGAACTCTTAAATACATGAATGTATGAAGAAGTTATGAATCTAAGAATGATCGTTTCATTAAAGTTATGCTTTATTTTCTGAAATATGATCTAGGTTGTTGTGAGATGAGTATCAATGAAATTGTGAAAGGTTTTCTCTTACTAAGGAATTATAATTGGTGGATGATTTTCTCACATATGCTTTAAGGAGTTACTCTATGATTATTAACTCTTGGATTAGTCACTTCATTGTGTTTTTCTATGTATGATGATATGTTGAAGACGTGGTGAGTCATCGTGTTCAAATGACCATGTAATCTTCACTTTATTTTCATATATATTTATTTTTGAGACGTTATTCGTATTGTATGGGTTATGTCTCGACCACTTCTTTGATGTATTAAAATGATTTGTCTAAACTATGAGTAGACTTGTGCAATGACTTTTGTAGGGCCTCTCAGTCTCTTATATGCCATGTCATATCTAGGGTATTCTTTCAGTCATGACAAATGTTGATTTAGTTCTGTATTTGACCTTGAATTTATATATAAAACTTAGTTGAGTTTAATTATTAGTTATTTGTTAGATTGTCTTATATATAACCATGTCTCTAAGTTGTTGATAATTCTCCCATTATATGGTTAACATATGTGTCAATCTCAGGCAATTGGGTCATGAAACAAGCAATAATTCTCTGAAATACATCAATAAGAATTTGATGAAAGTATGCTATTCAATAAATGGCTTAATATTGAATAAAGCATATTATTTTTAAATTTTAAATTTTCATCCTCCAAAATTGAGTGTGATGAAATTAATGAAATATTCTAGAAATAAAAGAAGTATTCTATAAATAAATATAGGTAAAATGCAAATATCCTCGCAATAAATAAAGTTGACTATAAGCATCCATCTGAAAGATATGATATTAAATCATATTAATAATATTAATGACTAAACTTATTATTTTCTTCTTATTTTGATATAAATTAAAACTTTCATGCTTTAACACAATTCACCATCTAGCTTAATACATCACTGAATGATAATCCGTTCACTCCATTGGTAAAGAAAAAAAAGAATGGAGACCTTTAATTTGTTATTATACATATAGAAACAATGATAATGAATTTTTTTCAGAAATTTCTTTTTAGTATTTTTGTAGGTTGAAAGATTGATTTGATCATTCGTTTGATGTGTTTATAGCATTTTATGAAAGATTTTACATCAACTATAGGGTGTCATATATTTTAATCTACGACCTTGTGTGGCGATATTTTTGGACCACGACAAATGTAACTGGGCTGGTCCACAAAAAATTAGCCTTCGATCACATTTGTCGTAGTCCATAAACATCAGCACATAAGGTTATTCGCCAACAACCACCCATCTCATCATTATGTCTTATTGGATGAGAATTTTCTTATGGATCTTTTGTTGTAGTCTTTGACTAACAATCTCTGTTATATATGTTTTAGGTGTACTATTAAGTCTTCATTATATCTCTAGACCAACAGACATGTGATAGTGGATCAGCCATCCGCGGATCTTCTTTCAACAAAGGTGAAGGCACTTTGCAATTCTACTATATATAGTCATAAGTGGAGCTTCTTCAAACAAAGATGAAGACAGATTGCTATTCTACTCTATAGATGGATAAATATTGAAAATAAACTGTCGTTATGATTAACTTCGTGACTCATTGGTTCAATTTAAATGATCAGATATCTATACATAGGATGCTATATCCATAGTGGAATTTTATTTATTATTCTTCATCAGTTTTGGCCTCCTCTTTATTGATGTACCATTGTGATTCTTCATTTGTAAATAAATAAGTACAACATCTAAGGAGATTAGTCTAATTTAAATCAAGTGATATAACAAAAAATATAATGAAACCATGATACGAATGAAGATCAAAATAAGAAAAAACTTTACTTGATAAATTCTATTCACCAATGTTTTGAGATTTTGATGTAAACTTTAGAAAAAAGTACTATAAACACATCAACAATGAATAAGACCAAGATGTAATGCTCAAGTTTGATACTACAATTAATGCAAATCGGGGTATATATAATCTTTCAAAGCATACTATAAGGTTAAATAGTTCAACATACAAACTTCAAGGTGGTAAACCATACAATGTATAGAACAAACAAATAGATATTGGGTTAATTTAATTTTTAGAACTGTTGGAAGATGAAAAAGTCTACTTATTATGAAATACTTTCTGGACTTTTCATGTAAAAAAAGATCAAAAAATGGGAACTTGCTTTAATTAATGAATTAGATATTAAACTTCAATCAATAAGAATTTAACACTTATCCACTTTTAGTATATATAATAATACATAATCTTATTATTTAATTTTAATCAATTATATATTTTATAATATTTTAATATAATATAGATGCATTATGATAATCCAACTTTGCACACAACTGGAGATTTCTAGTTTTAATAAAATAAGATTTTATAAAAATTTGATTTTGGGCATTATTTTCGTTATGTTCATTACTTCTGCATGTTGACATGATATACGATTTGGGCTAAGAGTTAGCTTACCTACAATAGGATTTGAATAGTTCTCATCATTACATTTGAATTTTGAGTAGTGAGATTTAGTGAATATTTTTATTGTATTTCCTGTTTTAAATAGAAAATATACCTATTATGACAAAGACTCGTTATGCCTTTATGGAGGTTGTCAAAAACTGAAGTTTATGGGTAGAGTTTGCTTAGGGTGATACTTGGAAAAAAATTCAACCTAGGCTATTTCTTCACAAAGATCATGTGTTGTGGGTTTAGGTATTAACTGTGACCTCTGATGTAGTGTTTGATGGTTTTAAACTTATATTATGTTAGTTGAGAGGATTAGTGATCCGTGAAAACTTTTAGAATATAAAAAGTGATTAGTAAAACATCAATTATGGCAATTTCTGCGCTGAGATGTTTCTATGTCATCCAAAAATTCTAACTATGTTGTAAAATAAGAAAACTTGGAAAAGACTGCTATAGTTGTAAGTTGCTCACTATAGAGATTGCCTTTTCTCCATTTTTGATCCACCATAGCCTCCTTTCACTATCATTTACACACATAACATGGTTTGATACCTTGTTTTCTCCCTTACAGCTACAGACTCATCCTTAAAATTAAGAGAGACACTTTTCCACCACCTAGTGCTCTTCATATTTTAAGGATAAATCTAAGGGTAAATTCATTAGTCCATTCTGACATGGATTACATTGTGAAAATCATCTAATGATGAGATTGTAAATCCTTAGACTAAACTTCTACTTTTGGCATATATATATGTATATATATACACGTTGCGAGTACCATGCTAGTATAGTATATCAACGATGCTGGTCTACTGCAGGTCATGAATATTGACATTAATAAGTTTTTAGTGTGTATGTTAACTTTACTTACTGTTGTATGAGTCATCATGCATTATATTTTGTATGACTAAACGATTTATTAATGATATGATTGATCTTATGGTTACTATACATGTTGAATATGAATTATATATGTGTTGCAGTATGACCTACTTGTTATTAGACCTACGAATTGTTACTTGTTTTAAATTAAATCAGCATATGATTCCTAATACTACCTAGTGGCTTAATATGACACTATAATATACACTTCATTTGTTGAGTATATATCTTGTTCCAAAGGTTTCTTCGAGATCTCAGTTCTAGCATAGTTGAAGATTCCAGTTCAAGAGTGAGTGCTCCATTTTCTAGAATATTGGAGATTGGCACACTACAACAAATTAAGGATTTAGCTGCAATAATATGATTGCCGCTAAATCATGTTTTAAAGTAAATAATTAATGTCAATTGACCTTTTGCCGGTAAAAACTTGACCCTTTACCGACAATTAGTCTCAGGTATTGATATACCTCTGCTAGGTGTCTGTTGAGCTTGACCAGATTCAAGGGTGAGCCAATTCTTTCGGGCTACCATGAATATTTTCTTGTTTAAGTCCACTCTTTTTGGACTCAAACTATTTGCTTAAGGTGTTGTTTAGTTTCGTGGTTGTACGCCTTGTTCTTAGACTTGTCATTAGTAGACTTTTGGTACAATACTTCTAGGTTCTAAAGGTTGTTCTTCCGCATTAGTTTGGTTAGTTGTTTGTTAAAACCTTGGAGGTTATGGGGACTCCATTTTATTTTTATTTAAACATGATACGTATATTTAAATGCGTATTACTTTGGTTAAGTTGATTAGTTGGGATGTAGTTTTGGTTTTCCCACCAGAGGGTTAGTTTGAGTGCCACTCACGTCGGTATGGGTCATGACAAAGTTGGTATTAGAGCCCTAGATTGATTATTGTGGAACTTGTTATGAAAAGAAGATCACGACTAAGTTCAATGCAAGGGTCTAGATAATGTATGAGGTGATTCATAAGAAAAATCTAGACGTGTCTTGTGCTAGAGTAATAACCGTGTGAGTGTTTGGGTTTATACTTGGGATGTATCGATTATGATGTTAAATTAATGAGAATGAGTTATATTGTGTATGTTTGATTGACTCGTGCTAGTCAATGATTTATCCTAGTTCAAAGGATTATCCTAAATTGCTCTGTAAAGCTGAAACCGTTGGGAGATTTAGAAAAGAGAAAAACCCTAGAAAAATTTATTGCATGGGTTGTGTTTCCATTGAGGACGCTGGGCGGGATTTTTCCTGCGAAGGCGAGTCCGCCAGGGCGGGATTTCTTCAGCCAGAGCGGGAAAGGATGAGATATAATCTCATCCACGTCTCTTCTATTTCCCTAGTCACAATTATGGACCCCAAATCGTACCTGAACTAATGCCCGTGTTCTATTTCAGTGTTCTACAATCAAATATAAGTTATAAGGTGTGTTAAATTTATGGAGAACCTGGGCATATGAGGAGGAAATCAGCGAGGCCGTGAAGGCCGGGAAAATGGTAATTCAGGTAGAGGAGTAGTGCAGCCGTGTAAAGAAGTTGTCCGTCAAGAGGACAGGGCTCAGTTTATGTTTTTCCAGGTAAGACCGAGTTTGAGGGTGTGATGTAGTGGTAACAAGAGCTACTCTTGTCTCTGCCTAGACAACTATTGTTTTGTTGATCTTTGTTCTACTTATTCATGTATTAGTTCAATTGCCTTGTGATTTGATGTGGTTTGTGTTATACTTGATGCCCTCATCCATGTTTTAACCCTAGTTGAAAAGTAAGTCATAGTCACCCTTGTATATCGTGTTTGTCCTGTTGTGTTTATGTATTTTCAGACTTTGGTTGATTTGGTTATGCTATATATGAGTGACTCAATATAATATTAGGCATGACTTGGTTTTTCCCTATAATACTGGGCTTAATTGTAATGCTAAGTCGGTAACTCTATAGATCCCGGTAGGGAAAGATTAGAGTGGTAATGGGTGTACAAGCCCAAGCTAGCTAAAATCATATCCTCACTTTGGGCTAGGAAGCTGGTAGGTCAGTTTTTTTTTTGTCTTATTTAGATCATGTTCGGAATGTTGAGGTTGAGTCTCCCTTTATTGAGTCTATTCATGGTGTCTGAGTTTTGAGGAAGTGTTTCCTACGAATTCGCCGGGTACGCCTCCATATAGAGATATAAATTTCTGCATTGACTTGGAAACTGACACTCGCCCGATTTCCACCCCTCCATATCATATGGCTATGGAAGAATTGAGATAGCTTAAAGATCAAATCCAAGAGTTTTTTATAACAGTTTTATCATCGTAGTGCTTCTCTGGTGTGCTCATGTTTTGTTTGTTAAGAAGAAGGAGGGTAGTATGAGTACTGGTGATTTTATCTAAATCCATAAATGAGTGGATTTATACCAAAAATGAAAAGTTTATAGATAAAGAAAGTCTCATCTAGTATACTTGGGTGAAAGTGATTGAACAATTTAGTTAGTAAATGTGTATAAAATTTGGTTAGCCCTTGAATTTGATGGGTATATACCTGAGCTTGAGGTGTAATGTCGATGAAAAGGTTGACTTACAGTGATATCAAGGCTAACCGAGCGTAATGGTAGTAAGAGTGTGTGATGGATTGTGGTGGAATACAACTATATAATAAGATTGTTGGTTAAGCGAATTATGTATAGTAATTACGACTTGCGAGTATCTAAGGTTATGGTTTTCTAATATTTGGTGAGCAACGTGGTTGTATGGAAAGTTTTAAGAGATAGTGGGACACCACTCAAATAGAACTTTAAAGAGCTAGAGTTATAATGAAGGAAAATATAGTGGAATGTAATACAACCTTTAGAGACAGGCAAGAACAAGAATATGTTAATTGGTTGCAAAGGCTAAAGAGATATCCTTAGAGGGTAGATAATTGGGTAGATAATTGGGTTCATAGGCAGGTGACTTCATTCGTTTTGTTGTGACTATTGTAATAGTGTCACAAGTTCTTTATATTGGTTAAAAAAATATTGAAAAGGACTTGAGGAAGGAGTGTACATACATTAGCTCAAGTGTGATGATAACTGCTTTGCTTTTGTTATGAGTTTAGTAATGAGTACGATTGAATTATTAGCCAAAGATTGTAAGATCAATGGAAATACGATCAATTATAAGGAAGGTCCTTGAATTCATAATATTCTTCAAAATATAAGCTAATGTCGATAGATAAGGGGATTGTGTTATATAGTTGAATCTTCAATTTTGATTTTTCATTATAAATCTACATTCGTGGTGATATATTTATCATAGTATGTATTTACAAGGTGAAAAATAATAAATTGTATCTAGTATTGAGCATTTGAAAGGAACTACATCTGGGTTAAGTCGTAATGTTGATTACTGTTGATTGTTAAGTACCTAAGAAAGATTTTCATTTAAAAGTGTTGGTTTATAGTACGGTAAATGGTCGGAGTGTTCATGATGGTTGTTAGTATTGAGTGTGTGGGCTTCAGTGGAATGGTGTGAAGAGTATGTGGAGACAAGTCAATGGAAATGACTGGTATTGTCTCTTCAAAGGAAAACCTTTAGTGTTATTACGTAAAATTCTTATATGATCATCTATTTCGCTTTTTATAGGGTTGTGAGTATGATGCACTAGCAATGATCACATGTGTGTTCTCTCTGTGGGTGGACCCCTAGTGATGGATAAGGTGTACCAATTCTGCGATATTCTCTTGGTTTAATCTGGGGATCATTGGGTCCAATACTACTGTTCTTAAGGGTAATCTATCTATCGTAATTGCTAAATCTAGCAAGTTGATAGTGTTTTTGGAGGTTTTTATGTTTGTACATATCCCCCAAGGAGTGTCTAATGTCTAAAGATTGAAATTTTTTATAACTTAACCTCATGGGAATTTATGTTGTGGGATGGAGATGTTATTAAGAACTATGATCGTTTGAGTATTATGAGCTTGTGTTGGTTGGTTTAGGTTCACCTCTACTTATGGCGAGTTTTGATTTCCGAGTTTTTTTAATGGTCATGTGAGAAAGGATTCGTCCTAATGTTTTTGTCAAAGTCCTTGACAACATGTTGCAAACATGTGTGCGATCAACTTTGATGGTTATTGAGAATCACTTTTCTTGTTAGTTAAGTTTACATACAATAATATTTATTACTCAAGTTTTGAAATTACTTCATTGAGACATGGTATGGGAGGATGTGTAGGTATTTAATTTGTTGGTTTGAGGATGAAGATTATATCGTAAAGTGAGGCTCAGTTGTGTTAGACAAGACCTTCTGTATAAAGAAGAAGCAGTTGAAATTTCTTGATCGTAATGTTGGGAAGCTAAGGACATGCGAGACAAGTATACCCTGTTTTTCAGCAATTCAATTACTACTCTACCCATACTTTAACCAGTCTTTCCTAGTTGATCACTCGGGGAAGGGTGATGGTAAATTGTTATCTATTCTAACGACCTCATTCTGTCATTAGGAAAAACCAATGGGGAAATAATTGGACTGGAAAAAGTTCTTGTAGTAACTTGGGATTTCCTAGACTAGTCCAAATTTGGATGAAATCCGAGTCAGTAAGGTCTAGGAAAATATGGTAACAACTGGGTTATTTAATTATGATTTTGATTCCATGAGTGGATTGCTAAGACGTTAAGGAACCCTACGACTTTACGAAATTGAATTTTAACACTCGTGCATTCAACAAACCACAATCACAATTACAATGTTTATTCTCAAAATCAACAAGAAGAGGTGATTCATGACATACAATTATTCAATTATCCTCAGTTACGATTAGGGTGATCAATAATGTACCATTCGCATACATACATGCATTATAATGAAGCAATTACAACCATGTATCACACCAACATAAAATCACAACCATCACCTCACTCAAATCGGAACTTGAATCCTGTAAGGCTTTCTAGATTCTTTTCGCTTTTTTATGATCTAAAAATATACAACAATTAACGCAAGGATCAACAATCAATGATCTAATTATCCGTATTATAACAAACTCAATGACCCTAGACCAAACCCAAGATTGTAATACCCAATTTAGAGCTTTTTCCACCATTAGTTTCCAATCAAAACCCTCCCCCAATAGTAATTAACCAAGAATCAAAATTCTACGGATCAAAAAATAGATTAAGGGAATAAACTCCTTACCTTTAGTGCTAGAAGAGGTGTAAAACCTTCAACAAATAGCCCTGGGTCATTTCTTATCTCTTAAGAACGAACTTTTGCAGAAAATAACGTTTTGGGTTTTTTTACCCTATTTAAGTCGCAGCTATCCCACTACGGTGGGATCATCCTGCTACAACAGGATCCCGCTACAGCTTAATGCACGAAGACAAAATATTGGAATTTGAGTTCCAAGCCCTCATTTCACCACACACCTTCAACCCTTGATATTCAACAACTATTGGTTCATACTAAGATTATTTTCGAGAGTTCTACTCGCCACAAACTAGGATAGGTTGCTATGTTCCAATATAAATATGGGATCGGTTTCAATATTTTTGCATAAACATGGGATCAGTTGCCACGTTTTGGCATAAACAGTGAATCGGGTACCACGTTTCGGTATGCTAACAATCTGGGTGTGGGTTTAATGAGAGAACCATTGAATTGGGTTCCTTGAGAGGACAATTGAATTGTATTGTGTATCTACTTGTGATGATTATGTTCATATCTAATGATGATTGATATTGGAAGACGATATGTTGATTTAAATTGATAACCAATGTGTATTATTGAGAATGTCGGATGCTACATTGATTCTGAAAATATGACTAATATTGTATATGTTCGGTATATGCCTTTTTATAGTGTTGTTGTTACTTGCATGTATTTCACTTATTGGGATAGCCCCGGGATCCTACGAGTACATTGTGGTTGTGTACTGATACAACACTTGTTCTTTCTTTGTTTACTAAATGGCATCTTCAGGTGGCTATTGATAGACCTCAGCTAGGTGACTATTAAGTGTGACTGTATTTAAGAGTGAGCCAGTTCTTTCGGCCTATCATGGATCTTTCTTGTTTATGTCCACTCTTTTCGGACTCAGACTATTTGCTTAAGGTGTTTTTTAGACTTGTCGTTATTAGAGTTTTTGTACAATGACTTGCGGGTTCTAAGGGTTGTTCTTCCGCATTAGTTTGGTTAGTTGTTTGTTAAAACCTTGGAGTTTATGGTGACTCCATTTTTATTGTTATATAAACCTGCTTCTGTAGCTCTAAATGTGTATTGGTTTTGTTAATGTTATTAGTTGGGATTTAGTTTTAGTTTTCGATCTGGAGTGTTTAGTGTGGGTGCCACTCACGACGGTCTGGGTCATGACATTTATCTCTCTTTTAGACTCAGGTTGAGTAATTCACATGTTATTAGGAAGAAAAATATGAAATGAGTAACAGTTTGGAGTTTAGAAACTAGTAAGCCTTGATTTCCATACTTTAATTCATTTGATGCCTTATTGTGATGTTTAGCGTGTGTGAGTAATTTCCGGAGCGAGGGGCAGTTTGACATGCCTCATTTTTGACATTGAAATGCTCGAGTTAGGGGATTTAGTTTGTACTATTTTAAACTCTTAATGAACTGATTTTGCCTTGTGTTATATGTATGGTAATGCGTTAGTCCCCATGGAACATATTATTGATCATGAAAATCTGAGAAAGTGGAGAAATACCATTTTTTTAGAAAGAAAATGTAATAACTTACTTAAATTCATGACAACGGTAAGGTAACAAGATAAGGAGACATTGAGATATCAAGATTGCTATATGGACTATGTGTCCCCATGGTCCCTTGTCTAGAAGCAAGATTCTAGGAAAAGTGTAAATGATAGGTTGTGCAACGATCTTGGTATTACCATATCATCCTATTGTGTCACATTAGTCAGTCTTGTTGTGTTGCATTACCTGTTGCATTGCTGATATACTATTATTTGTCTCCTTCCATATTTACTTTACTCGTGTTGTTCTAAATAAATTAGCAACACTGTTGTCGGAATGGGACTTTTTTCTATGCAGTTAAAAGTGTTCATAGTTTACTTCTTAAGTTTGTTTAGTTGCTTTACTCAGTCGGTTAAACCTCCGGAGTACGTTTCAATTGTAATCACCCTTACTTTTGTTATCACTTTAATTTGATGCAGATCCTAATCAGGATGAGCCTCGTAGTGGCTGATTGGATCCGGTGGAGTTCTCCCTTTCGGAATTCTGGTGAGATCATATTTCTGAAGCGCTATTAGTCTCCATCTAATGCTTAAATACTTTATTTTTTTCAAAGACTTGAGCTGTATTTTATATTTTCCAGATTTTATTAGATTCTCTTTACATATATCCTACTACATTTGGGGGGGGGATATTATTTTTTTGTTTTCTATCATTTGTCGTTTGACTATCTGTAGAAGGGAGTCATAGGAAGTTGACAAAAGTTAGGCCTCAATAACTCAGCCAATGATTGACCAGTACAGTTCGTAAGAATTTTGTCTAAACCCCATGGTCTTCTGACACTTATTTCATGAAGGCTATTGGGTATTTTTCTATTTATCTAATACCTATACTACGACGTAGTGACCCTAATTTCAAGTCCAAAAACTATCATTCTACTCCTAAAATTACGCTGACTCCATCATTCACTCAAATTCTCAAATTTCATCTACATTTATCTTCTTTATTTCTCTCTCAAGTCCAAGAAGAAGACTAGGGTTTCAAGCTTCAAATATCCTATTCCTCCATTTCTTTTGGGCTTTTATCCTAAAGGTATGTAGGGATTCATCAATGGATACATCCATTGACCCATTAATCTCCAAAGATTTCTCAATTCTTGAAGTTTAATTTCTTTAATTTGATTTGTTTTTTCATTCAATTCATCATGAGTTCTAATTTTGTTGACTCAATTATTCGAATTTGATTTTATATTTGATTGTTTTTGACTCAATTACATGTTTTCCCATTGATTTCACATAAACACATGAAATTTCTATTTTTTTTTACTATGAACTCTTAATATACATGAATATATGAAGAAGTTATGAATCAATGAATGATGGTTTCATTAAAGTTCTGCATTATTTTATGAAAATAAATGTTTTATGATCTAGGTTGTTTTGAGATGAGCATCAATAAAATTGTGAAAGGTTTTCTCTTACTAAGGATTTATAATTGGTGAATGATTTTCTCACACATGCTTTAAGGAGCTACTTTATGATTATTAACACTTGGATTAGTCACTTCATTGTGTTTTTCTATGTATGATGATGTGTTTATTTTTATGACTAATTTCATTGGGATATTACTTAACACCGAGAGGACATTCAGATGGAGGTTCTCCGGTTAGTAGAGGTCGAGTCTTCAGTAGCAATTTTCTTGTCCCTAACTATGTGTCATCGTAGGATTGTCGTGGTATAGCTACAAAATCCACAGAGACTAGAAGGTTAAGGTCTTTTCCTTGGTTAGCAACGATATTTGTTTCCGATGTGGGAGCAGGACACCAGATTCCACGTTATAGCTCACATGGTCAATGTTGGTTAATAGCAAATATCCTAAAAATGAACTAAAGTGACTTTCAAGGTCTTATGAAGCTTTTCTTACAATACCATGTTCATAATTTATGATACTTCTTTAATGGTTTTACAATTCTGCGCTTTAGCTTGCTCATACATATCATGATTTTCCCCTTTTCTCCTTTTATGATCATCTTTTATGTTTGCATGTACTAATTATGCATACTTGTTCCTATATTTTTAATAATTTAGGATGTGACCCTTCCTCTCCTCCCACTCATAGCTAATTGATCGTTTAAGGTTGAAGACGTGGTGAGTCCTCGTGTTCAAAGGACCATGTAATCTTTACTTTATTTTTCATATATCTTTATTTTTGAGATGTTGTACGTGGTGTATGGGTTACGTCTCGACCACTTCTTTGATGCATTAGAATGACTTGTCCAAACTATGAGTAGACTTGTTAAGTGACTTGTGTTGGACCTCTCAGCGTCTTATATGCCATGTCATATCTAGGGTATTCTTTCGGTCATGACAAATGTTGATTTAGTTCTGTATTTGACCTTGACTTTATTTATAAAACTAAGTTGGATTTAATGATTAGTTATTTGTTAGATTGTCTTACATATCGTCTAGTCTCTAATTTCTTGATAGTTCTCCCACTATATGGTTAGTGTAGGTGTCAATCTCGGGCAATTGGGTCATGAAAAAAGCAACAATACTCTGAAATACATCAATAAGAATTTAATAAAAGTATTCTATTCAATAGAAAGCTTAATATTGAATAAAGCATATTATTTTTAAATTTTAAATTTCAAAAAATTACCTCTACTTTTAAATTTAAAAAAAAATTATATTTGAAAATTCATCCTCCAAAATTGAGTGTGATGAAATTAATGAAATATTCTAGAAATAAAAGAAGTATTCTAGAAATAAATATATGTAGAATGCAAATATCCTCGCAATAAATAAAGTTGACTATAAGCATCCATCTTAAAGATATGATATTAAATCATATTAATAATATTAATGACTAAACTTATTATTTTCTTCTTATTTTGATATAAATTAAAACTACCATGCTTTAACACAATTCACCATCTAAATTAATACATCACTGAATGATAATCCATTCACTCCATTGGCAAAGAAAAAAAAATGGAGGCCTTTAATTTGTTATTATACATATAGAAACAATGATAATGAATTTTTTTCAAATTTATTTTTCTTTTTAGTAATTTTGTAGGTTGAAAGATTGATTTGATCATTCGTTTGATGTGTTTATAGCATTTTATGAAAGATTTTACATCAACTATAGGGTATCATATCTTTTAATCTATGACCTTGTGTGGCGATATTTTTGGACCACGAAAAATATAACTGAGACTGGTCCACAAAATATTAACCTTCGATCACATTTGTCGTAGTCCATAAACATCAGCACACAAGGTTATTCGCCAACAGCCACCCATCTCATCATTATGTCTTATTGGATGATAATTTTTTTATGGATCTTTTGTTATAGTCTTTGACTAACAATTTCTGTTATATATGTTTTAGGTGTACTATATATAGCCATTATAGTAGACTATTGGTACAATGACTTTCATGTTCTAAGGGTTGTTCTTCCGCAATAGTTTGGTTAGTTGTTTTTTAAAACCATGGAGTTTATGGGGACTCCATTTTATTGTTATTTAAACATGATACGTAGCTTTAAATGCATATTACTTTGGTTAAGTTGATTAGTTGGGATGTAGTTTATGTTTTCCCACCGGAGAGTTAGTTTGATGCTACTGACGACGGTCTGGGTCGTAACAAAGTTGGTATCAAAGCCCTAAGTTCGTTGATCTCATTTCCTCGGATAGATGAACTATTTCCTCGGATAGATGAACTATTTGACCAATTGCGAGGTGCATCGATTTTGTCTAAGATTGATTTAAGGCCTGGTTACCCTCATATAAAGATTGAGGCGATGAAGAATTGGGTTCGACGAAGTTCTATTATTTAAATTAGCAGTTTTGTGAGGCCCACTAGCTACTATTGTCACTTGTGATATCTGTTGAGTCCAATTGGTATCTCCCCATTTCAATTGGTATCTAACCAAAGTGAACTAGACGATGTAGTCCCGACTTAAGGGAAACAAGCAAGTGATTGGAACTGAGAAGGTTCGAATTGGTATCTGGCCTTAGGGGATATATAAAGCATAGATGATCAATAATTGTTGTCTATGAAACGAACTAATTAAAGAATTTGGACTTGTAAGCAAGTTGTAACTACTGAGTATCGTGAAACTTGTTATGAAAAGAAGATCACGACTAAGTTCTATGCAAGGGTCTAGACAATGTACGAGGTGATTCGTAAGAAAGATCTAGATGTGTCTTGCGCTTGAATAATAACTGTGTGAGTTTTTGGGTTTATCCTTGGGATGTATGGATTATGTTGTTAAATTAATGAGAACAAGTTGGATTGTGTATGTTTGATTGACTCGTGTAGACAATGATTATCCTAGTTCACAGGGTTATCCTAAATTGCTTAGTAAAGCTGAAACCGTTGGGAGATTTAGAGAAGAAAAAAACCCCAGAAAATTTATTTCCTGGGTTATGTTTCCATTAAGGAAGCTGGGC